>CM061141.1:154289874-154675837 GCA_030789695.1 Scilla litardierei
CATAATGCAATTCAATAGAAATTCACAAATAAAATCAATAGAATTCATTGCAATATTCAATATATCAATAAAAATGAGGTTTTTGATAGAGAGAGAGAGAGAGACAAACCAATGAAGATTCAATAGCATCCAACAAAATAACACTTTAATCTCCCTCCAAAAAGCTCAATCTATTATCCTAAAAAGTAATCTAAAAAGGCTGCAAAAAGATCTGAAAAAGCCCTCTAAACTAGGTTAAAAGCTGGGGTTAAATACCCCCAAAATCGCCCAAAAACTGTGACGAAAATACCCCTACGCAGCCTCAAAATCGCAATTTACGTTACAGGCAGCGCGGCTCACTCGGTCGAGTGACAAATGTCATTCGGCCGTGTGACAAATCCTAACAAATTCCAGTAACTTCGGACTTTTGGGGGTCGGCTCCTCGGGAGTCACTCGGCCGAGTGACTTTCTTTGCTTCGACCGAGGGGACTTCTTCACTCGGCCGAGTCGGAACTCGGGACGGTACTGATAGATTACAGTAAGTTGGGACTTTTCGTTGCCGTCGTCTTGATGCCACTCGGGCGAGTGGTGTCTCCGTGGTTCGGCCGAGTGGTCTGGCGATGCTCGGTCGAGTGCACGCTGATATTCAATCTGCTGTGTGTCCGATCTGGCCGGCCGAGCGGGCTCTCGATGGTCG
Source organism: Scilla litardierei (assembly GCA_030789695.1). Lineage (NCBI taxonomy): Eukaryota > Viridiplantae > Streptophyta > Magnoliopsida > Asparagales > Asparagaceae > Scilla > Scilla litardierei. Next base: position 154,290,551 of record CM061141.1, read on the forward strand.
GCCGAGTGACTCCTTCACTCGGCCGAGTGACATGCTGAAAATGCCCAATCTTCATATTTTTGCTCCCCCGTCGCTCCTACGACGTTCTTTCTTCTTCCACTCATCTCCAATAGCAAAATTCCCCTTAAAAGAGTCCCGGGTGACACTCCGGAGTGGGTGCATCTCAGAATCACTCCAAATCGCTCCGAATCTCCTGAAATTCGACAAAAACAAGGAATCGTGAAAAGCATCGCAATATTGCCGAAAAATTGTGAAAAACACGATTCGACCGATCAAAATGGCATGCAAACATGCAGAAAAAAGGTATAAAATATGGAGTGATTAGGTGCGCCCGCAACTTAAGTGCTGATTTTTTAGGGTTTTTTAAAACCCCTTTGTGACGGCTACGAGCTATGACTTTTACCCATCTTTGGACAATTGTTTGAGAGGTCAAACGAAGTCAGAATTCATCGTCGTTTGTTCCTACGTGTTCACCATTCGAAGCTCTTTGAAATGATAACTTGTATCATATCTGAGGCTCAATGGTGAGGAAGATTTAATTGGTTGAAGTTAGGCCTTTAAGAAACGCCTACTAACTTAATTAAATTCCTCTTTGATTATTTAGTCCCACATTGCTCGTGCAACGAGCAAGGGGTCTAGCTCCCTATATAAATAGGGGTGGACATACAAGGGAAATTTTGTACCAAGTCTCCGATTCGAGTAGCTCCAGATTATTGGGCACGCTCGTTCGACGACTTTATTATTCCTCATCTTTCTTCATATCCTCCAATCGAGTCCTAGCAAGAAGTCGAGGAGGTTTGGATCGGATCCAGAAGTCTCTGGCGTGGATCTTCTCAAGTGAAACTTTCTTCGGCAAGTGATCGGCTCGATTCGGGTAGATCGGATCGAAGGCGCAAGGCGGCTCTGCTTCGAGGAGAGAAAGAAGGTGGTGCGGTACATCTTGCCTGCTCCAAGGCCAAGATTTTGGGTATGTCATTTAGTAGCTTTCTAGTGTAATTTTAATAATGTCGCAGTAGCATAGATCCCTCTTGGGGTGGTCAGATCCATCCCAAGTCGGCATAGATCCTGACTAGGTTTTGCCTCACATTAGGGCCTTAGCTAAAATGTTTAGCTATATGTTTTTCCGCTGCGATTTTTAATCCCTCTGTTGTCCGTCTGACGTTGGACAGGCACATAAATGAGCCTTAAGGGTCCGCCAAACCCCTCCATGCAATTGGTGGTGACAAAAGAAAGGGTTTTTCTCTCTTTCAAAAGAGACCTCAACACACAACACACTTGATCCTTCAAGTTCTACTTCAAGGCATAGGTGATTGTAAGTGTTGCTATTTCATTATTTCATATCTTTCTATATTAGTTTAACTCTCGGTTTGTAAGTGTGGTTTACTTGCTCCCAAGTTGTGGGAGTCAAGGACATCGATTGTGTTTCAATTTCACTTGTAGGGTTGCTACAAGTGGGTTTAAAGGAAACCTCAAGTTAGGGTTCTAACTTGAGTATCCGGTGGTATCCGGGTGGAAGAGACGTAGGATTACCGGGAACAAGTCGGGAGTTGACTTGGGTAATCCGAACCCTTGAAACATCTTTGTGTTAGCATTTTTTCAATTTGGGTTTATTTACATTCCGCATTAATTGTTGGTTAGGAATTTAAATTGGTATAACTATCGTTTAAATTTTATAAACACTATTCAACCCCCCTTCTAGTGTTTTCCTCATAGCCAGGGTCCTTACAGGTGTGCCACCAAAAAGAAGATGAGCTAGCTGCCGACATGGATATGCCAGGAGTACCTAACAGTATAGGATAAAGCCCATTTTTACTCAAACCTTGGAGGAGTACTTGACTCATTTTAACATCCTATATGACAAACCCAGATGATGAAAATTAAATTAAATCGTTGTTATCACAAGTGAATTTATAGACATACAGTAAAATTTTGGAAAAAAGTGGTGCATGTAAAATATTGAGTAGATGGAAAGATGTTGAGGATGAAGATGAAGGAAGAACAGAGTGGCCAATGTTCGTAACTTTAGTACTCGCACCATGTAATGGCCTAAAAATTAATTTATTGTCATTTCTCAATGTGTCCTGTAATTTCTCATTTTGACAGAGGCCAAAATTTGTAAAATGTTAAACTAGAAATGATAACGATAACTATTAACAATTACTAATTACATTTAACTATTTAACTGCTATTATCACCTAATCATTTAATTATTAAAACTTAACTTAAACTACTTACGTTTACCCTAACCAAACCACCCACTATCCTATATGGATCTACCCACCCTTTTAAACCCACGGTAGGGGGTGGATGAGATCCAACCCCCAACACAGATCCATGAAACCCTCCTTCTCATTACTCATAACCTTACGAATTAATTCCCAACATTCATTAATCCACCTTTTCCCTTGGCAGAAACCCATACACCAAGCTTCTATTCTTCTTCTTCTTCTTCTTCCCTTCAGACAACCAACCCGGACTACTGCTCCAAAAAAACCCTGCAGTCACCAACACCCTGCAAGCACCGCAACTCCCCTCTCCTCCTCCTCACAACCATACCTAATTCCAAGCTCTGACACCTCTGCATCCAACACAACCCAACAACTAGCTACATCATCATCATCATCATCATCATCATCATCACATTCTTCTACTTCGTCTCCTCCTTCTCCCCACTTCTTTCCCCCACCGCAAACTTTGCATGGCCAAAGCCACACCCAAACCCATGTACCACAACAACCATTGGCCATCCCTCCACCTTTGAAGACCCCCTCTGCTGCAAGCACCAACACCGACTCCCCTTCCACTCATACCGAGCCAACCTTCCCCCTTTTTCTTCTTCATCTTCAACCAAATCGATCCCAACTCCATCACCTATGTCTCATCACCCCAACGATGAACCACCACACCTAAGCCAAGCACTGGCCACTCTCACACATCACCCCCACTCGAGTGCCGAGCACCCCGCTAGTCTCTGATGACCCCCGACGCACCTTGCACCCTCTTCCCCACCAAGCCTCGAGCTTCCCCCAACTGCCAAACTCCCAAACCCTGAGACCCACTACTGATGACCCTAGCCATTCCCCTCGTCGTGACCCCATCCTTAGTGAAATCATATAGAGCCCCCCAAGCTTTCCTCGGCCTTTGACTAACTCTTCCCCCCTTTGGACAAGCTCCTTCGCACCACCCAAAACCTCCCTACCATGACTTCACACATCCCCACCATCCCTGAACACCCTCTACCGTGATTTCTTCTCACCTCCTCCGGCCATCTTCCTCCCCTTACCAACCACCTCTAGCCCCGCTTCCTCTTCTCTCGAGTACCCAGACCTCCTCCATATCTCCCCTAAGGCCCCCATCGACCATCACCTTGGCCGAGCTCCCATGCTCCCCTGGTTAAGAACGGAGAGAAAGAAAGATGAAGGGAGAAAGTGAAAAGGAAAAGAAATGTGAAAAGAAATGTAAATATATAAATATAAATATATGTAAATATGTATGAACAGGAATCACTCCCTCCTATCTCTCTCGGATTGTTGGAGCCAATGCCAGCACCCGAGCGCCCCACTCCCCAGCAATGCCGTGAAACCCACCGAGCACTGGAGCTCCTCCACCGCCCCTGTCTTCCTCTGACGAACCCCCAAAGGCTTTGGTTTGGTAAGAGGGGTCTTCCTACTTGTATTCATTTTTATCTTCCTTACGGAATAAGGGGTAATGCTATTATTTCCATTTTCCTCTTCCTTACAGAATGAGGGGTCATGCTACATGTTTCCATTTTCCTCTTTGTAACGACATGTTTCTATCGTACGTATTTTGTACGTATCATTATTAATATATTGATTTAATTGAACAATTACTCTATGATTTTATTTATTAATTTCTATAGCTCGAACACGTGATCGGACCCCATATTCGTGATCCTTACGACTTCAAGATCGTGTTGATATTTTCTTTATAATTTTTTTGGATAACATTGAGTCTGGGGGTGATATCGTAATAATCTGATTATTTTTACTATATTAATTTTCCTAATCTACTCTAAATCCTAATATATCTAAATATCTTAATTAAATGGATTATCCAAATCAAATCTTAACCACTAATTATCTAGCCTATCGCAAATTGTTATTGAGATATTCTCTCTCCATGATTTTATCTCCACTTCTCCACGATTTGTGCAACAAACCCATTTGTTTTCTCTTCACTTTTTACGTAGCCACCTCTTCTTTACAAAATCAAAAAACAAAGACACCATAAACTAAAACCCCACGCACACTCTCTATATCTCTCTTTCGCTGTCACTCTCCCCCTCAAACCCCCAAGCCGCTCCCAAACCCACGTTCTGTCCCAGCTTCTCTCCCCCAAAACAAGCTCCCGTCAACCCCATGACTTCCCCTCAACCGTGGGCACTCCCTCTAATTCACGGCCCTCCCTGGCATCGATGTACGACCGCAAACTCCGACAATACACACCCTTGCACTCTGCCACCTTTCCTTCCGCCAGCACACCAAACCCGCAGCACAACCCTCATCATCCGACGACTCCTCCGCAACCCTCGACCTTCCATCCAACTTCTGACGACAACCCTCAGCCTCCGACGCCATCCACAGCCCCTCCCGCAAAATCCCGATAATAGCCCTGCCACCTTCCTCCCCTCACAACCCGCAACCTCCTAACCATAACTTACGATCTCTCTCTCAGCTGCGACCCCTCCTGAGCCATCACCTCCTCAGCGGCACCTCCCAAACCTGTCGCCAGCACCCACGAACCACCACAGCCCCCACCATCCACAACTCTCCTCGTGTCGTCACCTACGTGCGACCACTGCCTTCTTTCGACGACCCCCACTCCACCTCCTCCCCCTTAGCCTTCCAACACCACCAATAGCCTCCCCAAACCTCCGACCTTCATTCTCCCTCTTCAAAACTCCCGACAACACACCCTCAAGCTTCAGGCAGCCTTATAAAACCCACGCAACCACAGTTGTCGGTCGCCGCCTCCGGCCACCGTCGTCGCTGCCTACAGCTCCCCCTGACCACCCGCCTATATAGTCGCTGTCCGTCGACGTCCCAAGCCGCAGTCACACCTACAGTAAACACAACAGCAGCGTAACCCTAAAACTGTGAGTTTATAATAACAGTATAAATATATGTACACTATATTATGTAATATATAAGTTTTAATATTATTTTAATTAGCTTGAAAATTTTAGCTTAATATTATAAATCCAACCTCGCAGAAAAATTCACGCCTTTCATACGAATGCGTGGAAACCAAAATCGCTTCATCAGGCTAGTATATTATTTTCTATGAATTTTTGAAGTTACACGTATTTGTCATCGCATGTGTAAATAAATCATTTTTAGTAATTTTCACATAAATGCCTCTCTGAAATATATGTGACCTAAAATTACTCATCACGAGGAAAACTTTGACCCAAATTACATAAAAATCTGACGGGTGGATTGTGAGATATAAATTTTGTAAGTTTACGGATTTTATTTTTCTAATTTCTAAAAATGGCTATTATTGCTTTTAAATTCCTTAAAAATTGCTATTATTGTTTTAAAAATCTATAAAAATTTAACCTTTAAAAATAATTCTCCTATAATATAAATTATCATGTCAACTTTTAGTGACTTTTGGTGTCGGTTTATGTTACGTTGCTATGTAAAATTCCATTGTAAGAATGTATATAAAATGCGTTAATTGTATGTTATACCATTATTCATGCTACATCATATTTAGAATGTCCACCTCTGATAAAATATGATATTGGGCCCTCGGGGCTTTTACGGAATATTTGGCTATGAGGCATACGTTGAACTATATGGATACACAATGACACTTTTGGGTGGGGTAGTCCACTGTAATAGAGGTCAGGAATACTGGATTTCACTCCACTGGTAAATTTGACCGTCGCCCTGCTGGGTTCGGTAAGTACAGAACCACGGGGTAGCTTTTGATAGTTTGGGTGCAATTGTAGTTTCTTTCCGCCCTCAGACTTGGACTTGTCACTAGATTAAGTTATTGAATGGCACTCACCTCACTTTTTGCTATTACTATCATGAATTGTGTAAAACTGCTAGCTACTCTCTTACCATGTTCGTATGTACTTGCTCACTACACCTTACTACGCTCAGTATATCTTGCTATGCTCATTTCACTTTACTATGCTCACATGCTTTCTTACGTTGCCCAAAATTTTCCTTACTGTGATCATATTATGTTTCATCGTCTTCAAAGCTTTGCAAAACTATATATATAATATTATTTTACATCTTGCCGAAGGTTAATTTTTCTAATATCTTAAATCTTGTCGAGCAACCCTCGCTGACATATATTTCCTTGTCTATTATCTTGTGAAATATACGTCAGATATTGAGACGGAGTTTGCTGAGGAGTATACCTTGAGACTGAGCAGGTTGACTAGTAGTACCTTGACACTGAGATCCCCCTGCTGAGGGACAGCGTGCCTTCGTAACACCGCTATATTTTAATTTTTGTGGTTGTATTTTATTCAGGTGTACTTCTATTTCGTGAATCTTTTTGTAATGGCCATGCTAGGCCTTATTTGTGTACATGTATTCTGGATATTGAATTTGTAATAATGATATTCTACGTTGGTCTGAATTTGCATGCAAGAACCTGCATTGTTTAAAACACGGACGCTTATTGTGTTTAAACCAAGGAGGAAAGAAAAATAAAAGTACATCCTCCTTGCTTTAAGCACATGCGGATCCGCTCGCATCCTCGCTCGCAAATATAATGGGAAGCATGACGTGACAGGTTTTAGTAGTGGCCCATGTAGGTCATGCATTTTGCGAAATACTTCGGAACAATATAGATTAGCCAATTGTCTAAATAACCTTGTACACATATGTTTACCTTGTTTCTTTTTCAGCATGGCAGGAAGACCGAACACTCGAAATGAAAATGGATCTAACGGATGTGGTGTTCCCGACATTAATGAATTCATGGGTGTCATGAGAGGGATGTTGGAGATTCAAGAACAACTGATTCAGTAAGGACAACAGCCTGCACAACCTGCACTACCTCCTCCTCGGGCTGCACCTAGAGCCAAGCAGTTTCGGGTGCTGAACCTGAAGAGTTTCTGTGGAAAGGAATGCCCACTGGAAGCTGAAGAATGGGCCCGAAGCACGAGAAAGACTTGAGCCTTTCCCGCATTGACCAGGTAGGCTGGGTGGAAGTAGCTAAGAAACAGCTGGCTGCTAATGCTCGAAACTGGTGAGATACTGAGAAGGCACATCTGGTTAAGCCTATCAATTGGACCATTTTTCGAGAGAGATTTGATGCCGAATACTTCCCCAAATCAGCAAAGAGGGAGCTCCAGCAATGTTTCGTCAACCTAGAACAAGGCACTCAGACTGTTGACGAATACGAAGCAAAATTTTATATGCTTAGTCGTTTTGCTCCTCACCTGGTGGAAGATCCTGAAGATCGTGGGTACCAGTTTTTCCAGGGTCTAGATCTCGACATCCAAGCTTCGATGTCTTCGACGAATCCAACCACTCAACAGGAAGTATTGGATGCTGCTAGGAAGCATGAGCTCATCATGAAGCGTAAGAAGGCACTTCAAACTGGAGGAAGTAAGCGTCCTACGGAACCAACCGGGAAAGATCTCTGACCAACTCAGACCACCAACTTCAAAAAGCCTACAACTCCAGTCAACTCTAGTCTACAATGGTGTGTCACTATTGTAACCGACCGGGGCATATCAAGAAGGATTGTCGTGTGCTATTGAACCAGTGCTTGGTGTACGGGGCACCTGACCATATTGCAAGAAATTACCCTCGTTGCGCTAACAAGCCCGCAACCCAAACTATGTTAGCACCATGATCAATAGAACATGGGCCACCTCTGGCTCCTCAGCGTCAAGTTCTCCAACAGGCCAAGCCCGAACACATTCGGCACCAAACTTACTATATGGTCGTCGAGGAAGCTGGGGTCGACGAACAAGTGACTAATGATGACGTCTGAACCATGTCCTATCATCGCATTTAATGATTCATTTCATAAAAGCGTTTATCTTTGCCTTGTCACATCCTAGGTATGTCTCTCGCTTTCTTGATGATTTGGTATCACCTTCATGCTATTACTACTCCGTCTATCAAGTGTTCCTTGATCATTATCTAGCTTAAGAAATTTCGAGGGCCGAATTTTAATAAGCTGGGTAGGATGTAACGACCTGTTTCGATTGTACGTATTTTGTACGTATCATTATTACTATATTTATTTAATTGAATAATTAATCTATGATTTTATTTATTAATTTATATAGATCGAACACTTGATCGAACCCCATATTCGTGGTCCTCACGACTTCAAGATCGTGTTGATATTATATATATAATTTTTGGATAACATTGAGTCTCGGGGCGATATCGTAATAATCTAATTATTTTAACTATATTAATTTCCCTAATTTAATCTAAATCCTAATATATTTAAATATCTTAATTAAATAGATTATCCAAATCAAATCTTAACTACTAATTATCTAGCCTATCACACGTTGTTATTGAGATATTCTCTCTTCACGATTTTATCTCCACTTCTCCACGATTTGTGCAACAAACCCATTTGTTTTATCTTCTATTTTTACGCAGCCACCTCTTCTTTACAAAATCAAAAAACGAAGAAACCCTAAACTAAAACCCCATGCACCCTCTCTATATCTCCCTTTCGTTGTCACTCTGCCCCTCAAACCCCTAAGCCGCTCCAAAACCTACGTTCTCTCCTAGCTTCTCTCCCCCATAACAAGCTCCCGTCAACCCTACGACCTCCCCACAACCGCAGACACCCCCTCCGACTCACAGCCCTCCCTGCCACCGTCGTACGACGGTAAACTCCGACAACACACCCCCCCGCACTCCGCCACCTTTCCTTCCGCCAGCACACCGAACTCGCAATGCAACCCTCATCATCCGATGACTCATCCGCTACCCTCGACCTTCCATCCAACTTCCGACGACAACCCTTAGCCTCCGGTGCCATCCACAGCCCCTCCTGCAAACCCCAGCGATATACATGCCTCCTTCTTCCCCTCACAACCTGCAACCTCCTAACCCTAACTCATGACCTCTCTCTCTCAGTCGCGACCCTTCCTGAGCCATCGCCTCCTCATCTGCACCTCCCAAACCCACCGCTAGCACCCACGAACCTGTAGGAGAATAATGCCCTCCAGGCTATTTATCTCTGTGTGAATAGCACAAATGTCTTGTTCGAAATAACAGTAAGCTGTTTGGTAATGATTTATCTAAGTTATTTTATAATGTAGTTAACATTAGACATTAACTTAGGTAAAGTCCTGAGACTTTATGCGAGGATAAACAGATATCGAGATGAGTATCTCGATCATGGAGAAATGTTTGACCGTCTGTAGCATAAGTCTAAAAGGGTTCGTGGTCGTAGATGTTTCGAGACAAGGATATCGAAACATCGGATAGACCGTTGTGTCTTACTCTTCACCGTTAAGCGGTGGCGATGATCTCATGATTGTTCGATTTGGCGAAGTCGGAGGCGAGACACAGGTGCTAATTAGAGAATGAGTTCACTGAACGATCCACAAGAGTTATCATATGGTTACATTGACCAATCTGTCAATGATAACTCTTAGTGATGATAGGCTGGTTGGTCTTTTGACTTGAGGTCATTTTACGAACCTGTGCGTGAACGGTGCCACTTAGATCACTGACCTGACTTCGAGGCTAGGCCTGTTGAAAGGTCTTTGATTGGGTGTCACTTGAAGTTTACGAGAAGAGTAATGACCAAGAGAGGATTTGTCTCTCCCGGTGAATGGGAGTTAGTGTCGTAGTGTTAGTTCGGTCTTTAGTAAAAACTCTGCGCAGAGTATGTTGGAAGAAGTCCAACATTAGTTGACTAAAGATCGATAGAAACTAACTGGAGTCAAGTTATTGGGGTTGACAGTTTGACCGTACCCCAGACTTGATCTACACGACATAGTTAAGACAAAAAGACTATAACTACGGAATTCATCACGGACACAGTCAGAGTGGTCCCGACAATACTCATGTCAATGAGTCAACCACATAATGATGATTCCTGAAGCAGGGACGGCAACCACTACTCGTGGTCACTGTCATATAGGGCTTCGAGCCCAACCTGTTGTAAGGGTCAGGCTGTAGGGTCTCACACAGAGTGTGATTCTTCGTCTAGTAATAGGTAGAAATAAGTTAGGGAGAATAATTTTGCATTTTTGATGCAAGGGATGGAATAATTGCATTTGATGCAATATAGTAATTTAAGCTTAGATAGGGACTAATTTTGCATTTGATGCAAAAGAGATTAAATTTGTTTTAAATAGTTTAAAACAATTTTTAATAATATAAACGTAAGGAAAAGTTTACGGGTAAGACGGGAATGTCCCGGTCTTGACCCAGGTTCGAACGGCGTCCAAATCGGACGTCAGATGCTCAAGTTAGAGCCCAAAACAACCAAACGGATCAGATCAGGTCAGACCAGGCTGACCCAGGCCAGACCAGGTCTGGCCTGGGCGCCTGGCCAAACCTGGCTGAGCCAGGACGCTAGCCCAGGCGCCTGGGCTCAGGCCCAAGCGCTGGGCGCCTGGGCCTGCACCCAGGCGGGCCCGCCCAGGAGCCTTGGGCGCATGGGCCCTGGCCCTGGCGCTGGGCGCTGGGCCATGCCCAGGCGGGCCGCCCAGGCGCCTGGGCGCCTGGCCCAGGCCCGGGCCAGGCGCCCAGGCTGGTCGCACCAGCCTAGGTGCGCCCAGACCAGGCGTCCAGCCTGGTCTGGGCTCACCCAGCTGGTCAGGTGGGCCCCACCTCAGGGTGTTGAACCCTAGGTTTGATGGCAGATTTTGACGGCTCAGTTTTTGCGAAAAACTAGCCTTGGGCTGATCTTTGGACGATTAATTGGAGGGTCAAATGAACTCCGATTGACGAACGGTTTTTTCCTATGCGTTCACCGTTGAACACCCTTCGAATTGATAGGTTGTATCAATCCTGAAGTTCAACGGTGAAGGAGTTAAAATTCACGGAAGTTTGCACTTTGTGAAGTGCAAACTAACTTGATTTTAAATTAACTCAAACTAATAGTCCCACATCGGATTTTGAGAGAAGTGGAGCAGTCAGCCGCCTATATAAATAGGAGTCTACTCTCTTCCTCAAAACTCGTCCCAAGCTCTAGATCTGAGCGGCTCTCGTAAATGTTGGAGCACGCTCGGATCTAGGCTTAAAATAATATTTCTCCTCTCCCAATAAATTTCTGCCTTGCTCCTGAGGGCTCTAGCAAAGCCGCAAAGGAGTTCGGATTTAGATCCGAAATCTAGGCGGAGGTTTCACTCGCGTGAAACTTTCTTCGGCGTGTGGTTGGCTCGGCGACACGGGATTGATCGCCTCGGGATGCGGAGCTGTTCGAGGAGCGGTTCGGGGAGCGGATCGAGGAGCGGCTCGCCGTCAGACGGGGAGCGGCTCGGAAGACGGTGCGGAACATCTCGCCTGCTCCAGAGTTGAGATTCCGGGTATGTAGTTTAATTAAGCATTAGTTTAATTTAATCGCAGTAGGTTAGATCCTTCTTGGGATGGTCAGATCCATCCCAAGTTGGCATAGATCTTGGCTAAGGGTCTTGAACCTTAGGGCTAAGTTAAAATTGTTTTAACTGCATGTTAATTAGATTAACGAGTTTTTCTTCCACTGCAATTGTTTTTCTGTCTATGTTCCGTCCGACTTAGGACGGGACTAGAGTTTTTGTGTCCTAAGGGTCCCCGAAAACCCTACAGTGGTATCAGAGCCTAGGTTTGCGTAGTCGATCTAGCACTGCGATTTCATTAAACATGTTAATGCTTTTAAATACTTTTAATTTTTTTTAAAGTTATAAGATAATTTTAAAAATGTTTTTTTTATGTTCAAAATTCGATGTGATAAATTTTTTTTGAACATGAAATTTTTTAAATGACGTTTTAAAATTTATGTGATAATTTTAAAACTAATTTTAAATCTTTAAAAGTTTAAAGTTATTTTGGATGCCTAAAATTTTTTTATATGATAAATTTTTTTAAGCATGGAAATTTTAAAATAGTGTTTTAAATTTATGTGATAAATTTAAAATTGATTTTAAGGCTTTAAATTAATGCGATAAGTTTAAAATGTTTTATATGTTTAAAAATTGTATGTGATAAATTTTTGAACATGCAAAATTTTTTAACGTGATGTTTTAAATTATTTTTTAAAACTGATTTTAAAAGTCTAAAATTGTTTATGCGATAAACTTTAGTTTATTTAATTGTTAAATAGTTGTACACTTTATTTTATGTGATAAAATTAGTGTAGCTTAATTTTAATGGCTAGTTCCTCTTGTCCCTTATTTGATAACACAAGACAACCCTTTAGGTTAGCCATTAAGAAATGATTAAAATTTATTACTTGAATTTTAATGACATGCTATGTTTTAATAAAACATTAACAATGCTTCAAGACCTAATTCCTGATTAGGGTAGTCCCTTTAATGAATTTTTTAATTCTAATTGTTATAATTAATTTTCATTAAAGGACTTCGCTTTTAGCGTTGGTTAATAAATTTATTAAAATCCTAATAACGATTAGGATAGCACGTGAACCTTATAGTTGATAAGGACTTAATAAAAGTTATTAAACAAATCCTAAAATTTTGAATTTAAGGATGCAACTAGTTGATAGGATTAATTAGTTGTTAATAAAAGCTGTTTAGTCTATGGCATACATACAAAAATGACAAGCTTCATTCAATAGACCATGATCCAGTCAATGTGCTTGGCTAAGAGTTCTGGATCACCCTTTAAGGGATAGTGATCCTGGCTTAGTCAATTCCCTGGCTGTGTTCCGCTGGACCGCAATGTCGCGAATCATGATTGTATGACACCCTGGACTATATCTAAGTCAAATACGTTAATGATCTTTTTCAAGTTAGCCGTAGCCCTCCTTGTTTTAGGGGTTGGCAACTATAGGACCCGTGTTATAGTTGTTGAGCTACACTCAAGCTTAACATGGCAATCTTATTGAATCTAATTCCTTAAATACATAAGATGAAATCTTGACTTGACCCAAACCGATGTTGTCGTGAATACACCGAGCGCCGGCGTAAGTTAAGTCAACGATGTAGTCTGACTTGATGTAGTCTTAGACCTAACCCAAACCGACGTGTCGTGAATACACCGAGCGGCGGGACAAGTCAGGCTAGACACGAAAACAAGGGTCCGACTTGACTAGACATTGTGATTTGGATGAGCACACTCATGATCACAAATGGCTGTAAGAAGATATATGCCCATAAGGCAATTTATCTTGATTATACGTCTTGTTCATACCGTATATGGTACGTATTATTCTAAGTATAAAATCATTTGTATTAATATACTTAGATAATATCCATAGACTTATAGTTAGGTCCTTACATATCTAGATGAGATCTCGATTATGAGTAAGTAAGCGACCGAATAGAAACATAAGTCTTAAACGGTTCGTGATCATAGATGTGTCGAGAACTGGATATCGACACATCGGATAGATCACTGTCTCTTCGTCTTACCTTAGGGTAATGGTGATCTCATAGTCATTCGACTTGGTGAAGTCGGACACGAGACACAGGTGCTCATTAGGGAATGAGTTCACTGAACGACCAAGTTAGAGTTGTTAAATGGTTAACTTTAATAATCTGTCTTTAATAACTATAGTGTGATGATAGGTTAGTTGATCCTTAAGACCTGAAGTCATCTGTACCAACCTGTGAGCGAACGGTGTAGCTTAGACCCATGATCTAGCTTCGAGGACAAGTCCTGATGAAAGATCTTAGGTTGGGTTGCACCTGAAGCTCTCGAGGTAAGTAAGTGACTAAGATGGGATTCGTCACTTCCATTAAAGGGAAGTTAGTGTTACAGGCTCAGTACGGTCTTTATGTTAATCCTCGGCCGGGGTACGTTGCAAGTAGTACAACGTGTATACAATAAAGACCGCCGTATACTGACCAATGTTGTCTAATAGGGTTGACAGAAAACCATACCCTAGGCCAACAATAACACAGTCTTGACGAAGGGATTTTAGCTAACGGCATTCATCACTGACACAGCCAATGCAAACCCTATGATACTTTTGTCAAAGGGTCGATCACGTTATGATGACTCTGAAACAGGGACGACAGCTACTGCTCGTAGTGACCGTCGTCTATGGGTTTCGAGCCCCAACCTGTAGTAAGGTCAGGCTGTAGGGTCTCACACCGAGTAGTGTTCGTATCTTAGTAATAGGAATATAGAATAGAGAGAAATATCATTTGATGATATTGAATATTCACAAAGCGGTTGTGAATATTAGTCGCATTAAGCAATAGGGACAAAACGTTGCATTAGATGCAAACTTTGACTAAACGTGTTGTAAATTGGTTACGACGGATTTAGTAGGAACAAACAAGTTGGAAAGGGTTACCTGGATGACGGGATCGTCCCGGTCTAAACACAGGTTCAAACCGCGTCCAAATCGGAGCTCAAACAAGCCCAGAAACAGTTCAAGGGGAAGTGGGATAGACCCACTATGCCAAAAGGGCCCATGAACAAAGACAACGGGCGCAGCCCGCTTGCTGCAACGGGCGCACACCCGCTACATCAGCGGGCTTGGCCCGCTGTGTGCAGCGGGCGGGCGCCCGCTGCATCAGCGGGCGTGGCCCGCTGCACAGTGGGCCGGCGCCTGCTGATGCCGCGGGCACGGCCCGCTGCATGCAGCGGGCCAGCGCGCGCGGCCCGCTGCGACAGCGGGCACGCGTAGCCCGCCCGGTCCCCTTGGGCGGGCGCGCCCGCAACTTAAGTCAAATTAGGGTTTTTTTTAAAACCCCTAATGACGGCTACGAATTTTGAGAAATTGCTAAACTTTGAGCAATTGTTTGAGGGGTCAAACGAAGTCGAAATTCGTCACCGTCAGTTCCTACGCGTTCACCATTCCAAGCTCTTCTGATTGATAGCTTGTTTGGTGTCTGAAGTTTAGTATGCAAGGAGAATTAATTAGTTAAAGTTTGACTTTATGAAAGGCTAACTTTAAAGTTAAAATTAAGCCAAATGGCTTAATTGATTTTTCCCTCTTCATGCGGAATGTCCCACATTACCCGCAATGAGTGAGTGAGTGCTCACTCCCTATATAAATAGGGGTGCACTCTCCTCGTTGAAACACACACCAGTCAACGATCGAGTAGCTCCAGAATTTTAGAGCAAGCTCGATCCGCGACTAAACTCTCTCTCTATTTTCATGTTCTCCGGAGTAGTCCTAGCACGACTACAAAGGGGGTTTGGATCTGATCCGGACGTCTAAGACGCGGGTTTCTTCTCAAGTGAAACTTTCTACCACGTGTGATCGGCTCGGAGGCGAAAGCAGCTCGGGCGGATCGGTGCGAGGGTGCGTGGCGGCGCAGGCAGATCGAGTCAACGTGGCTCGGCTACGAGGAGCTTCTCAAGACGGTGCGGTACATCTTGCCTGCCCCAGGGCCAAGATTCCGGGTATGTGGTTAAGCATTTTTAGTGTAGATTTTATTAGTCGCTTTAGTGTAGATCCTTCTTGGGGTGGTCAGATCCACCCCAAGTTGGCATAGATCGGGCTAGGTTCTGGCTCCCCAGAGCCTAGCTAAATAGTTTAGCTAGTGTAGAAATTTTGATTTCTGGTTTTCCGCTGCGCTTTTGTGCCTCCGTGGTTCGTTCGACTTAGGACGGATACGGATCCGAGCTCTGGGGGTCCGCCATAAACCCCAACAGTGGCATCAGAGCCAGGTTATGCTATAGATCTACTATAGCGACTTTTTTAATCTTTAAAAATGCTTGTTGTACATGCACAAACTATTTTAGCTTTATGTTTTAAATAGTTTTAAAAAATTATTTTGTGTTTTAAAAATTGTTTTTTGCAACACAGAAATTTTTTTTGGGACTATTTTACTTTATGCGATAAATTTTAAGTAGGTCTCCAATATTTAAATACTTTATAAATTTTTTATGATATATATATAAAAAATTTTTGGGGTATTTAAAGTTTATATAAACTTTATAGAAAATTTTTTATTTTTGAAATCTAAAAGTTTTCTTTAGTTACATAAAGGCTAGAAATCTTTAAACTTTATTTGAAAGCTTCTAAAAGGATTTCTAAAAGATTTTAAAAGAGTTTTAAACTTGTTTTAAAATATGTAAATAATAGAAATGTTTTATTTTCATGAGATGAAACATAAATTAATTTCTTTTTATTACATAGATGTTTCTAAAATTATTATGTGATATTTTAATTTTAGAAATAAGGTTAAAAAATTTTAAAGCCTAGGTTTAAAAATTATTTGATAATTTTATACGACCTAGTTTTATGCGATGAATTTTTTTTTGTGGAGGCTTTAAATTTTAATCTTTAATTTTAAGTGTTAAAATTTAGATTTGCATGTTTTTATTATGTAGATAATTTTAAACTTGCAAATGCTCATGTATGTCACAAAATGAATATTTTATTTATGTTGATAAATTAGTTGTTTCTTTTTTTAATGGACATGTGAACCTTATTAGGTTAGCCATTAAATGTTTAAAATTTTATGAGATGAAAGTTTAATTAGTGACATGCTATGTTTGATAAAACAAAACAACATTCGAACCTAATACCATATTAGGGTAGTCCCTTTGTTTGTAAATCATTTCATTAAAACGTTTAATTAATGATTTTCATAAAAGACAATGTTGAATTGTTTTATTAAAATCCTAATTAGATTGGGGTAGCAAGTTGAACGAAGAACCTTATAGTTGATAAGGACTTAATAAAAGCTGTTCATCCAATCCGAAAAATTTTGAATTTTAGGATCCACTAGTTGATAAGGATTAACTAGTTCTCTTAATTAAAAGCCATTTAGTTGTTTGGAAAACATAAAATTGATGACAACTCCTTCAATGGATCATGATGTCGGTCAATGTGCTTGGCTAAAGTTTTTGGACCAACCTAGCTAGACTGGGTAACAAGTGGTCCTGGCTTAGTCAATTCCATGGCCGCGTCCGCTGGACCGCAAGGAGACGATTCATGACTATCTATGTAAGTCCATCGACTATACCTAAGTCAATACGATAATAATCTTGTTCAAGATAAATCGTAGCCCTCCTTGTTTTAGGAGTTGGCAACTGTAAGAAACATGTTTCGGTTGTTGAGCTACACTCAAGCCGTGACATATCAATCTTATAGAAACCGATTTCTTGATTGACATCTTAACCTGACTGAAATAGTTGTCTCATCCCTCGAGCTTCGGTGTAAGTCTAACCAAGAATGTAGTCTAAGACCTGACCCAAACCGGCGCGTCGTGCATACACCGAGCAAAGGGGCAAGTCAGGCTAGACACGAAAACAAGGGTCCGACTAGGCTAGCCATTGTGATCCGGTTGAGTACACTCATGATCACAAATGACTAGGGGTAAAATTGATAGGGAATCATAGTAAATATGATTGACGACGAGTTCGTCTACCGACTGCAGAGTCGGACAACTTGTTGAGATACACTCAAGGTTGTCAGACTCAGGGAAGTCGGATCCCTCTCTCACAAATGTTATTTTATAATAATTGTTTATTATAATGGCTTTAATAAATTTAGTGGGAGAATATAGTTTTATTAAAACCATTAAAACTATACTACGAACATATACTAACTAAAGTATCTATAAAATGCAGAATGGACTCAAGTCTAAAATACATGGTAGAAAAGAACGTGCTGGATGGAACCAACTACAAAGACTGGCTTAGGAACATTAAGTTGGTCCTTTCCCTAGCTGGGATTGGATACATATTGTTCGAGGATGCTCCGGAGAAGCCTGATGATGATTCGACCCACGAACAGAAAGAAGCCTTTAAGTTGTACCAGAGGGATGCAAAGAAGGCAAGGTGCCTTACTCTAGCTTCGATGACCAACGAACTGCAAAGGAAGCATGAACATATGGATGTTCAGAGCATACTCCTTAATGCACAAGAGTTGTATGGCAAGCGATCCAGAGCTGCCAAGTTCGAAGCTACTAGCAACCTCTGGGGCAAAAAGATGACGACAGGGCCCGTACAAGATCATGTTATCAAGATGATCGGGTACATAGAGGACGCTGCCCAGTTAGGATTTATCCTGGACAATGAGATGTCCACGGATATTATCCTAAAGTCTTTAACTCCCGAGTTTAAGCCCTTCATAACTGGCTTTATAATGAACAGCCTTGAGACGGATCTTCCTGGTCTCCTCAATATGCTCCGGCAGTTTGAGGAAATTGAGAAGAAGCCGACTGCACTGGTTGTTGGCTCTGCTACTTCCGACCAGCCGAAAGGCAAAGGAAAGAATAGGCAGGTCCCACAACCTGCGAAGGCTAAGAATGGGAAGAAGAAGAATAAAGGGGCCCCGTCGAAATCTGAGTGCTTCCATTGCCACAAGGTTGGCCACTGGAAGAGGAACTGTAAGATTTATCTTGCAGAGAAGAAGAAGGGGCATACTGATGCCTCTACCTCAGGTACAAATTAAATTCGATTAAATGCAATCATTTCCATTCATATAGTATGAGATACTTATAGACATCTGTGTAATGTATACAGGTGGCTGATATGAACCGGAGATTGGAGAAGTACGGAGATCGGTCGGCAATCAAAGCAACAGTTGCTGCTGGGACCGTTTCAAAGACTTCTGGAGACGATGACCATGATGGAGATGATATTTTTCTTACTTGAATAAAATTGTATCATCTTTAAAGGTCGAAAACAATGCATGAGTGCTTTGCACTCAAGGTTTATTTTTGATAAACAAGTTAAGGTTCTATTCATGAACCCGTTGTTTTGGAATGGATGTTTCGTTTGTTGCAAATGAAATTGAATCGGCTTAAATTCTATGGATGTGGCTTTTTTTTCTGTGATGGTTGGGAATAATAATGCATAGCTTCGATAATATTGTTTTTGGAGCTGACTTAATGTTAAAAGTCAATCAGTAGTTAAGTATAGGTTCCAAGGGGCGTATAAATTGTGTGCGATCACAATAATACGCATATCAAGATTAATTCTTGATGAACTGTATTTAGTTATTAAAAGAGTTAATACTAAATGTGGTTAAAGGAATAAGTACAGTGTAGGACGTTTTGATTGAACGAGTCAATGTAAAGATTCCTTAAAACGATCTCGACTTGACTCATTCGTCAAACCGAACCTGACACTTGTGCATTCCATCTGAGGCACTTACCAAATGGTTATTTTTGCACATAAATCTAAATATGATTTAGATATTATGTTGCAGTAATTTAACCAGGTAATTCTTAAAGTCAGTGGGAGCGAGCTCATATACTTAGTTCCGTTTTGGAACTAAGTAAAAAGGATATTTCACTTTAATGAATCTTCTATATAAATCATTAAGTCAAAAATTGTTTTGATTTAATCGTGTATATATATAGACTTAGGGTGTCAAATATGTACTTGACATATTGACACAATAAAGTGGAGTGAGCTAGAACTGACTTACGGAAATGTTAGACCCCACATCTAAATCGTATAAGCTAACTGTTAGCTATACAAAGTTAGGAAAATTGATCCAGATCATTTTTCCAAAGGATCAACCCTGTGTGATTAAGAGATGTAATTTCAATCCATTAAAATTCGTTGTAGATACTTGTTAGTAGAACCATTCTTAGGTTTGCCATATCAAATGTCAAAGTGACTGATATGCTATAACGGTATGAGATACCGAGATAAATAGCCTAAGTGCAAGTGGGAGATGTAGAAAGATATATGCCCATAAGGCAATTTATCTTAATTATATGTCTTGTTCATACCGTATATTGTACGTATTATTTTAAGTATAAAATCATTTGTATTAATATACTTAGATAATATCCAAAGACTTATAGTTAGGTCCTTACATATCTAGATGAGATCTCGATTATGAGTAAGTAAGAGACCGAATAGAAACGTAAGTCTTAAACGGTTCGTGATCATAGATGTGTCGAGAACTGGATATCGACACATCGGATAGATCACTGTGTCTTCGTCTTACCTTAGGGTAATGGTGATCTCATAGTCATTCGACTTGGTGAAGTCGGAGACGAGACACAGGTGCTCATTGGGGAATGAGTTCACTGAACGACCAAGTTAGAGTTGTTAAATGGTTAACTTTAATAATCTGTCTTTAATAACTCTAGGGTGATGATAGGTTAGTTGATCCTTAAGACCTGAAGTCATCTGTGTTGGATCCTGTGGATGGCAAACAACACTAGAAGGGGGGGTTGAATAGTGTTGTTCAAATAATAAAACTTTTTCGATCGTTAATTAAAACCCTTCTAATGTTGCCTAAGAAACCAAGTAGAGTGATCTACGCTTGGTTCTTAATCAACAAGTTAATCTTATAGAAATATAAAAGATAAACAATTATGATTACAATCAGATAAGAGATCTTTACACACAGATAGATCTTTACACAGCGGAATTAAATGTACAATCTTTGTAATATGCAAATGAACAAAGAATTACAAAGATATAATAATAACAAAGTAAATAAGAATTGCTTGCAGAGATAAATAATCAAACACAGAAAATGCAAACGCAAAGACAATGATTTTTATCCTGGTTCCCCACAACCCTGGGTACGTCCAGTCCCCGACCAATCCGGTACGAGATTTTCACTATTGCCTTAGCAATACAAATACCTAGCCACAACTAGGATTTCCGACCACCTAGACTTGTCTAGGATTTTACCCTTGCCTCACAACCCGAGGACTTTACCTTGCCTCACAATCCGAGGACTTTTCACAAACACCTTGCCTACAACAAGGATTTATAACTACCCTTATCACAAAGGGACTAGAAGTAAAATCAAATCCAATACACCACAATGAATTAGTGGAGATTGGTTTTTACACCCAATAATTCTATAGCCAAGATTAAATATGCAATTGTGCTTAACGTGGCTAAAAGAATTTTAAATCGTCCGTAGATCACACAAAGAATATGAGTTTATTCACTGTGATCTAGAATCTAGATGTGTTCTTAGATCACACAAAGAATATGAAATTATTCGATGTGATCTAGAATCCAGATGTTTCAAAAATCCTTTGAGAATATAAAAAATCAAAGAGAAGGATTTTGAAAACCAATTTGCAATAGCCAAATAATAATAATGATCTTAAAAAGAATTATAAAGAATATAAGCAATAAGATCAGAAATAGAAAAACCGATTTGGCTATGAAGAACTTTGAGAGCGATGAGAACGATGAGATCTTTTGAGAGAATAATAATTTTACTCAAGAGTAAATTGGTGAGAAAAATGGTCTCATAGGGTCTCTATTTATAGAGCCAAAGGAGAATTCAAAATAATTCAAATCAAGTTTGACTTCAGCCCAAAAATCAAGCAATGAATAAATGAGAGAGTGAATCAAGGAATTCTGGTCGCACAGCTGGTAGTCGACTCCCTAACTTTGGTAGTCGACTCCCAGAGTGTCTCAGAGAAAATCTGCTACAACTGGTAGTCGACTCCCTAACTTAGGTAGCCGACTACCAGACTATCTTTTCTGGTAGAAGACAGAAATCAGTGTAGTGAACTACTTGGTGTTTGTAGTTGACTACAAATTGAAACTTAGCTTCTATGAAAAGAATGCTCTCAAATAAGTTTAAAATGAGTTTTAAAAACATTTTAGAAAATCATTTTGTGTGTGTGCAAATTCTTCTTGGCTTTGACATAATCCTAAGAAAAATGAAAAACAACTCACACACTAGACTCTATGAAGAACTTGAAGCCATGAATGAGCTAGAGCTAGTTGCATATGCTTCGCTTGAATTTGAGCTCCTCTTTAGCTTTAGCTTAAGCACATTCTTTGAGCTTTGGAGTTGCGAGCTAAATTCAACTTCATCTTCTATGTGTGTGGTTGAAGTCCTTCTTCTCGGAGTATGTTTCGAGCTTCAATTAGCTTATTGCACAACCTACACACTTAAGTAGTATGATTAGTAATTTAACAACATTTGGTGTGATCATCAACAAAACAAACCACTTGGGGTGGGACTAGATTCCCATCAATCTGTACCAACCTATGAGAGAACGGGGTAGCTTAGACCCATGATCTAGCTTCGAGGACAAGTCCTGATAAAAGATCTTAGGTTGGGTTTCACCTAAAGCTCTCGAGGTAAGTAAGTGACTAAGATGGGATTCGTCACTTCCATTAAAGGGAAGTTAGTGTTACAGGCTCAATACTGTCTTTATGTTAATCCTCGGCCGGGGTACGTTGCAAGTAGTACACCGTGTATACAATAAAGACCGCCGTATACTGACCAATGTTGTCTAATAGGGTTGACAGAAAACCATACCCTAGGCCAACAATAACACAATCTTGACGAAGGGATTTTAGCTAACGGCATTCATCACTGACACAGCCAATGCAAACCCTATGATACTTTTGTCAAAGGGTCGATCATGTTATGATGACTCTGAAACAGGGACGACAGCTACTGCTCGTAGTGACCGTCGTCTAGGAGTTTCGAGCCCCAACCTGTAGTAAGGTCAGGCTGTAGGGTCTCACACCGAGTAGTGTTCGTGTCTTAGTAATAGGAATATAGAATAGAGAGAAATATCATTTGATGATATTGAATATTCACAAAGAGGTTGTGAATATTAGTCGCATTAAGCAATAGGGACAAAACGTTGCATTAGATGCAAACTTTGACTAAACGTGTTGTAAATTGGTTACGACGGATTTAGTAGGAACAAACAAGTTGGAAAGGGTTACCTGGATGACGGGATTGTCCCGGTCTAAACACAGGTTCAAACCGCGTCCAAATTGGAGCTCAAATGAGCCCAGAAACAGTTCAAGGGGAAGTGGGTTAGACCCACTGGGCCAAAAGGGCCCATGAACAAAGACAACGGGCGCAGCCCGCTTGCAGCAGCGGGCGCACGCCCGCTGCACAGTGGTCCGGTGCCCGCTGATGCAGCGGGCTCGGCCCGCTGCATGCAGCGGACCAGCGCCCGCTGCAAGAGGGCGTGTGGCCCGCTGCTGTAGCGGGCGCGCGCGCGCGCGGCCCGCTGCGACAGCGGGCGCGCGCGCGCGGCCCGCTGCGACAGCGGGCGCGCGCAGCCCGCCCGGTCCCCTTGGGCGGGCGCGCCCGCTAGGCTTAGCGGGCGCGCCCGCAACTTAAGTCAAATTAGAGTTTTTTTTTAACCCCTAATGACGGCTACGAATTTTGAGAAATTGGTAAACTTTGAGCAATTGTTTGAGGGGTCAAACGAAGTCGAAATTCGTCACCGTCAGTTCCTACGCGTTCACCATTCCAAGCTCTTCTGATTGATAGCTTGTTTGGTTCTGAAGTTTAGTATGCAAGGAGAATTAATTAGTTAAAGTTTGACTTTATGAAAGGCTAACTTTAAAGTTAAAATTAAGCCAAATGGCTTAATTGATTTTTCCCTCTTCATGCTGAATGTCCCACATTGCCCGCAACGAGTGAGTGAGTGCTCACTCCATATATAAATAGGGGTGCACTCTCCTCGTTGAAACACACACCAGTCAACGATCGAGTATCTCCAGAATTTTAGAGCAAGCTCGATCCGCGACTAAACTCTCTCTCTATTTTCCTGTTCTCTGGAGTAGTCCTAGCACGACTACAATGGGGGTTTGGATCTGATCCGGACGTCTAAGACACGGGCTTCTTCTCAAGTGAAACTTTCTACCGCGTGTGATCGGCTCGGAGGCGAAAGCAGCTCGGGCGGATCGGTGCGAGGGTGCGAGGCGGCTCAGGCAGATCGAGTCAACGTGGCTCGGCTATGAGGAGCTTCTCAAGATGGTGCGGTACATCTTGCCTGCCCCAGGGCCAAGATTCCGGGTATGTGGTTAAGCAGTTTAGTGTAGATTTTATTAGTCGCTTTAGTGTAGATCCTTCTTGGGGTGGTCAGATCCACCCCAAGTTGGCATAGATCGGGCTAGGTTCTGGCTCCCCAGAGCCTAGCTAAATAGTTTAGCTAGTGTAGAAATTTTGATTTCTGGTTTTCCGCTGCGCTTTTGTGCCTCCGTGGTTCGTCTGACTTAGGACGGATACGGATCCGAGCTCTGGGGGTCCGCCATAAACCCCAACAATGGCTAGGGGCAAAAACCGATTAAGAGAGTCATATCTGATATGATTGATGAAGAGTCATCTTCCGATCGCAGAGTTAAGCAACTTGTTGAGCTACACTCAAGGTTGTTAGGCTCAAGGTGATTGGACCTCTTACCCATTAATTTTAATTCGATTAAATCGTTCGTTATTAAGCTTTGAAACGATCGTAAAAATAGTGGGAGGTATAGATAGATAAAAGCCATTCTACCTATATTTAATATTGACATATGCCAAAACTAGGGCAAGACTATGTTTACCGAAGGAATCTAATTGTAATATTTTAATGGAATTAGTTAGTTGGTCAAATAGGTTGATTAATTGAATATCATGTTAATTGATAGGATTAAACTAATATTCTCGTTGACATTATTAAAAATGACCTTCTAAAGAAACAGACTTGAGAAATATGATTTCATTAAGTTCTGGGTCCAACAAATAAATTCACGCTACATGTCACGCGTCTCTACATAAGGCAGCTTGAACATATAGGATATTCAAAATATGTTTCTCCCTACAACTTGTCGAGCTACCCTCAAGGTTGTATGGACAAACAATTTTGATCCGCAAAGTTCAAGAATTCGATCAAATTGTTTGAGTCGAATACGAGTGCATGAGCGATGCAAGGCTATGTATCCCAACCGGATCTTAAGACAAGTAACTTCTTGAGCTACACTCAAGATTGCAACTCTCAGGCGTTTGGATACATGAGATGCTTGCATAGCTATTTATTTTTGTTGGGCTATTTAATATCTAAATGTGATTTAGAAAAGGAAGAGGGCACTCCGGAAAGTCAATTGAGAAAGTTAGTTTAATTTATCATTAGTAAAGGCATAAGTAGGAGGAAATGAAAATGTGACATATTCTGATGTCACGATTTCATAATTATTGTTATACAAAAGGTTAACACATTTTGACGAATGTCGTCACATTGCTTCTGAAGCAATGAGTAATATGTATAACGATAATATATATATTAAATGTTAATAAATACACAAGATAGTAGCAAACTTATATGGCGAAATAGACTAGGCCGTATCGAGAGACTAAGCTTCACAAGTCACATAAAGAGGGGTCTGACCTCTCGTATTATGAAGTCTACGGACACTTGTGAGTCTTATCCTCTTAGATATAATGGCCGAAACCCATCTGTAAGACAGTGGGAGAATGAGTTGTCGAACTCAGTCTCGTACATACTGATGTACCCGAGTCTAGATTAACCAAAAATAAGTTAGTCGTATATTTTATTAAGACCCGTGTTCTTGATGAAACACAAGTCTGATAAAATAAAGAACGAAATGACTAAAGTATTTAAACTGGTTCGATTAGATCGAATGGTCAAATACTTAGCTATATTAAATCTTGCGTAATTAATATAAAATATGATTTTCTCTCAGGTCAAGTCTGTTAACACATCGTTGTGTTAAAAGGTATGAATCACACTTAGTTAGACTTGGTGTGATTCATTGCAAGTGACTCTGAGTTAAGTCCTCCCTCTGGGTTATGTCCCAGATAGTAATGCCTAGGTTTTGATAATGTTCTATGAGGACATTATCAATAAGATATTCATTAAATCAATCGTAAGGAAGTTGTAAAATTACTCGAATCTCGTGAGACGAATTGTCGAGTTAGACATCATAACTGATGATGACTTAGTCAACTTCCAGGATGAAATTCGGAGTAGTAACTCCGATGTAAAACTTGATGCAATCAGAATAGGTCCGTGTGCGTAAACAAATTTTGGAATTTAATTTACGTGCCCAAGGAAAATGTTTCCTCACTTTTTGCAAGTAAATCTTTAAGTTGAAAGATTAGTGCAGAAAAGAAAATAGTGAAGTACAATCATGTTGGACGAGAACGGTTTTCATCCTAATTTCTTTAAAATGGATTATGTTGAAACCGTCTCGCCAGCAGATATGTACAGATCTACTCGGACCAAACTCAATGTAAACGCTTAAGTTGACCATGAAAATTGGAGCATTCACTTATAAGTTCGTTTTTCTAAATATGATTTAGACGGACCAACTTATATGAATTAGCCAGATAGTTTTCAAGGTTAGTGGGAGCGTATAAATTACATGCTAGGCATCAAAGAAATGGAACATATATTTTGACAAAGTAATCAAAAAGTTTGATACTTTATCAGAAACAGATATGAGCCATTTGAAATGACCATTAACAAATTTAAAATTATTATCGTAAGGTACGATGAACTGGATAAAGACCCAAGTAAATAAAATATTATGGATTCCGAAAGACCAAGTGAATTATTTGAATGAGATTCAAATGCTTGGTCTAACATGAACATAGAAACCCCTTAAGTCTATAGTGTAGACGGTTTGAGCAGATCCACTCACGAAGGCTCTATCACATGAAGTCGGGAAAACTTATGTGTAAAAAACGGTATAAGATACCGAGATAAATGGGCCTGAGTGCAAGTGGGAGATGTAGGAGAATAATGCCCTCCAGGCTATTTATCTCTGTTTGAATAGCACAAACGTCTTGTTCGAAATAACAGTAAGCTGTTTGGTAATGATTTATCTAAGTTATTTTATAATGTAGTTAACATTAGACATTAACTTAGGTAAAGTCCTGAGACTTTATGCGAGGACAAACAGATATCGAGATGAGTATCTCGATCATGGAGAAATGTTTGACCGTCTGTAGCATAAGTCTAAAAGGGTTCGTGGTCGTAGATGTTTCGAGACAAGGATATCGAAACATCGGATAGACCATTGTGTATTAGTCTTCACCGTTAAGCGGTGGCGATGATCTCATGATTGTTCGACTTGGCGAAGTCGGAGACGAGACACAGGTGCTCATTAGAGAATGAGTTCACTGAACGATCCACAAGAGTTATCATATGGTTACATTGACCAATATGTCAATGATAACTCTTAGTGATGATAGGCTGGTTGGTCTTTTGACTTGAGGTCATTTTACGAACCTGTGCGTGAACGGTGCCACTTAGATCACTGACCTGACTTCGAGGCTAGGCCTGTTGAAAGGTCTTTGATTGGGTGTCACTTGAAGCGTGCGAGAAGAGTAATGACCAAGAGAGGATTCGTCTCTCTCGGTCAATGGGAGTTAGTGTCGTAGTATTAGTTCGGTCTTTAGTAAAAACTCTGCGCAGAGTATGTTGGAAGAAGTCCAACATTAGTTGACTAAAGATCGATAGAAACTAACCGGAGTCAAGTTATTGGGGTTGACAGTTTGACCGTACCCCAGACTTGATCTACACGACATATTTAAGACGAAAAGACTATAACTGTGGAATTCATCACGGACACAGTCAGAGTGGTCCCGACAATACTCATGTCAATGAGTCAACCACATAATGATGATTCCTGAAGCAGGGACGGCAACCACTGCTCGTGGTCACTACCGAATAGGGCTTTGAGCCCAACCTGTTGTAAGGGTCAGGCTGTAGGGTCTCACACAGAGTGCGATTCTTCGTCTAGTAATAGGTATAAATTAGTTAGGGAGAATAATTTTGCATTTTTGATGCAAGGGATGGAATAATTGCATTTGATGCAATATAGTAATTTAAGCTTAGATAGGGACTAATTTTGCATTTGATGCAAAAGAGATTAAATTTGTTTTAAATAGTTTAAAACAATTTTTAATAATATAAACGTAAGGAAAAGTTTACGGGTAAGACGGGAATGTCCCGGTCTAGACCCAGGTTCGAACGACGTTCAAATCAGATGCCAGATGCTCAAGTTAGAGCCCAAAACAGCCAAACAGATCAGACCAGGTCAGACCAGGCTGACCCAGGCCAGACCAGGTCTGGCCTGGGTGCCTGGCCAAACCTGGCTGCGCCAGGACGCCAGCTCAGGCGCCTGGTCTCAGGCCCAGGTGCCGGGCGCCTGGGCCTGCGCCTAGGCGGGCCCGCCCAGGCGCCCTGGGCGCCTGGGCCTGGCCCAGGCGCTGGGCACCCAGGCGCCCTGGGTGCCTGGGCCCTGGCCCAGGCGCTGGGCGCCTGGGCCAGGCCCAGGCGGGCCGCCCAGGCGCCCTGGCCTGGGCCAGGCGCCCAGGCCTGGGCCAGGCACCCAGGCTGGGTGCACCAGCCTGGGTGCGCCCAGACCAGGCGTCCAGCCTGGTCTGGGCTCACCCAGCTGGTCAGGTGGGCCCCACCTCAGGGTGCTGAACCCTAGGTTTGATGGCAGATTTTGACGGCTCAGTTTTTGTGAAAAACTAGCCTTGGGCTGATCTTTGGACGTTTAATTGGAGGGTCAAATGAACTCCGATTGACGAACGGTTTTTTCCTATGCGTTCACCGTTGAACACCCTTCGAATTGATAGGTTGTATCAATCCTGAAGTTCAACGGTGAAGGAGTTAAAATTCACGGAAGTTTGCACTTTGTGAAGTGCAAACTAACTTGATTTTAAATTAACTCAAACTAATAGTCCCACATCGGATTTTGAGAGAAGTGGAGCAGTCAGCCGCCTATATAAATAGGGGTCTGCTCTCTTCCTCAAAACTCGTCCCAAGCTCTAGATCTGAGCGGCTCTCATAAATGTTGGAGCACGCTCGGATCTAGGCTTAAAATAATATTTCTCATCTCCCTATAAATTTCTGCCTTACTCCTGAGGGCTCTAGCAAAGCCGCAAAGGAGTTCGGATTTAGATCCGAAATCTAGGCGGAGGTTTCACTCACGTGAAACTTTCTTCGGCGCGTGGTTGGCTCGGCGACACGGGATTGATCGCCTCGGGATGCGGAGCTGTTCGAGGAGCGGTTCGGGGAGCGGATCGAGGAGCGGCTCGGCGTCAGACGGGGAGCGGCTCGGAAGACGGTGCGGAACATCTCGCCTGCTCCAGGGTTGAGATTCTGGGTATGTAGTTTAATTAAGCATTAGTTTAATTTAATCGCAGTAGGTTAGATCCTTCTTGGGATGGTCAGATCCATCCCAAGTTGGCATAGATCTTGGCTAAGGGTCTTGGACCTTAGGGCTAAGTTAAAATTGTTTTAACTGCATGTTAATTAGATTAACAAGTTTTCTTCCGCTGCAATTGTTTTTCTGTCTATGTTCCGTCCGACTTAGGACGGGACTAGAGTTTTTGTGCCCTAAGGGTCCCCGAAAACCCTACAGAACCACCGCAGCCCCCACCGTCCACAACTCTCCTCGTGCCGTCACCTACGCGCGGCCACCGCCTTCTTCTGATGACCCACACTCCACTGCCGCCCCTCAGCCTTCCAACACCACCAACAGCCTCCCCAACCCTTCGACCTTCATCCTCCCTCTTCAAAACTCCCGACAACACACCCTCAAGCTTTCAGCAGCCTCCTAGAACCTGCACAACCATGGTCGTCGGCCGCCGCCTCCGCCGACTGCTCCGCCCCGACCACCCGCCTCTGTAGTCGCCGTCTGTCGATGTCCCAAGCCACGGTCACACCTACATCAAACACAATGCCAGCGTAACCCTAAAATTATTATTTATTAGTTTATTATATATAACAGTATAAATATATGTACAATATATTATGTAATATATAAGTTTTAATATTATTTTAATTGGCCTGAAAATTTTAGCTTAATATTATAAATCCAACCTCGCAGAAAAATTCACGTCTTTCATATGAACGCCTGGACACCAACATTGCTTCAATCAGGTAAGTATATTATTTTCTTTGAATTTTTGAAGTTACGCATATTTGTCATCGCATGTATAAATAAATCATTTTTAGTTATTTTCACGTAAACGCCTCTCTGAAACATATGTGACCTAAAAGTACTCATCACGAGGAAACTTTTGACCCTAATTACATAAAAATCTGACGTGTGGATTATGATATATAAATTTTGTAAGTTTATGGGTTTTATTTTTCTAATTTCTGAAAATGGCTATTATTGCTGTTAAATTCCAGAAAAATTGTTATTATTGTTTTAAAAATCCAGAAATATTATGTTTAACCTCTGAAAAATAATTCTCCAATAATATAAATTATCATGTCAACTTTTAGTGACTTCTGGTGTCGTTTTATGTTACGTTGCTATGTAAAATTCCATTGTAAGAATGTTCATAAAATGCGTTTATTGTATGTTATACCATTATTCCTACTACATCATATTTAGAATGTCCCCCTATAATAAAAGATAATATTGGGCCCTTGGGGCTTTTACGAAATATTTGGACATGAGGCATACGTTGAACGGTACGGATACACAATGACACTTTTGGGCGGGGTAGTCCACTGTAGTAGAGGTCGGGAATACTGGATTTCACCCCACTGGTAAATTTGACCGTCGCCCTGCTGGGGTCGGTAAGTACAAAACCACGGGTAGCTTTTGATTGTTTGGGTGCAATTGTAGTTTCTTTCCGCCCTCTAACTTGAACTTGTCACTAGATTAAGATATTGAATGGCACTCACCTTACTTTCTGCTATTACTATCATGAATTGTGTAAAACTGCTAGCTACTCTCTTACCATGTTCGTATGTACTTACCTTGCTCACTACACCTTACTACGCTCACTATACCTTGCTATGCTCATTTCATTTACTATGCTCACATGATTTCTTACACTGCCCAAACTTTTCCTTATTGTGATCATATTATGTTTCCTTGTCTTCAAAGCTTTGCAAAACTATATATATAATATTATTTTACGTCTTTCTGAGGGTTAATTTTTCTAAAATCTTAAACTTACCGAGCGACCCTCCCTGACGTATATTTCCTTGTCTATTATCTTGTGAAATATACGTTAGGTTTTGGCCAGAGTTCGATTAGGAGTATACCTTGAGACTGAGCAGGTTGACCAGTAGTACCTTGACGCTAAGATCCCCCTGCTGAGGGACAGCGTGCCTTTGCAACACCGCTATATTTTACTTTTTGTTATTGTATTTTATTCAAGTGTATTTACATTTCGTGTATCTGTTTGTAATAGCCATGCTAGGCCTTATTTGTGTACATGTATATTTGACATTAAATTTGTAATAATGATATTCTGTGTTGTTCTAAGTTTGCATGCAAGAATCTACAATGTTTATTGTGTTTTTAAACTAAGGAGGAAAGAAAAATAAAAGTACCGCATCCTTGCTTTAAGCACATGCGGACCCGCTCGTGTCCTCGCTCCCAAGTATAATGGGAAGCAGGGCATGACACTCTTTCTTACAGAATGAGGGGTCATGCTGCATGTTTCCATTTTCCTATTCCCTTATGGAATGAAAGTTATGCGATTGTATCAAATTTCTATTATTCACACTAATAATGGAGATATATTCCAGAACTATAGTGATGCCTGAGTTACATATCATTCTCTTCAATATGGGGTCACGGCCTAGGTTTTAGTATAACTTATATTAGCACAATTGTAAACTGTCTTTTGCATGCTTAACTTATTTATCGACCATGCCAGTTAATGTTCCTATTACCGGTCATTGTCGACCATGCCAGTTCACATGCCTGTTACCGATCGTTATCGATCGTGCCTATTGTCGTGCTTGTTACCAATCAATATCAGTTGTGCCTGTTACCATGACCGTACATGTCTTTATGTCTTTTACATGCTTATCTTAACTACTACTTCATTTCATGTTTGTATATTATAACTGCTGCATGCCTATCATTAACTTCTATTTTCGATAACTGTTGCATGCCTGTTTGAACTTCTATTTTCTTTAACCATTGTATGCCTGTCTTATTATTTCTATTGCCTTTATATGACTGTTTTAGTTACTTATTTTCAAGTACCTGCTTTATATTCATGCATGTACACTGCTTTAATTCTAATTCTAGAATTATTGTGGTTTACATCTAAATGCTGACGACTCTGTGTTTTGTGGTACAGTTAGGTACCACACAAGTATACGATGGGGCCCCTCATTTGAGGATCTTGACTTTGTTGTGGAGAATGTAGATTTAAAAAAGTGAGTTGTTAGTGTATTACCTCTGTATTTTCCTTTACGTATTTCTCGAGAGCTTGTCATCGGTTGTATTGTCCCCGACTCATATTTTCCTTGTAACAATTACCGAGAATTTTTTGTATGAGAATTTTAGTACATCTCTGTATCGTGGTCTATATTGTTTTCACTGGTAAACAGCAGTACTTGCCTCACACACGAAAAATGGTCCTACCCCCGAGAAGCGTGGTGTGACACACATGTGCCAACAATGGTTATTTTGGTACCGTTATAAGGAACTTGGGTCTGCAACTAAGTAGCATCTGGAGTAACGTGGTCTGTAGCTCCGCTGTCTCAATACCAGTTTGGAAACTCCATAGTTGGTGGCTGGGTGAAGTGCGCCTCGACTGAAATGAGATCCAATAGGCAAAAGCAGTCAAACGTATGATGATTCTACTTATGGCAAGCCTGATATGGAATCAGATCGCTTAATGGAGTGCACAGAACCAAGTGGCGACGCTGAGAATGATCTGTGGGTCTACGACCTCCACCCCATGAATCACGATCATGCAGAAAGGCAGACAACAACTGATTGCGAGTTTGGAATCCGTGTTGAAAGAGGGATTTGTTGTGCTGAACGCGTCCACCCGGTCGAGGCCCGCGACTCCCGTGAGGTTCAAACGAGGTAGCGATTAGCGTCGACAAATAGGACCACGATATGAGCAACGGTGTTGGAGATAGATGCGTGATCCAACTTCATATTCGTCTCCTCGGTAGTAGACAACTCCAAAGTTTCTCGTTCGAGTATGGTCTTTTGCGATTTCGAGCAACCGTTCAAAACGATCCAAAAGCGGGAGGTAGGCCGTTCAAAGTTTGACACACAGTTTTCTTCATCGTTACTATGTTGGGAACAACCGTAAGAAGCTAATCAAAAAGTGCATTCACCCGATTTAGGTAGGCAGTCATGGATTCGCCTTCCATGGTGAGTGTTGAGTTCATTCTTTCAATGTGTCCTTCAGAAAGAGCATCATAGCAGGTATCAAGCTTTGTACAGAGAGGTTGAGATGACGCCACACATAGAACAATGCCAAGAGTGGAAGTGGTGAGAGAGGCTTGGAGACACATACATTGATGTTGATATGTAAGAAGCCAAGACTCATACTCCGGATTGGCGATATGCGAAAGAGGCTCCGCGTCGGTGGCGACTGGATTCGCGATTGTAGGAGGAGCAGGAGTAGTGCCATCAAGATACCTACAGAATCGGTGGGCTTTAAGAACTCTGACCACATGTGAACGCTGGAGGATGTAGTTGGTGAAGTCGAGGCGTGTTATGATGAGCGATGGAAACTTGGACATGAGAAATTTGAGGTTGGGTGGGATGGGATCCCTAGAAAGGGATAATAAAAGAATTTTAGATGGAGAAATTTGAGGTTTGGTAGTTTAGATGTAGGAGACAATAGAGTGATCGGATACCATAATGAAATACCCAACTAATTCAAAGGAGAAGCGAAATAGCAAAAATTATCATTGATCTATCTTATACTTATAAACGATCCCATTGCGAAGAGATAAGTAAAAATCCAAAAGCAATCTAAACAATTACAAGTAAACAACCGACGTAGTTACAACCATCGAAGTAGTTACAACTGAGCCATCAAAACGGTTATAACTGAGTAATCTAAATAGTTACAATTAAATATAGTTACAACTAACTGCGATTTGAGGCGATCTGTGACCAAGCCTTCTCATAAACGAACTCTGCTTTATGAATGCTGATCAATGCCATCCAAACCTTTCGCATGGTTTTTTCCCCGCACTGCATAACAAGGCATTCGTCAATGGTGACTGCGAAAAGTTGTTTACTAACTTGCAAACCTGCTAGCAAGGAGTCAAGGTGTTTGGCAAATAATACATCAAGAGAGACTTTAGTCAAACGTAAGCAATTCAAGAGAGAGAAGTTTCGAGACTTTAATGTACAGTGGAGAAAGAGTTTTTAGGGAGAGGTCTTCGGTGTATTAATCATTTTGTCCGATCAGCACATCAATTCAAAAATATGGTTAATTTGTATAATAGATTTATTTATTTTAGAAAGACCATTAGTCTCATCTTAGGACCTGTTCTTTTGCCAAGAATAGGGGCGGGAATAGGAATAGAGACACTATTCACCCTATTCCCAGTTTGTATTCCAAGCGGTTGTTCTTTTGGGCGTGGAATAAAATCCTACGTGGCTATTCCAATTTGGTAATGATAAGCACTTTTGTATTCCAAGCTTTTTGCTTGGAATACAATGGAATCCTTGGAATGGTGGGCCCCACTCTTTCATCTCTCTCTATCTCTCCCCTCCAACTCATCCCATTTCCACTTTTCCATTCCAACTCTCCAATCCCAAAAGAACACAAGAATAGAATATGGACCCCACTTTCTATTCCAAATCCCACTTTCCATACTCTATTCCACTCAAAAGAACACAAAACTTCATTTTCTCTCTCCTTGGAATACAAACTGATACGTCTATTTTACGAAGGCCCAACAACATAGGCCCAAAAGCACAGCCCACCGAACGAAGCCCGAAAGATACGAGCCTGGATGCCCGACCGCCGATCGGAAGCCCATCTGCGCGATCAAGCCCGCCCGGCAAAGCCCCATAGAGGGCCCCAAATATCGATCCGACCCGGCCCCGATAACGCACGAGTCACTCACCCACTCCAGCGATAACCGTTCCCCCGATCCCGTTACCACTTAAGGGCTGTTATGGGGAGGTGCTGGCATAGCGCAGGGAGCGGCGACGGGGGGGGGCGGATTGAGGGGGCACGATCGAGGGCGGACGAGCGACGTGGGTCGGGGGCAATCACGGCGGGAGGTCTATAAAAGGGTTAGAAGGACGACTGCACCAGGGACCGCATCTCAGGTATCTAAAACCTAAGGTACTCCATCAACGACCTAGTTCCCCCATTTCATCTCCTTCCTCCCCCGCTCGCGCCGTGAGACGCCGTTCCGATCTCCTCTCGAGTCGAACCGTCTCCGCCGGGCCTCCTCTCTCAGATCACTATCTGACTTAGGCATCGGAGGGGATTTGGCCGGAACCAAGGTCCGGCCCCCCTGACGAGTGTTCTCGTCTACGCAGGAGGACATCAGATCCACGGGCCGAGGCTTCCCCTCCGCCCATCGCCGGCCACGCATCAAGCGAGACGACTGAGGCTGCCCCTCGTCGCCCGCCCGCCCGAGGCCGAGCACGACCGTCCGAGGCCGAGCGTTTCACCCCGGGCCGAGGCTTCCCCTTCGCCCCGCGACCGGCCACGTAACCAGTGGGACGATCGAGGCTACCCCTCGTCGTCCGACCGTCCGAGGCCGAGCGTCTCAACTCGGGTCGAGGCTTCCCCTCGCCCCCCCTTGCGACCGAGGATCCCGATTCGGCCCAGCCGACGCGCTCCACGTCGTCCGCAACTCCGACTCGTGCCTCGTCTGCACCGACTCGACATACCCGAGGGACCCAAGCGGGCCCCTTGACCACGTTGACCGGGTTATCCACGGTCAACGCTTTTGTAGTGAGAAAACACTCTGAAACATCTGGCGCCATCTGTGGGAACCGCAAATTGTCCCACGAAGAAGCAAACCGCACCTGCAATGGCACGAGCCAGCAACGGAAAGAGACGCATGCCCCCTATCCCGGAGGAGGGGAATGACGCATCCAACAGCAACCTTGAAGACACGCCCGTCAACAATCACCCAGCCCCCTCAACCAAAGAGATTGGCGGGTCGGAACTGGCCACACAGGGACAACTCCGTGCCCTGGCCCAGGAGACCAACGCGAACATCCAGACGTTGGTCGCGGCAGTACAGCAGCTCGTCGGCACTGCGCCAGCTAACGGAGGCGCGTTGGGCGACGACCATCGTTGGGAGGGGGGTCCCCCGCTCTTACGATCCGCTGTAGTCGATGACCACGGGAACCAAAGACCGGACACGGAGCGTCGGGCGAGATCACGTGCCTCCTCCCCTCATCGTGAAAGGAGCCGAAGAGAAACTGAAGGCACGGGGGACGAATCGGTGACCGCGTCGTCTCGTCGACCACGATCACCCCACCGCAGGAGAAGCAATCGACACCACTCGAGAGACCGATCGCGGCGGAGCGGGAGCTCACGTCGGAGGAGCCGGGAACGCCGGGTCAGCCCGACCCCCAGTGTGGCGAGGGCCGTGGAGCCAACCCCGCCGGCGCCTGTGCCCCCTCCACCACCGAACGAACCAGAGGCAGGCGGGTGTCGAACCCCTGGGGGGATCCACGGAGACCGGTGCCCCCTATCACGGAGAATAACCAACGCGCGGGTCCCCTCTCGATTCAAGATCCCGGCGCTGGGGAAGTATGACGGGATAGGAGACCCGGGAAACCACGTGATGGACTACGAGGGGGACATGTCCTTCCAAGGAGCCGACGATGACCTGCTCTGCCGGGGCTTCTATTCAACTCTCAGGGGAGCGGCGAGGACCTGGTACCGCAGCCTACCCAGCCGCTCCATCGACAGCTTCGAGGAACTCACCCAGCTATTCTGCAAACAGTTCATGGCAGGGAGACAGGTAAAGCCTGACGCTGAACATCTGTTTAACATAGTGCAGGGCCCAGCCGATCCGCTCCGACAGTTCATGCGCCGCTTCAACACGGAAAGGCTGAACGTGAACAGCCCTCCCGACCTTGTTGTCCAAACGGCCCTTAAGAAAGGGCTGCGCCATAGAGGCCTTAAGAAATCTCTGCACAACGATCCCCCGAAGGATCTCCCCGGGATCATGGCGAGGGCCGAGCGCTTCATGTTGACCGATGAGACCTTGGCCATTGAGGCAGGAAAGGCCACTCGAGGGACCAAGCGCGGCGACAGCGGACGAGGCAGCCCCGAAGGGTACCGGACCGAGAAGAGGCCGAGAAACAGGCAGCGGGGAGAGGGTACGAGGGACGCCACCCCAGATGCCGTCCTCGCTCAAGTACAGAAGGAAGAGCGCGCCGATCGCCCCCCACCGAAGGCAAAAAGAGGTGGGAAGAATGGGGAGAAGTACTGCAAGTACCACAAGGACAATGGCCACGACACTGAAGACTGCTAGCACTTAAAGAAAGACATTGAGAAGCTGATGAGCCGGGGCACGCCAGGAGTTTAGCTGACGAACCGACCCACGGAGAAGGGACCTCCATGCAGCCGAACAAGGGGAAGAAGATCAACACCGTCCAAGGACCCCTCCGCATCATAGAGTGAGCGGGCGAGGCCCCTCCCCCCAGCCGTAGCCTAGTCCGAGGGGATTATCTAGGTTCACATCCCTCTGTCTAGCTTTATTTCCTTTTCCTTTCCTCCAAATGTACTAGTCCGACAGGACCCTTAAGAGTACAATTGCATTCCCTTTTGTCTTTTCTCAATCTTCGACGGAATCAACATTTCACTAAGGGTGCAAAAGAATGAAGACCGCCGCCTCACTAGAGGGGGAGGGGGAGCTTCGTCCTCGCTGACCAACTCCTGCGCTCGTAAGTCTGGGGGCAATTCCCCCAGCCAGCGCGGACGCCGACCGGTCCTAAGCCGAGGAGCTTCGCCCTCACCGACCAACTCCTGCGCTCATAAGTCTGGGGGCAATTCCCCCAGCCAGCGCGGACGCCGACCGGTCCTAAGCCGAGGAGCTTCGCCCTCGCCGACCAACTCCTGCACTCATAAGTCTGGGGGCAATTCCCCCAGCCAGCGTGGACGCCGACCGGTCCTAAGCCGAGGAGCTTTGCCCTCGCCGACCGACTCCTGCGCTCGTAAGTCTGAGGGAAATTCCCCCCAGCCAGCGCGGACGCCGACCGGTCCTAAGCCGAGGAGCTTTGCCCTCGCCGACCGACTCCTGCGCTCATAAGTCTGGGGGCAGTTCCCCCAGCCAGCGCGGACACCGACCGGTCCTAAGCCGAGGAGCTTTACCCTCACCGACCGACTCCATCGCTCGTGAATCTGGAGACAATTCCCCCAGCCAGCTCGGGCGTCAACCAGGCCGAGGACGAGGCAGCAAAGCAAAATACGCGAGAAGTCCGAGTAAGTCAATTTCATTTATAACAGTTAACCAAGGTACAAAAGTGTGTCTTATTTACAGGGAATCGAAGCGAAGAAACCTCTCTACAAATAATCCGCTCTCGACGGACAACAAAGTTCGTCACCTATAGAAACTAGGGCAACACCGGCAGAGCAAAACCTGTCGACCGAGAACCTAAAGTTGCTGGCCTAAGCGAACATCCATGCAACCAGCAATTATTGGCTCTGAAGCAGGGAGCAGGTAGCGAAGCCGAAGGGGACAGCGGGGTCAGGGATCCATCTCAAGTAGACTGGCCCAAAGCGAAGCAGATGCTAAAAAATTTGAGGATAAAAACAAGGATAACCGGCCAGGAGGGACGACCTAGGGGGTCCGGGCTCGAGAGGACACATCCTCGGGCGCCTCGCCCTGCTCGGAGCGAGGGGGATCGACAGGCGGGGGAGCTTGCCGGACACGCTCCGCGCAATCCCGGAAGGAAGACTGGACGACTTCGACAATCCGAGGGGCGATGAGGTCTTCATACGTACCGAAGGCCTCCCTGAGAACCTCGAAGATCTTCTCCCCCAGGGTCCCGACGACACCCCTCTCCACCTCCTCCGCAAGCCGCGCCACCTGACGCCGATCCGACAGTTCCCTCTGAAGCTCCTCCCTCTCCAAGCGGAACGACTCCGCCGCTTCCTCAGCCGACTGCCGAGCGTCCTCCAACTTTCCCTGGAGGTCACCCACTCGTCCCTCCAGCTCGGCCACACGGAGCTTGAGATGCCGAGACTCCATCTGGGCCTCCGTCATAGCTACCTCCGCCGCCCCGGCCCGCTCGTGGGCCCTCACGGAGGACTCCTCCAGCTCCCTCAAACGGATGGCTCGGCACTGCAGCTCCACGGCGAGCGTTGAACCCTGAAAGACGAGACATGGGCTAAGAAGAGAGTGAAGGGAAGGAAAGGATAGCAAGATAGCCGAACCTGTTGAAGGATCCAGACCAAGGAGTCCGACATCTTGTCGGCGGGAATCCTCTCGAGGAGACTGCGGTCCCGGGGGAGGACGGAGCCCTCGGCCATCCGCTGGGCCAGGGCTCGGTCGACAAACACCGAGTCCCCAGGGGTGACCTCGAGGGAAGCCGAGCTGCCCGCCAACAGGGTTCCGATTCCCGGCAGCGGAGGCGGGGACGTTGCGACGGGGGTGGTTGTCAGGGCCACCGGAAGACCCCCGGTGGTCGCCGCAGGAAGCACGGAACACGCAGGATTGGAGAGATCCACATCCTCCTTCCTCTTCTTCCCTCCGCGAGGCTCCGCGGGCGCCGAAGGGGAGAGCTTCCGCCTCGCACCATCCCCACCCTCGGGAACAAGAGGGGGCACGCCAAGGGCAGGAGGGACTGCACCGGACCCGTCGTTACCCCCCGCCTCTTGGGCTGGCGGGGCGGATCCGGCCCTTGCGACCCCCCTGGAGAGGAGATCGCCAGAAGAAGAGGCGGGAGGCGCGGCAACCACCTTGCCCACAGAAGGCTCGGCTCGGCGCACCTCCTCCTCAACGGTCCACCGAGGCGCCCTTCCAGAGGTACTACCCCGGCTCCGAGCGGCTCCACGACGGATCAGCTCATCAACATCGCGGGTGAACTCGTGACCAGCCATTCCTGCAAGGGAAACCGAAATCAGGGTAAGCTGCGGGGCAACCCGGGACTGAAAAAGCGACCTACCCGGAGACCACAAGACGGCCTTCAAGAGTAGGTCGTCCAACAAAGACCAGATTGATTTCGCCTCCAAGGGAAGGGTCGACAGCAGCGCGGAGGCCGCCAGATCCGCCTCAGAGACGGCTAGCGTTGAGTCGGGCCGGACCGACCCGCCCCAGCCTGTCAGAATTTGGGCACCCTCCAGGAAGACCACGAAGACATAATCCGAACTCCAATCCCCCGACCAGCGGGGTAGCCCGACCAGGCATTCCCTCCTCGAGCGGGCTCGGAGTTGCAACCATGACCCGGGGCCGACCGTCTGGATCCGATAAAAGTAAAAGAGAAGGGGGAGAGACGGCTCCAGACCACGGGTACAGCAGAGCATCACGAAGCCCGTCAGTACCGCAATCGAACAGGGGGTGAACTGGCAAAGGGGCACCATGAGATACTCCATGACCTGAATGAGGAAGGGATTGAGCGGAAAACGAAGACCCAGGCGGAACATCTCGACGTAGACGCCGACCTCATTGCTCCTCAGAAGGCAGATCTGCTCGTCGATGAACGGAACTCGAACATCGTACGGGTAGCAGAGATACCTCTCTCGGATCTCCGTGGCCACTGAAGGAGGAGTCCCCGACGGCGTTCGGAGGATAACCGGGGGTACATTAAGCCGCACGGCAGCCGACGCCACATCATCGCCGGCGTAGTCCGGGAAGAGCTTCCCCTTCCCCTTATCTCGAAAGGAACGACTCCCAGGGGAGGAGCCTGATCCCACGAGCCGGGGCCCGCCCCGCCTCGACTCAGGAGGGTCCCTCGCCCCTTGGCCGGAACCACCTATCCTAAGAGTAGCCATAATATGAAAATAAGAAAGGAGTTACCTTTTTGTTAATTTGGAGAAGACAAGGAAACGAAGGCGATGGGAGACTCCAAGTTGCGGAAAGCAAGGACAGAGGGAAGAGCAAGGAATAAGTTGGGATCCACACAGCCGGGGATCTTATATACCAGACTCAGGGACGAATTCGAAGCGCCTGACAGGAACGCGTGGCAGGCCTCGGAGAACCGGCGGCGTTTCGAAATCGGCGCCAAAGGAAGTCCAATCGATCTGCCTCATCATAACCTTCATTTATAACCACGCCTCGACTGACGCGCCACTCGGAACCCCAGGAGTCACATCGGTCGAACCGAACCGGCCAAAGCCGATCGGCCCCACCGATGGGGGCAATTGATACGTCTATTTTGCGAAGGCCCAACAACATAGGCCCAAAAGCACAGCCCACCGAACGAAGC
Source organism: Scilla litardierei (assembly GCA_030789695.1). Classification (NCBI taxonomy): domain Eukaryota; kingdom Viridiplantae; phylum Streptophyta; class Magnoliopsida; order Asparagales; family Asparagaceae; genus Scilla; species Scilla litardierei. The sequence continues at coordinate 154,331,473 of CM061141.1, forward strand.
CCGAAAGATACGAGCCTGGAAGCCCGACCGCCGATCGGAAGCCCATCTGCGCGATCAGGCCCGCCCGGCAAAGCCCCATAGAGGGCCCCCAAATATCGATCCGACCCGGCCCCGATAACGCACGAGTCACTCACCCACTCCAGCGATAACCGTTCCCCCGATCCCGTTACCACTTAAGGACTGTTATGGGGAGGTGCTGGCATGGCGCAGGGAGCGGCGACGGGGGGGGGGGGGGGGGGGGGGGGGGGGGGGGGATTGAGGGGGCACGATCGAGGGCGGACGAGCGACGTGGGTCGGGGGCAATCACGGCGGGAGGTCTATAAAAGGGTTAGAAGGACGACTGCACCAGGGACCGCATCTCAGGTATCTAAAACCTAAGGTACTCCATCAACGACCTAGTTCCCCCATTTCATCTCCTTCCTCCCCCGCTCGCGCCGTGAGACGCCGTTCCGATCTCCTCTCGAGTCGAACCGTCTCCGCCGGGCCTCCTCTCTCAGATCACTGTCTGACTTAGGCATCGGAGGGGATTTGGCCGGAACCAAGGTCCGGCCCCCCTGACGAGTGTTCTCGTCTACGCAGGAGGACATCAGATCCACGGGCCGAGGCTTCCCCTCCGCCCCTCGCCGGCCACGCATCAAGCGAGACGACCGAGGCTGCCCCTCGTCGCCCGCCCGACCGAGCCCGAGCACGACCGTCCGAGGCCGAGCGTTTCACACCGGGCCGAGGCTTCCCCTTCGCCCCGCGACCGGCCACGTAACCAGTGGGACGATCGAGGCTACCCCTCGTCGTCCGACCGTCCGAGGCCGAGCGTCTCAACTCGGGTCGAGGCTTCCCCTCGCCCTCCCTTGCGACCGAGGATCCCGATTCGGCCCAGCCGACGCGCTCCACGTCGTCCGCAACTCCGACTCGTGCCTCGTCTGCACCGACTCGACATACCCGAGGGACCCAAGCGGGCCCCTTGACCACGTTGACCGGGTTATCCACTGTCAACGCTTTTGTAGTGAGAAAACACTCTGAAACACAAACTTTCCCATATTCCATTTTTCATATTCCCGCAAAAGAACAGGCCCTTAGTTTACATATCTTAAGGGAGAGAAAGAATACTAATTTTTTTCTGCATCCAAGAAAACGAACCTCGACTTATTATTTTGCTATTACATTAATAGTTAAATTCTATATAAATTGACATGAAAATTTGATGCCTGCAAACATGATGACCAGGCAAGGATGAAGGATAACCTACTCATACCCTACAATTGGCATAGATTTATAAAATTAATGCAAAATTATTCATACAAAAGCACTGTTCAAAGATCTTGCCAAACGTTCACAAATGAAGACAACCTAACTATAATCCTAATTATTGTACAACACAAAAAGCCAGCCACATTGAAAAATAAAAAAACGAGAAAAAAAAGAAAAACGCTATCACGCAGCATCTTTCACTCACGTGACGACAAACAAAACAACCAGCTGGCGCATCAGAATCCAATGCCGGCGGCACCGATCGGCTGATGCCGGGCCTTCCAGAAGCACGCGTCGGGGGCCAGCCGCGCCGACGATTTCAGCGGCTCCGACTTGCATCGCGTCAGCACGAAATTCTGCGGCAATGGACCCACCGCCGAGCTCTTCGGCATCTTCTGCTCCTCTGGCGAGGCCGCTTCCGGCGGCGGCTTCGGCGGGGTTTGTAGAACGATCGGCGACGGCTTTTCTGCTGGGACTTCCATCACATTCTTCGCATTTTCCGTGCATTTGTCGTCGGTCTTGCCGGAATCGTCGGCGTCTGGTTTGGATTTTGATGGCATTTGATTCGTTTGGTGGCCGTAGTCGGGGCGCCACCGGAGGAAATCCGTGCTGCAGACCCACGTCTCTTTTGACACCTCCATGGATAATTTCGGCTCATACATCATTAGAAGAAGGCAGTCGGGTAGCTCTCTGCTCTTCTTCACCTCCCTTTCGACTACTTGGAATTTCGATTCCTCTCTTTGGCTGCCGTGTCGCATCTTTTCTCTTGCTTCGTCGGCAGCCGGAGCCGGTTCTGTGGCCTTCGCCGGCTCCTCCTTCGTGGCTGCCGGCATTTCGTCCTTGTTCGTTTGCTTGACAGATTGGGCCATGGGTTTTTCCTTCGGACCCAAGTTCTCCTTCTCTATTGAGAAGCTCCATGATCTTCTGCCTTCTTTATCAATCGACAAGCTTGATCTCCTTGCTTCTTTCTCGGAGCAGAAACTATGGCGTCTGGCTTCTCTCTCTGTTGAGAAGCTATGTCTCCTCCTTTCCTTCTTCTCTCTGCATGAGAAGCTTCGCCTCCTTCCGCCTTCCTTCGCCTTGGATGATGAGTCGCTGGTTTTAGCAGCAGAGCAGCTGATGGATCTACTCAATATGATCTCGACCTCTTCGCCCTCGTCTTCTCCTCTTCGGATGTGGATCTCTTCTTCTTTGTCTGTGTCGTTCTCTCTCGATTCATCAATGGCTTCGGCTTCCTCCGCCTTCACCACATCCTTTTCCGGCGGCTCGGCGCCTGAGATCTCTTTCGCCACTTCCTCCTCGGTTTCTTCTGCCATGATGGTTTTCTCTTCAAAAGCTTCAAGCTTCTTCTCTTCTTCGTCTACAACCACTTCTTTAACTACTTCCTCTGCATCGATCAAGATTTGATTAACATTCTCTTCATTCTTGAAAACTTCTCCCATCTCCTCATTACCAACAATTTCTTGTTCCTCCTCGTCGTCGTCTTCTTCTTCTTCGCATTCTACCTTCATTGCCGGCGAATCCCAGAACCGATTGGCCAACGCCGCCATCCGAACCGGATCGGACCGGCACCTCATCAACAAAAGGGCGTTCTTCGGCGGAACACAAACACTCACACCCCCCTTCCCCCCTTGCTCATCCCCCTCTCCCTCCATTTCTTCCCCCTTCTCAACAACAAAAACCTCTTCCTTCTTCTCGAACATGTTAAGTTCATCGAACTCAAGCTCCATCTCCTTCTCCCTGACAAAAACCCCAACCTCCCCTTTCCTTCTCTCATCCACAACCAATCCCACGAGCTCTCTCCCCTTCTCCCTCTCCCCGTCCTCGATCGCCATCAGCCATCTCGCAAACGCAGCTCCACACGACGGCGAAGAAGACGAAGACCTCTTCTCCTTCTTTCGGTGGTCCTCTTCCTCGCTTCTGGAGTTACAAAGAGACCATCCGCACGGAGCGAAACAGTTCATCTCTGATCCGAACGCTCTCAATGCGTCGCAAAAGCTCGCCGCTTTCCTGCGGCCGGAGCCGTGGCCGGCGGCGGCCTCGCTCCTCCGGAAGCTCGCCTCGCGCCCAGATCTCGACCTGCTCACCAGATTCTTGGCCTTGTTTTTCTTCTTCTTGGATTTGACCCTCACCTGACCAATGCACGTGACTTTTGGGGAGGAAGGCTCCGCCGCCTCAAAGGCGACGCCTTTCTTCCTTCCGACCGCGACTCCGGCGGCGGGGAACATCGGGGACTGGCCGCCCTTGATGCTGCCGCTGCTGCGGAGCCTGCGGCTGAGGGAAGAGGAGAGAGAGGGGATGCTGCTGGGGTTCGAACTGCCGCTGCGGCTGGGGCTCATGAGGGCTTTAGAGGAGGGAACTCTCATGGAGGAGGAGGAAACGGCGGCGGAGGAGGAAGCGGCGGAGGGGCGGGAGGTGAAGCAGATGAACAGATCGGTGCCGCTTCCCTCGATCGTCCTCTTCATCTTCTGCATCTTGATGCACTCATTTGAGCTCAGTTGCAGCGAGAAGGGAAAAAAAATGGAATAAATCAAGAAAGTTCTGGTGTTTTTTTCTCCATTTAGGCCGGGGAGAGACAAAGAGGAATCATTGGAGTGATGCTTGTTACATTACACATTTGCCGCAGATATTACATTTTTTTTACATGGTGACCATTATGCTGATACCCATTCTATCCTAAAGTAAAATTACAATTGTATCCTTTTCCCCTCTTAAGAACGCTACACCTCTCCATCCGACGCTGCTACTGCTGTGGCCGCCTCCAGACGTCTTCCATCTCCGCCGCCTCACATTTAGGCTGTGTTTGGTTGCATGGAAAAGGAAAGAAAGAAAAGTGAAATGAAAAGGAAATAGAAAGAAAAAGAAAAGGAAAAGGAAACCGATTTCTTTTTTATGTTTGGTTAGTGAGGAAAATTGTAAAGAAAATTAAAAGGAAAATGGTAACGAAAATGATTTCTCATGTTTGGTTGCTTATGAAAATGAAAAGGAAAACTAGAAAGAAAATATGATTTTATTTATAATTAATATTTTAAGGGTCTCATTTTTCTATTAAACTCAATACAAAACCATTCTTCTGAAATAAAAAATGAGCAATAACAAAAAGATAATTTTTGTTGTCGATAAAATTTTTGGCTCAGAAAAGGGAAGAAAATTTTTGGAAAAGAAAACGGTTTCCTTCCGATTTGGGAGAGAAAAGTAGAGAGAAAAATTATATATGTTTTTTTCTTTCATTTTCCCTCTCACTTTCTTTCCTTTAACTTTTCTATACAACCAAACAATGAAAATTAACTTTCCCATCACTTTTCTTTTCTTTTCCTTGCAACCAAACACAACATTAATCATTGTTGCTGTCATTGTACTAATTCTCAAAGAAAAATCAAAATCAAAATCGTTGATCTGATTCTCTTAACCCCGATCAGCAATCCTCACAGTTCCTGCAACCGGAAAAAGCCGAGATCCCACGGAGCCCCTTTGGGAATTAATGTAAAGATTACCATTTAGTGGAGGGATGGCGGTGAGTATACCGATGGGTGTTCCAGACACCGGCACGTGAGGACACTCCAGCTTTTGTTATTACAGACTGGTGAGTGGCAGTCAGCAGTGAAATTAGGGGCCCCTGAAGCAGAGACTCTGTTTTGGGAGGCTCACTGTTTATTACTACTTTTAATATACTATTGATTAGTTTACTGATTAAAGGCTGTCTTTAATTTATCAATTAATCTTGCCTTTTGATACGAATTTTAGTACTAGCTGTCATGGACTTCTGAGTGATCCCCGAGACCAAAAAAACTCACACCAAAAAGGTAGAAAAACTCGTCCGTTGTGTTGTGATGCGAATTTCAATCCGACACGTATTTTCAGGCATGTCTGAGGTCCATTGTCGGGTTCGGATAACATTTGGACCGAATACGCTGACGGTGAAAACAATCGGGTCTGATATGATCCTTGGCCCGGTCCAGAGGATGCCTAGTTAATTATCTTCAGCTGATTAGCACAATACAATCCGCAACTTTGGCCCAGCAATTCAGAAGCTCTCATGTGCGGCTTGCCCCCTCTTCATTTATGGGGACAACTTGACTAGCCGTTGAGCCTCTACGATTACGGAGCCCGTCCATCAAACCAGACGATCAATGATTGGCCATTAACATGTCATCAATGCGGACAGCACATGTCAAAGACTATAAAATATTATAAATGCGCGAACATTATAGACAGATGTCATTGACAAAACCATCGCCTATAAATAGCCTCACGAAGGATGAGGAAGCGACGAATCTCTGATATCTGACACTCAGGTATTCCTATACTCAGTCTACTCCACCAAACTTTATATTCCTCCATATAGCTCGGCCTGAGAACTAGTGGAGAATCTCACAATAGCTCGGATATAGTTCCACTGAGCCTTCCTTGGTCATCTACTGACTTAAATATCGGAGGGGATTTGGTCGAAAACTAAGTCCAACCCCATGACGAGCTTCCGGTGTTGCAAATCGCTGGGGAGGTAGCTCGGCCACGGCTCGATCCGACGTCCATAGCTCGGTCCGGAGTCCCTTCATCTCAAAGTTAGCTCGTCCAGCGCCCCGAAGGGTGCCCGAGTTCTCCATGTCAGTGGCTTCCCTCGGGTCGTCCTTCAGCAACACATGTGGTGAGAAAACTGTTAGGAGATGTGTATGCCCTCGAGGCAATTTATCTCTGTGTATATGTATAAAAATCTTGTTCGGAATAACAGTAAGCTATTTGGTAAGAATTTACCTGAGTAAAGAATAATGTAGTCTTCAGTAGAACTTATGTAAAGTCCTGAGACTTAATGCGAGGTCAAACAAGTGTCGAGATGAAGATCTCGATCATGTAGAATTGCTTGACCGTTTGTAGCATAAGTCTAAAATCGTTCGTGGTCGTAGATGTTTCGAGAAAATGATATCGACACATCAGATAGACCATCGTGTCTTTGTCTTCATCATGGATTGGTGACGATGATCTCATGGTCGTTTCACTTGGTGTAGTCGAAGACGAGACACATGTGCTCAGTAGAGAATGAGTTCATTGAAAGACCCAACGAGAGTTATTATATGGTTAACTCATCTGTCAGTGATAAATCCTAGCGATGATATACAAGTTGGTCCTTAGAATTGATGTCATTGTACGAACTTGTACGTGAACACTTAGATCTCTGACCTATCTTCGAGGTAAGTTCTGTCGAAGGGTCTTTGGTTGGGTGACACTTGAAGCATGCGAGGAAAGTGATGACCAAGAGAGAATTCGTCTCTCCCGTTATGGGGAGTTAGTGTCGCATGTGTTAATCCGGTCTTTTGTAAAAGCTTTGGCCAGAGTATGTTGAAAGAAGTCGAACATTATTAGAATAAAGACCGATGGAGACTAATCGATTTCAAACTATTAGGGTTGACAATTCACCATACCTTAGGCTTGGCAAAGCGACATAGTTATGACGAAGGACTAAAACTGCGACATTCATCATAGACACAGTCAAAGGATCCCAATAATCCTCATGTCAATAGGCTAACCACATAATGATGATACCGAAACAGGGACATCACATGCTGCTCGTGGTCTCTGCTGTCCGGGGTTTCGAGCCCCACCTATAGTAGGGTCAAGCTGTAGGGTCTTACACCGTGGGATTTTCTGTCACGACCCGCTTCACAGGATACCCGGTAAATATGAATATGTATCAGGTATTTCCAGAACTACGGGTGTGAAGAAGAAAGACGAAGAGAGAATAGAAGTACATCAGAAAACTCCGCAGGCCAGTACACATGTGCTGGAAAGCACAAACAATGCTCCAACTCAACCAACTCAGACAATACATTACAAAAAGACAAATAAGAGACAAAACATAATTTCATTTATACATCAAAGATTTACAACATTTCTTTTTACAATATTCTCATGTATAAATATTATATACCACACCTCACAACTCTCACCAAACAAAACCTTAAAGGTATAATGCACTCTCAACTCATCTCACTCTCCAACCCAAGTCTCAAAATACATAACTCTCATATAAGATCTACTGCTCCAGCCCCCTGACACAGCTCTTGCTATCAAACCATACCTGAAACCACAAGGTGGGACACGTCACAGTGTGATCCCGTAGGAAGTCTAACAACACTAGGTAGAGACCAGTCCAGAGTTGCTCTGCACTACGAAGGTCTAACTACTGGTGACAATCATAACTACCGACTAATGCATAAAGTAAGACAGAACTTCACAAGCATGTACTGAAAGTAAGAACGACATAAAGTATAACAGACAATACTACATGAATATCCACAGGTTTAAAGAGATTAAATTACATTCATATTCAGGTGTTATATTTAAAAATTAGTATTTGGAAACCCGTGTAAAACATAGAACATTAAGGAGCTGGACTTCACCTAGGGTGGGTGAAAAGTGATACCCCAACCAGCGACACGGGCACTGGAGGGGCCTCTCGTAACTTTCCACCCAAACAGAGCAATGTACAAGAGTGAGACAAATCTTGGTTTTGTATCGGGACAAACGGAGAAAACCAACTATTATCAAATGGTGCATCACGAGTACACCACCGGCCTCTCTAACTATAGTCGACTCCCCCTTCTGGGAGTGACAAAGCGAGTGAGAAAATATCATATGTCTGCTCCTTAACTCCTATAATTTACACGTGTTCCCCCCAAACCCATATCTGGAGTTTCACCCATGTTAGAATGGATGGAGCGCTCCAAACATTTAACTCTCTACCTCACTCTCAGTTTCATAATTTATTTTCTTTCGTACGTTATTTTAGCGGTCTCGATTACCGCTTTCACAATTTCTCATTCTTTCATCATTACGTCGATGTCGTGTTTCAACAACGACCATCACATTCATTTCATTACAATATCGCATGATTCCATCATTTCCAATACATACATAGAATTGCTGACAATATGACATGAAATATAGTAATTGACATATGACATGGAGCATGGGGATAATGACATTATAACATGAAACATAACAATTGTCATTATGACGTTACATAGCATACATGGAGCACAACAATTGTGACAAGAAACATAACAGTTGACATTATTACATTATGGCATGGAGAAGTAAGAGATTCATTATACACATGGCAACATTGCCAATATTGCACTAATGCATACTAACAATATAGTACTTAGTGTAATGTCAACATGGCAAATATTGCACTTATGCATACTCACACTAACAAAATTAGGCTACCAACACAATGGTACTTAATGTAATGTCAACATGGCAAATATTTCGCTTGTGCATACTAATACTAACAAAATGAGGCTACTAACACAATGGTAATTAGTGTGATGTCAACATGGCAAATATACATATTAGCATCAAAGGATTGTTATACACATGGTACTTAACAAAATGTATAAAAGATTAATCTAAAGAGCATTTCACTTATGCATATTGGCATTAACAATTAGCAAGAAAACACTAACAATTAACATGAATTTATTACTAACATAATAACACTAGCAATTGGCATCACCCCACTAAAACATGGCAATTGAGATGAATCTTTATAACATAAATGTTGCTGGGTGGAACTCGCGTACAATGAATTTGTATTAGGGGGAACCAAGGGCACGGTGGTTATGTTGATAAGAGGATTTAGGTAGGCTTTTTGACAAGTGATTAGTGGGGTGATGAGGCTAAACTTGCCGATGGAGCAGACCACGGAGTTGAATCCCGCCGGATGCGGTGGAGGAGGATCGGACTGCGGGAGCCGAAGGCGAATCTCGGCCAAGGGGCGAGCTACCCTGCACAATGAGCAACTCGTCAGAAAGGCCGGGTTGGGGTCCAACCCTTAGCCTCTCCGATGCCTAAGTCAGCGACTTGGGCCTAAAGCGGGGGCTAGACACGCAGGTCAGACGGGGGGGGGGGGGGGGGGGGTGGTCGACCGTACGTGACGAGCTATGAGTGGGAGAACAAAGATATGGACGACCTTTGCTCTCGTGTGTGAATAATGGGATTGAGAGTAAATTTGCCAACCTCTTCACCGTAAGAAGTGAGGGGGTATTTATACCTGGTGGGAGACGATTAGGTAGGGCTGACCTGGCACGCTGACTCGACGTGCTGAGCTGGCCCGGCTATCAGTGGATGCTTCGGACGAGGATGTCAGGAACAGTGGTGTCAGCCTTGCTTTTGTCAGATGGCGCAACAGCCAGGGGCACTTTTGTCAGGGTGTCAGGGCCGAAAACATTAAGTGTCAGGGGGGCGCAGCGGCCAGGGGGTGCTTTGTTAGATGGTCGGGCGACGTTAGTGTCAGTCGCGTCCTTATACTAGGTTGTTTGTCATGTGTGATGAATCAAGGGTCATGTGGTGCTATTCCCCATGGCTGGGTTCGCATGGGGCCGCCGGGCCGACCTGTTCGTGGGTCGTTCGGCCTGGTCGCGCTCCTTTTCGGGTGCGGATCGTGGACCGCTTGCAGGGAGGGGTACGGATGTGCCTCTGTCAGCATCCAAGGCTGCGCTATCTGGGTATATCCCGAACGCACTGCCCCTGGCGGGCCGAGCGAGAGCGGTTATACGCCTCTGCCGGGAAAGGGGCGCTGCGAGGCGCGCCCATTTCCATGTAGCCTCGGACCTCCAGGCCGGCCATCCGTTCGCGAAGGGGCGAGTCAGTGAGTGATATTAGTGGTTCTGGGCGGGAGCCGGACTCCCATGATCTTTAGGTCGTAACAATTACCCCTGGCCTTCGAGCCCGAGGCGGGGGCCCGGCTCGGCTCGGAGGGCGAACCGTTTCCGATGTTTCGAGACGTCGGTACGGATCCCGGTCCGCACTCGGGTGTGGCGGCGCAAGCTTTGGAACTCCCGCCCTATTGGTCATTATTACGATTCGAAAGGGTAGTAGAAAAATGAAGCGTCTCCACGATAGGGTTCGCGGCGCGTGGATGAGGTGACTCTCACGCCAGTCGAGGCGTCAGAGACATCTTGATGGGCGCCGCGTGGCGGCGTATCGATGGTCGCGATGACCCGGTGGCCTATTTTATAAGCAAAAAGAGGTTGGAAGGCGGTCGGCGGGAGTTTTCCTCTGTCTTCGATTCTTCTCCGGTGTCTATTACTTCCGTCTATCGCTTGCTGGCGTGGTTGCGACTTCCGCCACCAGTGATCTTCTTCCGAGCGTCTTCCCGATCTGACGGATCAGCTAGGTAATTTTTTCACTTTCCGACTGATGGCTTCTCGCTTCGAGTTCGGAGGCGGCAGCAGAGTGGGGGAGGAGGAGCCTGTGGAAGAGGGGGCATTGCCGCGAGGGGTGCGGTGGTCTAGGGAAAGGGGGTCATGGTGCACCGTTGTTCCGAGGGTGATTGGGTCCCTCAAATGTAGGTCGGATATGATTAACATCAGGGAGATTCACGTGCGGTTCGTGCGACTGCCCTATGAGGTACGGGTCCCTGGGCCGGAGGAAACGGTGTGCTCGCCCGGAGATAATAAGGTCACTGTTTATGTCCGGTCATTCGAGTTGGGGCTCTGTTTCCCGATCCACCCGTATCTTCTTTATCTATTGAATTTCCTGGAGTTGCCGATCTTTGCCCTGGCGCCTCGGTCCTGGGGCTTGCTGGTGGGGTTCGTCGTCTTGTGTCTTGACAGCTCCTTGAGTCCCTCCTTGGCGCTGTTCCAGCATTTCTTCGTAGTTCGGAAGAGGGGAATGTATCATTGTGTTTGCGCTAGGAGGGGACGGGAACTTGTCCTCGGGGTGCCCGACGATGTCGGCGAATGGATGGGGGAGTTTGCCTTCGTGATGATGCCGAGCGACGTGGTGTTGATGTCGAACTAGGGGGCGCGGAACCCTCTAGTGAATGAAAGGGTGGGTCTGACTGGGGATGATCTAGCAAAAGCCCAGAATCTGACGGAGCTGCCCGAGGCATACCGTCAGTTAGTAAGTTTGACGCGGAGCAGTCGGCTCGCCCAGGACTTTTGGTCCCTAGGTACCTTTGACTTTTGGTGAACCTTTAGCTAGGCTTACCCTGATCTCTTTTTCCTTCGTAGGTGGAGACGTGATGCGAGGGCCGGAGGAGGTATCGGGATCAGCCGGAGTCCCCGTCGCAGAGGACACTGTGTTGGATCTGGATCCTAGCCTAGGGGGGGGGGGTGAATAGGCTAATAAAAAATTCTCGTGCAACTCACGAGAAATCACACGCAGTTAAAAGCACAACCAGGGTAATGAAAAGTAGACACAGAGTACACATCAGATTTTACCCTGGTTCGGTCGTCCCAACGACCTACTCCAGACCCCAAAGCAGAACTAGTGTTGAATAGCGCAATAGGTACAAAACCACAAGTTAAAGCACGCTCAGAGAACCCTCTACATCTCTACACTCGCCAGGCTCTCAGTACCCCACACACAGTGTTTCCTCTCACTATCAATCCTAGCAAAGCTTTCTACCAGCTAGTCCCACACTAGCTGGGTCCCATTTGTCTAGTCCCAACTAGACAAGTCCCAAAATAGTCACCAAAAATAGTAAAAGTTTCCCCTACAGAGAACGTTACACTAAGACACAAATAAAAGAGTTTAAGGGTTTAGAAATGCTCAGTTTGTGTCCGTGTAGGCGTCTCTGTCCAATCAGCACGTCGTCAGCTCCAATCTGACGCAAACGGTGTCTCAATCTGACTCCTGGATTGCAAAATACACACTGGTCTATGCGTAAAGCAATTCAGTTCAAATCCTTTTAAACTGGCTGGTCTGTGCTTTCAGCAACTCCTGTTTAAACTTGCGGTCGGTGTGCAAAGCAACTGAGTTCAAATCCTTTAATTAAGCGGCTGTGCACGAAGCAACTCTAATAAATTTCCAAGACACGTCAGCACGCGAAAAATCGCGCCCGGCTTCGTTTCGCTTTCGATCACATTCGAAATCCTCGTCGTTGATTTGTTTTGCTGTGCGATCTCGTCTGTCCGATGAATTGATCAGCTCGATTTCGAATCAGGGAAAAAGATCCCCGCCGTTGATTCCCTTTTTGATTCGCTCAGAAGCTGCCACGTCAGCACGTGAAGATAACTCGCATCGTCTCCGTTCGAAAGATAGGGCATGCAGGTGATGGCTTTCGCTTCGACGGCAGACGGCGACGCTCCAACTTCGTTTGCGCTGGCGGCGGCGGCACTCCGTCTTCAAAAGCGAACTACGGCGACGAGGGCTGCAGCGACAGTGGCTCCGAGCTCCACTTCGACGGCGTAAGTGCGGGCAGCAGCGGTGAAGTCTTCGGCGACGATTTCTCCTTGGAAGATGCAGCTTCAGCGGTGGCGATCTTGGCGTTGATCATTCGAAGGCGGCAACGATTTCATGCGGTGAGCTTGCGGCGATGAGATCTCGTCCAACAGCGGCGGCGGCTTCTGCACACGATGGCGACGACAAACGACGGCGATGGCCTCAACACAAGGCGCTCGGACTTCAACGACAGCGAGCAGCGGTGACTTTGAGTTGCAGCAGGCTGCGAGATCTCTGCGACTACGATGACACGAACATGCTCTCCGGTGATGGCTTCACATCTGCGATGACAACGATGGCGACGTCACAGCGGCGAGTGGTTCGTTGTCTTCAGGCAACGACAAGAGATGGCTCGGATCTCTGGCGGCGGCGAGGATGATCTTCGGTGAAGATTGAAGAAGAGGCCGAAGAGGCAGCTTTGGGAAGTTGGGTTGATTGCATGAAGCTTTGATTCCCTTGGAACTTGTGAAGATGGTGGAGAACCCTTCAAAAATTTTCGGCAATGGAGATGCTTTTGGCTTTGGGAAATGATAGAAAGGATCTCTTTTAATTTCGACCTCCTTGGTAAATATTTGTGTGCCGCCAAAATATTGTAGCCCCTCAACTATTGATTGCTGCCGCAATTTTCAACCCTAGGGAGGATGTGATTATATAGGGCTAGGGTTAGTTAATATTTGGCAATGGATGACCAACTAGGGAATTTGTATTTGACTAGGGATTGGGTTGAATCAACCAACTTGTGATATGATGTGTGATTCAAAAAGATTTTAATTGATCCAATCTCCTATTTGACCAAGTCCAACTCCTTTGCGCACACACTTCCTTCCTCTCCTAAGATGCTATATGAATAGCAATTCCGCCAAAAAGCAATCTCCTATTTGACCAAGTCCAACTCCTTTGCGCACAAACACTTCATCTCTCCCAATGTGCTATACGAATAGCAAATCCGCCAAATATCGAAAGTATATCATTTTGCCAAGCCTGAAACATACTGAGCACACACATTAGATATACCGACACGTTTGTCATCATCAAACCAAGATCCTAGATCGTTGCTTTCAACAATCTCCCCCTTTTGGTGATGACAAACCCATAAAAGATTTGAGCAATAAGAATGGGTGTGTGAAGTGTGTTGAAGGGTGTAATGATATATGATGTATGGATGAGTCATTCAAACATTACAAGGCATGCACAACAAATATATAAAAGCATGCTCCCCCTTCTCTCAAGCTCCCCCTTCAACATTTATTCAAGTATTTTTATTAAGCTCCCCCTTCAACAAATAATACCGACAACAAACCATGTCAATCTTTTCTTTCTCCCCCTTTGTAATCACCAAAAGTGGATTAATGAAGTCACAGAAATATCCCATGCAAAAATAAATCATTATTAGATGTAGCGTGCAATTTGCATGAGTATTCCAAATAATAGACAGTTCAAGTTCATAGAATTTCATAACATGACTTCTCCACCTTTGTGTAAGTGTAGTGATATTGACAATAAAGTACTAGAGGAGACTCAATATCAGAAAATCAACCAAATCAATCCACATTTTCCAATTTTCATGAATATCACTAGGATTGATTTTTCCCACCTCATCAAAGATGAGTTCAAGTTACCGAACCCCGAAACATGGCCTAAAAGGACTTTTAAATGCGGGGTGGCATTGCTTGACGAGTTATATACACCAACGCTAATGATTACCCATTTAGCACAAGTTGGATACTCGTGGGTTGTGTATTAGCCATGAAGTGTATCCATTTTTCATACGGAGCAATTTTCACATTTTTTTTCAATTGCAATCTTTTTTTTGCTCAATTTTAATTCATGGCTAAACACTTCATATCCATTAGAAAATTCAGAAATTAATCATTCCTACATTCACTTTCCATTATTCTTCAAAAGAATCTCCAAAAGTACTAAAAAGTCAAATATCGTGAAAGTGCAAATGTAGGTGTAGAAGTTAAGTTTAAAACTTATGAGACATGTCATGACTACCAAAAAGAATGACATCATGTTCATGTAGCTACAACAATAATGGATTGACTTCTACAAGGGATAGATTGATCATTCTTACAATACCACTTAAGAGATTTATAAGAGGATAATCCATAAGCACAATTTTTTTTTGTTTTTAATTTTTCAAATTTTTTTTTCAGAAATAAAAGTATTTAAAAAATCATGCATGCAAGCACACAAAACAAAATAAATCAAGCACACAAAAAAATCTACGAAGGTATGCAATGAAATGCAAAGAGGGATAAAAATTATACCTTCTCGTCGCTTTTTGACGAAGGAGATAAAAGAATGAAACATTGAATTTAACGCTCCTCACCAAAACTCCATCACACCTACATGAAAGGTGTTAAGTGTGACCTTGGAATCCAACAAGGTCCACTAGTGTTAGCCAATATTGTTTTAGGAACCCACACTTGTTTAAACTTGATGTTTGTGTTCCTAAATTTACAATAGTATGAAGTGTGGCCTACACTATCACAAGTAAAGCACTTTGCATATAAGTTCTTTGCAATAGAAGGTGCATTGTGGAATTTCTTGAATTTTGGCTTTTCGGCATTTTTCAAACCAAATCCAAGTCCTCTTCTATTATTGCCATATAATTGATTCTCTAAAATATTATCCAACGATTGTTTTCCCATAGAGAATTTCTTAATGGCCAATTCAAGATTAGAGACTTTGGATTTCAACAATTTATTTTCTTCCACAAGCAATGTGCATTTACTTATAAAAGCTCTCTTGTTTTCCTCTTCCTTCTTTTCAAATTCAACCATTTTTCTTTTAAAATCATTATCCAACATGCAGAATTTATCATTAAGCTCTCTAATAACATAGTCTTTTTCAGTTTCGAGCTTAATCAAATCAAGTTTAAGCATGCTAATATTATTCATTAAGGAAGGGCAAGAGAGACAAGGTGCTTCATCATTAAAACTGAATTTTTCCTTTTTCAGAATATCAATAGTAGAGTCACGAGCAACAATATCAATTTTGAGTTTTTCAATCTCTTTAGACATTTCATATTCAGATTGTTGCATTTCAAAGTTTTCATTTTGGTAGTCATCTATAGTGGATTCAAGCTCTACTATTTTATCTTGCATTTCTTTACAAAGAGTAAGGAGTTCAGTTTTACTACCAGAAATTACCTCATCGTGTATTCCCATCAATGCCATGCATGAATGGGCTTCGTGTTCCTCCTCCTCACTCTCAGCTTCGCTATCCATATCCCAAGTTAGCACCTTGGATTTTCCCTTTTCTTTAGCTACCTGAGCTATCTCATGTGGGCAATCCCTCATTCGATGTCCTCTTTTCTTGCATTTAAAACAAGTCATTCTATTAGTAGCATTCTGATCATAATTTTGCTTAGAAGACTGAAAAAAGTTAGAGCGATTAAACCTGGGTACCATTTCTGTTCTTCCTGGCTTGGTCTGGACATACTTTCTGAAATTTCTGACCATTAGCGCTATGTCATCATCATCATCTTCACTTTCGTCAGCTTTCAGAGCAAGTGGTTTGGTAGCTTTTTCTTTTTCCTCAGGTTTCTCCCTTTCATCTATATTTTGCAATTCAAGCTCGTGGGACATTAAATTACCTATCAAGTCCTCCACCCTCATCTGTGACAGATCTTTCGCTTCTTGGATGGCAATGACTTTAGGCCTGAAAGAGCTTGGCAGTGCTCTTAATATCTTTCTCACCTGCTCAAGGCTAGAATATGGCTTACCGAGCGAACTAGACTTTTAGACAATGTTGGTGAACCTCGCAAACATTTCTGATATAGTCTCTGATGGTAGCATGCGAAATCCCTCGTATTCTGTGCTCAGAAGTGCAAGTCTAGACTCCTTCACCTGTGACGTTCCCTCGTGCGTCACCTCCAAAGTATGCCATATTTCCTGCGCAGTTAGACAATGTGAGATACGATTGTATTCAGATTTATCTAATGCACAAATAAGAGCATTCATAGCTTTAGCATTAAGGGAATAAAGCTTCCAATCATTATCATCCCACTTATCATCAGGTTTAGGCATTTCAGTATTTTCAATTTTAATAACAGGTGATTTATAGCCTTTTTCAACAATTTGCCAAGCTTTATAATCAATAGAAATCAAGTAGATTCTCATACGATTTTTCCAATAAGCATAGTCTCCTCCATTAAATCTAGGTGGACGTGAAATAGACTGACACTCAGCAAAAACACTATCAATGTGGTCCATGGTCAAACTAGGCTAGATTTACTAAACCTGCTTTGATACCACTTGTTGGATCTGGATCCTAGCCTAGAGGGGGGGTGAATAGGCTAATAAAAAATTCTCGTGCAACTCACGAGAAATCACACGCAGTTAAAATCACAACCAGGGTAATGAAAAGTAGACACAGAGTACACAACAGATTTTACCCTGGTTCGGTCGTCCCAACGACCTACTCCAGCCCCCAAAGCAGAACTAGTATTGAATAGCGCAATAGGTACAAAACCACAAGTTAGAGCACGCTCAGAGCACCCTCTACGTCTCTACACTCGCCAGGCTCTCAGTACCCCACACACAGTGTTTCCTCTCACTATCAATCCTAGCAAAGCTTTCTACCAGCTAGTCCCACACTAGCTGGGTCCCACTTGTCTAGTCCCAACTAGACAAGTCCCAAAATAGTCACCAAAAATAGTAAAAGTTTCCCCTACAGAGAACGTTACACTAAGACACAAATAAAAGAGTTTAAGGGTTTAGAAATGCTCAGTTTGTGTCCGTGTAGGCGTCTCTGTCCAATCAGCACGTCGTCAGCTCCAATCTGACGCAAACGGTGTCTCAATCTGACTCCTGGATTGCAAAATACACACTGGTCTATGCGTAAAGCAATTCAGTTCAAATCCTTTTAAACTGGCTGGTCTGTGCGCACAGCAACTCCTGTTTAAACTTGAGGTCGGTGTGCAAAGCAACTGAGTTCAAATCCTTTAATTAAGCGGCTGTGCACGAAGCAACTCTAATAAATTTCCAAGCCACGTCAGCACGCGAAAAATCGCGCCCGACTTCGTTTCGCTTTCGATCACATTCGAAATCCTCGTCGTTGATTTGTTTTGCTGTGCGATCTCGTCCGTCCGATGAATTGATCAGCTCGATTTCGAATCAGGGAAAAAGATCCCCGCCGTTGATTCCCTTTTTGATTCGCTCAGAAGCTGCCACTTCAGCACGTGAAGATAACTCGCATCGTCTCCGTTCAAAAGATAGGGCATGCAGGTGATGGCTTTCGCTTTGACGGCAGATGGCGACGCTCCAACTTCGTTTGCGCTGGCGGCGGCGGCACTCCGTCTTCAAAAGCGAACTACGGTGACGAGGGCTACAGCGACAGTGGCTCCGAGCTCCACTTCGACGGCGTAAGTGCGGGCAGCAGCGGTGAAGTCTTCGGCGACGATTTCTCCTTGGAAGATGCAGCTTCAGCGGTGGCGATCTTGGCGTTTGATCATTCGAAGGCGGCAACGATTTCATGCGGTGAGCTTGCGGCGATGAGATCTCGTCCAACAGCGGCGGCGGCTTCTGCACACGATGGCGACGACAAACGACGGCGATGGCCTCAACACAAGGCGCTCGGACTTCAACGACAGCGAGCAGCGGTGACTTTGAGTTGCAGCAGGCTGCGAGATCTCTGCGACTACGATGACACGAACATGCTCTCCGGTGATGGCTTCACATCTGCGATGACAACGATGGCGACGTCACAGCGGCGAGTGGTTCGTTGTCTTCAGGCAACATCAAGAGATGGCTCGGATCTCTGGCGGCGGCGAGGATGATCTTCGGTGAAGATTGAAGAAGAGGCCGAAGAGGCAGCTTTGGGAAGTTGGGTTGATTGCATGAAGCTTTGATTCCCTTGGAACTTGTGAAGATGGTGGAGAACCCTTCAAAAATTTTCGGCAATGGAGATGCTTTTGGCTTTGGGAAATGATAGAAAGGATCTCTTTTAATTTCGGCCTCCTTGGTAAATATTTGTGTGCCGCCAAAATATTGTAGCCCCTCAACTATTGATTGCTGCCGCAATTTTCAACCCTAGGGAGGATGTGATTATATAGGGCTAGGGTTAGTTAATATTTGGCAATGGATGACCAACTAGGGAATTTGTATTTGACTAGGGATTGGGTTGAATCAACCAACTTGGGATATGATGTGTGATTCAAAAAGATTTGAATTGATCCAATCTCCTATTTGACCAAGTCCAACTCCTTTGCGCACACACTTCCTTCCTCTCCTAAGATGCTATATGAATAGCAATTCTGCCAAAAAGCAATCTCCTATTTGACCAAGTCCAACTCCTTTGCGCACAAACACTTCATCTCTCCCAATGTGCTATACGAATAGCAAATCCGCCAAATATCGAAAGTATATCATTTTGCCAAGCCTGAAACATACTGAGCACACACATTAGATATACCGACACGTTTGTCATCATCAAACCAAGATCCTAGATCGTTGCTTTCAACAATCTCCCCCTTTTGGTGATGACAACCCCATAAAAGATTTGAGCAATAAGAATGGGTGTGTGAAGTGTGTTGAAGGGTGTAATGATATATGATGTATGGATGAGTCATTCAAACATTACAAGGCATGCACAACAAATATATAAAAGCATGCTCCCCCTTCTCTCAAGCTCCACCTTCAACATTTATTCAAGTATTTTTCTTAAGCTCCCCCTTCAACAAATAATACCGACAACAAACCATGTCAATCTTTTCTTTCTCCCCCTTTGTAATCACCAAAAGTGGATTAATGAAGTCACAGAAATATCCCATGCAAAAATAAATCATTATTAGATGTAGCGTGCAATTTGCATGAGTATTCCAAATAATAGACAGTTCAAGTTCATAGAATTTCATAACAGGACTTCTCCACCTTTGTGTAAGTGTAGTGATATTGACAATAAAGTACTAGAGGAGACTCAATATCAGAAAATCAACCAAATCAATCCACATTTTCCAATTTTCATGAATATCACTAGGATTGATTTTTCCCACCTCATCAAAGATGAGTTCAAGTTACCGAACCCCGAAACATGGCCTAAAAGGACTTTTAAATGCGGGGTGGCATTGCTTGACGAGTTATATACACCAACGCTAATGATTACCCATTTAGCACAAGTTGGATACTCGTGGGTTGTGTATTAGCCATGAAGTGTATCCATTTTTCATACAGAGCAATTTTCACATTTTTTTTTCATTTGCAATATTTTTTTGCTCAATTTTAATTCATGGCTAAACACTTCATATCCATTAGAAAATTCAGAAATTAATCATTCCTACATTCACTTTCCATTATTCTTCAAAAGAATCTCCAAAAGTACTAAAAAGTCAAATATCGTGAAAGTGCAAATGTAGGTGTAGAAGTTAAGTTTAAAACTTATGAGACATGTCATGGCTACCAAAAAGAATGACATCATGTTCATGTAGCTACAACAATAATGGATTGACTTCTACAAGGGATAGATTGATCATTCATACAATACCACTTAAGAGATTTATAAGAGGATAATCCATAAGCACAATTTTATTTGTTTTTAATTTTTCAAAATTTTTTTTTTCAGAAATAAAAATATTTAAAAAATCATGCATGCAAGCACACAAAACAAAATAAATCAAGCACACAAAAAAATCTACGAAGGTATGCAATGAAATGCAAAGAGGGATAAAAATTATACCTTCTCGTCGCTTTTTGACGAAGGAGATAAAAGAATGAAACATTGAATTTAACGCTCCTCGCCAAAACTCCATCACACCTACATGAAAGGTGTTAAGTGTGACCTTGGAATCCAACAAGGTCCACTAGTGTTAGCCAATATTGTTTTAGGAACCCACACTTGTTTAAACTTGATGTTTGTGTTCCTAAATTTACAATAGTATGAAGTGTGGCCTACACTATCACAAGTAAAGCACTTTGCATATAAGTTCTTTGCAATAGAAGGTGCATTGTAGAATTTCTTGAATTTTGGTTTTTCGGCATTTTTCAAACCAAATCCAAGTCCTCTTCTATTATTGCCATATAATTGATTCTCTAAAATATTATCCAACGATTGTTTTCCCATAGAGAATTTCTTAATGGCCAATTCAAGATTAGAGACTTTGGATTTCAACAATTTATTTTCTTCCACAAGCAATGTGCATTTACTTATAAAAGCTCTCTTGTTTTTCTCTTCCTTCTTTTCAAATTCAACCATTTTTCTTTTAAAATCATTATCCAACATGCAGAATTTATCATTAAGCTCTCTAATAACATAGTCTTTTTCAGTTTCGAGCTTAATCAAATCAAGTTTAAGCATGCTAATATTATTCATTAAGGAAGGGCAAGAGAGACAAGGTGCTTCATCATTAAAACTGAATTTTTCCTTTTTCAGAATATCAATAGTAGAGTCACGAGCAACAATATCAATTTTGAGTTTTTCAATCTCTTTAGACATTTCATATTCAGATTGTTGCATTTCAATGTTTTCATTTTGGTAGTCATCTATAGTGGATTCAAGCTCTACTATTTTATCTTGCATTTCTTTACAAAGAGTAAGGAGTTCAGTTTTACTACCATAAATTACCTCATCGTGTATTCCCATCAATGCCATGCATGAATGGGCTTCGTGTTCCTCCTCCTCACTCTCAGCTTCGCTATCCATATCCCAAGTTAGCACCTTGGATTTTCCCTTTTCTTTAGCTACCTGAGCTATCTTATGTGGGCAATCCCTCATTCGATGTCCTCTTTTCTTGCATTTAAAACAAGTCATTCTATTAGTAGCATTCTGATCATAATTTTGCTTAGAAGACTGAAAAAAGTTAGAGCGATTAAACCTGGGTGCCATTTCTGTTCTTCCTTGCTTGGTCTGGACATACTTTCTGAAATTTCTGACCATTAGCGCTATGTCATCATCATCATCTTCACTTTCGTCAGCTTTCAGAGCAAGTGGTTTGGTAGCTTTTTCTTTTTCCTCATGTTTCTCCCTTTCATCTATATTTTGCAATTCAAGCTCGTGGGACATTAAATTACCTATCAAGTCCTCCACCCTCATCTGTGACATATCTTTCGCTTCTTGGATGGCAGTGACTTTAGGCCTGAAAGAGCTTGGCAGTGCTCTTAATATCTTTCTCACCTGCTCAAGGCTAGAATATGGCTTACCGAGCGAACTAGACTTGTAGACAATGTTGGTGAACCTCGCAAACATTTCTGATATAGTCTCTGATGGTAGCATGCGAAATCCCTCGTATTCTGTGCTCAGAAGTGCAAGTCTAGACTCCTTCACCTGTGACGTTCCCTCGTGCGTCACCTCCAAAGTATGCCATATTTCCTGCGCAGTTATACAATGTGAGATACGATTGAATTCAGATTTATCTAATGCACAAATAAGAGCATTCATAGCTTTAGCATTAAGGGAATAAAGCTTCCAATCATTATCATCCCACTTATCATCAGGTTTAGGCATTTCAGTATTTTCAATTTTAATAACAGGTGATTTATAGCCTTTTTCAACAATTTGCCAAGCTTTATAATCAATAGAAATCAAGTAGATTCTCATACGATTTTTCCAATAAGCATAGTCTCCTCCATTAAATCTAGGTGGACGTGAAATAGACTGAGCCTCAGCAAAAGCACTATCAATGTGGTCCATGGTCAAACTAGGCTAGATCTACTAAACTTGCTTTGATACCACTTGTTGGATCTGGATCCTAGCCTAGAGGGGGGGGGGGGGGGTGAATAGGCTAATAAAAAATTCTCGTGCAACTCACGAGAAATCACACGCAGTTAAAATCACAACCAGGGTAATGAAAAGTAGACACAGAGTACACAGCAGATTTTACCCTGGTTCGGTCGTCCCAACGACCTACTCCAGCCCCCAAAGCAGAACTAGTATTGAATAGCGCAATAGGTACAAAACCACAAGTTAGAGCACGCTCAGAGCACCCTCTACGTCTCTACACTCGCCAGGCTCTCAGTACCCCACACACAGTGTTTCCTCTCACTATCAATCCTAGCAAAGCTTTCTACCAGCTAGTCCCACACTAGCTGGGTCCCACTTGTCTAGTCCCAACTAGACAAGTCCCAAAATAGTCACCAAAAATAGTAAAAGTTTCCCCTACAGAGAACGTTACACTAAGACACAAATAAAAGAGTTTAAGGGTTTAAAAATGCTCAGTTTGTGTCCGTGTAGGCGTCTCTGTCCAATCAGCACGTCGTCAGCTCCAATCTGACGCAAACGGTGTCTCAATCTGACTCCTGGATTGCAAAATACACACTGGTCTGTGCGTAAAGCAATTCAGTTCAAATCCTTTTAAACTGGCTGGTCTGTGCGCTCAACAACTCCTGTTTAAACATGCGATCGGTGTGCAAAGCAACTGAGTTCAAATCCTTTAATTAAGAGGCTGTGCGCGAAGCAACTCTAATAAATTTCCAAGCCACGTCAGCACGTGAAAAATCGCGCCCGGCTTCGTTTCGCTTTCGATCACATTCGAAATCCTCGCCATTGATTTGTTTTGCTGTGCGATCTCGTCCGTCCGATGAATTGATCAGCTCGATTTCGAATCAGGGAAAAAGATCCCCGCCGTTGATTCCCTTTTTGATTCGCTCAGAAGCTGCCACGTCAGCACGTGAAGATAACTCGCATCGTCTCCGTTCGAAAGATAGGGCATGCAGGTGATGGCTTTCACTTCGACGGCAGACGGTGACGCTCCAACTTCGTTTGCGCTGGCGGCGGCGGCACTCCGTCTTCGAAAGCGAACTACGGCGACGAGGGCTGCAGTGACAGTGGCTCCGAGCTCCACTTCGACGGCGTAAGTGCGGGCAGCAACGGTGAAGACTTCGGCGACGATTTCTCCTTGGAAGATGCAGCTTCAGCGGTGGCGATCTTGGCATAGATCATTCGAAGGCGGTAACGATTTCATGCGGTGAGCTTGCGGCGATGAGATCTCGTCCAACAGCGCCGACGGCTTCTGCACACGATGGCGACGACAAACGACGGCGATGGCCTCAACACAAGGCGCTCGGACTTCAACGACAGCGAGCAGCGGTGGCTTTGAGTTGCAGCAGGCTGCGAGATCTCTGCGACTACGATGACACGAACATGCTCTCCGGTGATGGCTTCACAGCTGCGATGACAACGATGGCGACGTCACAGCGGCGAGTGGTTCGTTGTCTTCAGGCAACGGCAAGAGATGGCTCGGATCTCTGGCGGTGGCGAGGATGATCTTCGGTGAAGCTTGAAGAAGACGCCGAAGAGGCAGCTTTGGGAAGTTGGGTTGATTGCATGAAGCTTTGATTCCCTTGGAACTTGTGAAGATGGTGGAGAACCCTTCAAAATTTTTCGGCAATGGAGATGCTTTTGGCTTTGGGAAATGATAGAAAGGATCTCTTTTAATTTCGACCTCCTTGGTAAATATTTATGTGCCGCCAAAATATTGTAGCCCCTCAACTATTGATTGCTGCCGCAATTTTCAACCCTAGGGAGGATGTGATTATATAGGGCTAGGGTTAGTTAATATTTGGCAATGGATGATCAACTAGGGAATTTGTATTTGACTAGGGATTGGGTTGAATCAACCAACTTGGGATATGATGTGTGATTCAAAAAGATTTGAATTGATCCAATCTCCTATTTGACCAAGTCCAACTCCTTTGCGCACACACTTCCTTCCTCTCCTAAGATGCTATATGAATAGCAATTCCGCCAAAAGCAATCTCCTATTTGACCAAGTCCAACTCCTTTGCGCACAAACACTTCATCTCTCCCAATGTGCTATACGAATAGCAAATCCGCCAAATATCGAAAGTATATCATTTTGCCAAGCCTGAAACATACTGAGCACACACATTAGATATACCGACACGTTTGTCATCATCAAACCAAGATCCTAGATCGTTGCTTTCAACACACTGGTCCTTGCGAGAAAGGTAAGGGAGTGGCGCGCGAAGAAAGATCCCGGGAACGGGGAGGCGAGGTCTCTAGCGGGGAGAGAGCGAACCAGGGACGAAGGGTGTCTGAATCAGGGGCCTCTACCGGTTGGTTTGGCGATGATCTCCCTAAGGACTCGTCTACGCGGGAGGTATGTCCCTCTGTTCCGCCACGGGTATCGGAGGTGGTCGAGCCTTGCAAGGCGCCCTCGGTTCAGAAATGGCCGTACGGGATCCCTTTGCGGGATATGGGGAGGTCGGTGAGCCCGAGTTGCGAGGGTGCCCTCATTCATTTCAAGAGGACTCGAGAGGAAGTCGAGGCGTTTCCGGACGACCGCCTCCATAAGCTGCCCTTTCGAGTAAGCCGTGACGAGTCGATATTCGAGGACGCCGGGGTGGCAGCGCGCCTCGCGAAGTATTGCATGCTGCCACATGACCGCGAATCTTTGACCCGTATGGGGGCGGAACGGTTGTGCGGCTCTGATGTATGGCACGTCATGCAGGTAAGCCGATTCCCTCGTCTCGCCCTCAGGCTTTCTTTACTCGTGTCCCGCTGACTCGGGTCTTTTGTAGATGGTTACAGATATGGTGGCCCTGCAGTGCCGCACTCCTGTGGCTGCCACAAGAGCGGCTCTTGAGAAAGCGAGGGCGGACCTCGGCGAGGTCAAGGGGAAGCTGAAGGACATGGAAGCGGAGCTGGAGAAGGTTAGGGTGGCCTGTGAGGTAGAGAATGGGCAGGCCGCGTACTTTGATTCGTCGAAAGTTACGGTCGAGCGCCAACTCCTAGAGGTGACGCGGAAGAGGGATGACATCCTGTCGAAGCATGCCGTAGAGATGGCTAGCAAGGAGAGGGTGATCGAGTTGCAGAAGGGGCAGATAGCCGGCCTAAAGGAGACTCTTAAGGCGGAGAAGAGGGAGAAGGGTGACGTGCGTTTATATTTCATATATTCACGCACGTTTTCTTTTGTGTTTCTCCGTGTTTTTCCGCCGTCTTTTATTCGTTTTCTTGTATTTTCTCGTTTTCTTTCACTTTTCTTTGTTTATCCATGTTTGCAGGATGTTGGCCACGTATGGGACGTTTAACGATGATATCTCAAGTCCCCGGAGCAACGGGAGAAGTCACGCGTGATCCAGGGGGTCAAACGTCGAAGAATTCATCTTTCAGCCCCTCACCCGGTCGGTTGGTCATCTCCAACCGATCGGGTGATGCACGTGTGCACCACCCGGTCTCAGCCGGAGCTCACATGGAAGTCACCCGACCGGTTCGCAGACCGGTTCAGCGGTGGCCTGTTCTCTGTTTTCTCGAGCAAAATGCCAACCGATCGGGTGACTCTCACCCGATCGGTTCATTTGTAGCTGAAGATGAAGAGCTGAAGACACGGGCGCCAAACCGATCGCTTCACCCGACGGCTCCAAGATCCAACCGATCGCTCAAGAACTCACCCGACCGGTTCATGTGATCGGGTGAAAGCTCGCCGTTTTCTGTTATTATTTTGTAACGGATCAACCGATCGGTTGACTTGTCAACCGATCGGTTGATTCGAGAGTCTATAAATAGAACCCCTAGGGTTCCAGAAACGGGAGCTGCTAGTTTTTTACTGTTTTCTCACTGTGTGACGACTGTAATTGTTACTCTTTTGTAAGTTTTCAGATCTTTCTCAAATTTTAGTATTGTCTTATCTACCCTATTACTCCCGCATTGCAATTGCCCGATTATGATTCCAACGGTTAATTTTTATTTAGATCGCTTTTTCATGGATTTTTGTGAGTAGTTCCCAAATCTGGGATTTTGGTGGAAACCCCTTCGGGGGCTCTTCCCGATGCGTCCATAGGGTTAGGAAATCGATAGGGAATAGGAATCTAACGGTTACGCGGGGTGTTTCATTATCATCGGCGGAAAAAATACCGCCTTTGACCGTTGGGCCAAGGCGGAATAAACTTGGCGGTTGACTCCCTAGCCATAGCTCACACCCATAGCGTAGACGTCGAATCCTAGCACGCGGGAGCGGCAGGATGAGACGTTGGGAGTTATCGTTACGGGCTTAGTGCTCCCGGGATCGATCAGTGTTAATGGACACGGGAGTGCCCACTGATCGAATCCAGGAAGTCCGGTGTATCATCCTGGGCACCGACCGGAATATCGGGCCCATGGGACACCTGTACCACTTTCAGAGGCAACGTCTCACCATTAGACCCTAATCCCGATCGTTATCCATACCCGTAGGCCGTAACGGCTAGAGCCGCTCGTTGGAGCGGAAACCAAAGTCCCGGGTTTATTTCTTTATTGTTCATACCCTTTATTTCTTTCCGTGACAACCATTTACCGATTTGGGCTAGCTCGCCCCTCGGGGTGATTTAGGTCCTACCTGACCCAAGCACAACCTCGCCTCCCTGAGTTCGATATTCCTGCACCCTACACTAACCGTGCACTTGACGTAAACCGACACCGCGCCCACACCGTAGACAGCTAGGGCGCCAGCCAAGTTTATGGCGCCGTTGCCGGGGAGGCAACGTGCTTGTTATTTTAGGATCTCTTGAACCCTCGTGTCTAGCTCTCATCCCTACCTCGCGATAATTTTCGCACTTTACACTTTTAGATTTCACTTGGACATACTGTGGATAGTAATTGTATAGTGCTAATTGACTGAATCGCCGTGCTTCCATCGCAACTTGCGGTTCCCGTTTATGCAACATGTGCTTTTGACGTGTTTGCCACTTGTGCAGTTCTCTCGCTCTCCTTTCGTATAAGATCCCGGCCCCACGGCAAGGATGTTGCATGCAGTCTCAGGAGACATCTGGGATCACTCTCACCATATCCGCTGTTTGGTGCAGAGCTTAGCAGAATCACTGAATACTTCGAATATACTATCCCTCCTATCTGCCGCCGTGGAAGGCCAGAGATATCGAGATGCGCAGGAGCACCTTGCCATGGCAACTCCCTTTCCCCACGGTGAAGTGGCGTTTATCGACAACCATGGTCTCGAATGTAGTGAAGAAGAGTTAACCGCAGAGTTTTGTCAGGAGAGCCACCCGACCGGGTTTGTAGGCTACGCTGGACAGGAATCAATCTATCCCTTGTAGACTTCTATTGAGCGTCCCCGGTCTTTGGACAATGGAGAAGCTAGAAACAGTTGTGGAGAATCATCGATGATTGAAACCTGTTTTCACCTACAAGCCCTCTTCCCGGATAATTATGATGAGCTCGGAAGAGACCCGGTGCATCCCTCGATCGTTCCCACTATACCTTGCGAAATTTCACCGTGCGAAGCCACGGCCGAGGGTGAGATTTCGGATGCTGGCTTCCGAGGAATCCACGAAGAACTCATTTCCCTTGAGGATGCTCAGCTTGAAAAGTATGCGTCAGGGCCCCAAGAAGTTGAGATGAAAGAATTACCGCCGGGGCTTAAATATGAATATTTGGGAGCAGGCTCGACCCTTCCGGTTATAGTCAACTCTTCACTACCCGAAGACCAAATGACCAAACTTCTTGGTGTTCTGAAAAGGTTTAAAGGAGTTTTCGGATATGCAATTGAGGATTTAAAAGGAGTTAGCTTAGGCCTCTGCTCACACAGAATTCTGCTTGAAGATGAGCAAGCCTCCTCTATTGAGCCACAACGGAGGTTGAATCCCATAGTGATGGAAGTTGTAAAGAAAGAGATTGTTAGGCTTCTACATGCCGGTATTATTTACCCTATCTCCGATAGTCGCTGGGTTAGCCCGGTGCACGTTGTACCCAAGAAAGGAGGAATGACGGTGGTTCGCAACGAAAAGAACGAGCTAATACCAACGAGGACCGTCACGGGGTACAGGATGTGCATTGACTATAGAAAGCTGAACAAAGCCACAAGGAAGGATCATTACCCCCTCCCCTTTATTGACCAGATGCTCGAGAGGCTGGCGAAGCATAATTATTTCTGTTTCATGGACGGGTATTCAGGATTTCTTCAGATCCCTATTCATAACGATGACCAGGAGAAGACGACTTTCACTTGCCCATTCGGGACGTACGCCTATAGAAGAATGCCGTTCGGACTTTGTAACGCCCCTGCTACATTCCAAAGGCTCATGTCCGCTATCTTCTCTGACTACTCCCAAGACATCATGGAGGTTTTCATGGACGACTTCTCCGTCTACGGAACTAAATTTGACTCGTGCCTCAGTAATCTCACTAAGGTCCTGGAGAGATTTCAGGAAAAGGGACTAGTCCTAAATTGGGAGAAGTGCCACTTCATGGTCCAAGAGGGAGTTGTGCTGGGACACATCATCTCTTCGAGGGGAATCGAGGTTGATAAGGCTAAAGTTGAAGTGATTGAAAAGCTTTCACCACCGCACAATCTTCGAGGAGTCCGTGGTTTCTTAGGACACACGGGATTTTATCGCCACTTTATAAAAGACTTCTCGAAGATTTCCAGGCCTCTGACCCAACTCCTCGTGAAGGACGCACCTTTCGTCTTCAGCGAGGAGTGTATGGAGGCCTTCCGTACTTTGAAGCAAGCATTGATTTCCGCACCCATAATACAGCCACCGAACTGGAATCTACCCTTTGAGCTGATGTGCGACGCTAGTTATTATGCGGTTGGTGCCGTCTTGGGGCAGAGGAAGGATAAAAATCTTCATGTCATATATTATACGAGCAAAACCCTTGATGCCGCCCAAAGAAACTATACTACCACGGAAAAGGAATTGCTCGCGGTGATCTACGCCATGGATAAGTTCCGACAATACCTCGTTGGTGCCAAGGTGATCGTGCACACGGACCACGCGGCTCTTAAATACCTTTTGAACAAGAAAGAAGCTAAGCCACGTCTCATTAGATGGATCCTCCTCCTCCAGGAATTCAACCTGGAAATCAGAGACAAGAAGGGGGCAGAGAATGTTGTTGCCGATCACCTGTCCAGGATGCCCACTCTCGATTTAAATGCTACACCGATCGATGATTCACTCCCTGACGAGCATCTCTTCTCTGTCTCTTCCTCCTGGACCCCCTGGTACGCCGACATCGCAAATTATCTGGCTTGTGCCATCGTCCCCCACAATGTGAGCTTTCAGCAGAAGAAGAAGTTTTTCCATGAGGTCCGCAAATTTTATTGGGATGACCCCCCACCTATACAAAACCTGCAATGATGGGGTGATACGAAGATGCGTCCCTGAAACTGAGGCTACCTCTATCATTTCCCACTGCCATGGGCAGCAATGTGGAGGGCACGCGAGCACCTACAAGACCACCGCAAAAATTCTCCAAAGCGGGTTCTACTGGCCTACACTCTTCAGAGACACACATGTTTACGTCCAAGCCTGCGATAAATGCCAAAGAGCTGGGAGTATCTCCAAAAGGAATGAGATGCCTCAGCACTACATCCTGGAGATAGAAATCTTCGATGTATGGGGAGTGGACTTTATGGGACCGTTCCCTTCTTCCTCGGGGAACCCGTATATCTTGGTGGCCGTGGACTACGTGTCGAAATGGGTTGAAGCGGTGGCCAGTCCAACCAACGATTCCA
This sequence comes from Scilla litardierei, assembly GCA_030789695.1. Lineage (NCBI taxonomy): Eukaryota > Viridiplantae > Streptophyta > Magnoliopsida > Asparagales > Asparagaceae > Scilla > Scilla litardierei. Next base: position 154,361,354 of record CM061141.1, read on the forward strand.
GAGTGGTTGCCAAGTTCTTTAAAAGCAACATCTTCCCGCGGTTCGGTGTACCTCGTGTCCTGATCAGTGACGGAGGGAGCCACTTTATAGAGAAGAAATTTGAGGCCCTCTTAAAAAAATACGGGGTACAACACCGGGTGGGGCGTGCCTACCACCCGCAGACCAGCGGTCAGGCGGAAGTCTCTAACCGGGAGATTAAAAGCATACTAGAAAAGAACGTGGCCAATTCCAGAAAGGACTGGTCATCAAGGCTCCCTGACGCGCTTTGGGCTTACAGGACGGCATTTAAAACTCCTATCGGCACAACTCTCTACCGGCTCGTCTATGGGAAAGCTTGCCATCTTCCTGTGGAATTGGAACATAAGGCATATTGGGCAGTTAAGAATCTGAACTTCGACACCAAGAAGGTGGGAGTGCACCGGCAGCTACAACTCAACGAGCTCGACGAAATCCGGCTCAATGCCTATGAGAACGTCAAGATCTACAAGGAGAAGCTGAAGCGGTGGCACGATAAGCGAATCTTAAAGAGGGAATTCAAAGAAGGGGACCTAGTTCTCCTGTTCAACTCAAGGCTGAAGCTCTTTCCTGGGAAACTCAAGTCAAGATGGTCGGGACCGTTCCGCGTCACCAAGGTTTTCCCGCATGGGGCTATCGAGATAATGGGAAGGGATGAGCCGTTTAAAGTGAACGGGCAGCGTCTGAAACACTATGCAGTTGGAGAACCAGAATTCTCTCCGGTCGGATCCCCAACGAGCGACAACTCTTCCTCTAACCCTCCGGATCCTAATTGACCACCGCTGCGGGCGTCGAGCCAACAACGTTAAACAAGTGCGCTTCATAGGAGGCAACCCATGTTCTAAACTTATGCTTCATTTTGTAGGATTTTTCCACTTTATTTTTCTCTATTTTTATAAATAAATCCAGCCGAAACAACTTCCGTGAAGGAACTCAGGCGTCTCTTGGGTTTTGCAGAAAAACAAGGCCTCAACCGATCGGGTGGGTTCCCACCCGATCGGTTGGGATGTATCAGATACATGCCGTGATCTGTCCCCAAATGAACCGATCGGTTGAGGAATGAAGAGATCGGGTGACAGACCGGGTGAGCTGGGGAGAACTCTCGGAAATTTTTGGGGAATATCAACCGATCGGTTGAGTTCGAGCGCGATCGGTTGAAGCGACCGGGTGAGCAGCCCTCAATTCTCGGGAAAAATTTGGGAGGCGGCCAACCGATCGGTTGACAAGTCAACCGACCGGTTTGCCTGTAGCTGTTGGCCGACAGGAACTTTCGAAATTTGCCTACCCGATCGGGTGAGAACCCACCCGATCGGTTCAGTTTCGCCCCTATAAATAACCCTAACGCACGGTGACCGCCACCCGACCCCAGGAAATCCCTTTCACGCGATTTCACGCCCTCCAGCTGTAGAATCGACTTCCTCGACCCTACATACTGTCCCTAAACCCTCATCCCCACTCACTCCCATACTTCCCCAACCCCGCCACCTCGCCATCGTCGACATTCCATCATCAAAATCCCCCAAACCCTAACCCTAGCCCCAAAATTTTCAGAATTCTGTTCTTGTCGGATCAGCAAGCGGCGGCTTCCCGGATTGTTTCCTCCTACTACGCGAGACCCCGGGAGCTTGATCTTGCTACATCGATGGGTAACATTCTTCCACTCTACACATCTTTTACTTTGTCTGTAATATCCTAAATTGGTGTTGTATCTGCTTCACTTGCCCTATATTCATCTTAGGCTCGCCCCCACTTTCATTTTCGCCACCCACATAGTCGCCATGTCTAAGAAAGGGAAAGAGATTGCATCATCTTCGCGCCGTGATCCGCTCTACGGCCCCTTTTCCCCCTCTTTCCTTGGCATAAACCCTTCTACGGAAGAGCAGTCTGACCGTTTGCGAGCACTACTTCATCGCCCGATGAGACCTACACTCTTCGCCGATCGCCCCACACTCGAAGCTCTAGGGCTTTCGAACGGCGTCGCCAGAATTTTCAACTGTATCGGGTGCCATACCCTCTCTCACATCCATGCTCACACACACAGAAACCTCACGCTTGAATTCCTCAGTTCCCTCGAGTTGTTTGATGGGGGTTTCTCCTTCCGCGCTTTCAACTGTGACTTTTCTCTGGGTTTCATCGAGTTGAACAATATCCTCAATCTCCATCACCCCGATATTAATTCCGAACATTCGACCCACGATCGAACTGACATCTACTCTTAATTCCGGGCTGATGGTGTTTGGCAACGATTTACCAGATACCCCACCTTTCCACCCGAGGCTCCTGCCTCCTACATTATTCACTCGTGTTACCGCCTCGCCCATTGCATCCTCGCCAACACTGTTTTCGCCCGCGTGGATGTGTCCACTGTATCTAGGGATGAGCTCTTCTTTCTCTATGCCATGTCCGATGACAGGATCCACGGGCCCATCCCTATGCCCATAAACGCCGCTCATTGGATCATCCACGAAATTTTTGCTGTTAGCCGCACCAATTCTGGTTCTATCTGTTGTGGTGGGATGATCACCCTTATTGTCAGCTGTGTTGTGAGAGTACCACCCGACCTCCCTGTTTTGCCTGGACGTAGCCGTATTGATCGCGATTACTTGATCGATATCAACATGCTCACTCCCTTCGGTGAAGACCGTGCTGTCTACCTCTATAGCCCCGCCTGCGAACCTTTCGCGATCCTGCCGCCTTTGGCCCCTTTGCGGCTGCCCTACACCCCATCTCGTCTGCCTTGGGAGTTTTACCCCGATCCTTGGTATTCTCCATTAGTGCATCTGCCACCCTTGGATCCTCCCGATTGGCACCCAACTGTTGGCCCACATGGTACAATCCTTCTCCACCACAGCCCCCCGGTGCACATCGACCCACCCGTGCTCCATCCTGTCGCCCCTCCTTCCGCCATAGGCACGCCCTCCTCTTCATCTGAGGATTCTTTCATTCACTATTCCCCACCCTCCTCCCCCTCCCCTACCATTCTAGCACCAGCGAATCCGATTGACTCCCCCTTGCATATCTCTGCATTTCATTGATCATATCATTTTGCTAGCACTGTCATGTTTAGCTTGGGGGACGTCTACTTTTGTGTGCTGTCGTGTTTTGTTTGTTTTTCTCATTTTTGTGTGTGTGCTTGCTTTTCATTTTTTGAGTGTCGTGTCGTGTGGTTTTATTTTTATTTTTATTTTCGTGTCGTTTGATTTTGATTTTGATCTTTCTTTCTTTTTCAGTTTCATCTATGTGTTTTCCTCGTTTTCATTTCCTTTTGTGTCAGTGCGTATTCCCCCCCACTTTCATTGCCCTCCCGTACTCACGCATATTGCATTGAGGGCAATGCAAACTTCAGCTTGGGGGAGTCGCACTGTGTGCGTCGTTTGAGTCCTTCTTTTTCGTTTTTTGTGTCGTTTTCATCGTGTTTTTATTTTTTATTTTCTTCTTTTTAGCTCTTTCTCCTGGAGATGAATCCTATGATGAATCGCCACAAAGTCACACACACCTAGCATTGCATCGATAATCACACTCACTAACCCTAGGATTTCGAGTCCTCTTGCGTTTCACGCATTGTGGGTCCACTTAGCTTTCTTGTGAGTCGTGCGTCGTGCCTATCTATTTGGTGTGCTTCTGCTTTGTGATTTTACTTTATATACCTGTCCAGGAATGACCCCTAGATTATCATGCTTCGATTTGAATATGCGGTATTTGTTTCTACTATATGCATGCTATATTTATATCGTATATTTCAATTCGCATGCGTCGGGATTCCACAACTAAGGACTAGGATAACCCATTTAGCCTATGCTCTATTTAGCGAGAATAGTTTCCTTTGCCCGAGTGTTTAGATTTCGACTTCTTTTTTGTTTTACTTGGTGCAAATCCCCTCGTCGTGTACCGTTCTCCCACTTGGGAGAGTACACATGTGTATAGCCAAAAACCCAAAAATCCAAAAAAAATATAAAAAAAAGAGAAAAGAAGAAAAACCCAAAAAGAAAAGAAAAGAAAAATTTTGTATAGCCAAAAAGCCAAAAAAATACAAATGCCCAAAACCCAAAAAAATTTCCGTGTGAATATTTTTTCCTACTTGTCGAGAATAAAGGGAAGGCGAGAATTTGCACCGAGTGTTCTACTCCACATCATCTCAACCGCCATCGTTATCGAAAACACTTGGCTTAGGAACTTTTTAGCTAGTATCTAGGCTATAGTGGCGTGATTTCCTTAACCCTAGTTGTGGAGTCCCCGATGCATGATACGCTTCTATTCTTACTCTTCTCATGCATGCTTGAACTAATATTCACCGCAATTTCAAATTCGAATCGGTATTTGGGTCATTTCCTGGATTTGCGTATATGAGCTCATAGCACATTGTAGAAAGCGACACCATTTGCTAGCACACGACCGCACTCACTCGCGCTTCACCGCGTGGGCCCACGACACTTATTTGGACTCGTTTTCCTAGGTTTAGTGGTGTGATTTGGCGTTTGCTTGCTTGGTGTGTCGTTTTTGATTTTGGTGGCTCTGACGGACGATCTAGGATTTAGAGTTTTCTTTTTCTTTCTTCCTCTCTATTTTTTCCCTTCCGAGCTCCTACTCTTACTCGTCTTCCTCGAGGACGAGGAAGAGTTCAGCTTGGGGGATTTTAACGTGCGTTTATATTTCATATATTCACGCACATTTTCTTTTGTGTTTCTCCATGTTTTTCTGACGTCTTTTATTCGTTTTCTTGTATTTTCTCGTTTTCTTTCACTTTTCTTTGTTTATCCATGTTTGCAGGATGTTGGCCACGTATGGGACGTTTAACGATGATATCTCAAGTCCCCGGAGCAACGGGAGAAGTCACGCGTGATCCAGGGGGTCAAACGTCGAAGAATTCATCTTTCAGCCCCTCACCCGGTCGGTTGGTCATCTCCAACCGATCGGGTGATGCACGCGTGCACCACCCGGTCTCAGCCGGAGCTCACATGGAAGTCACCCGACCGGTTCGCAGACCGGTTCAGCGGTGGCCTGTTCTCTGTTTTCTCGAGCAAAATACCAACCGATCGGGTGACTCTCACCCGATCGGTTCATCTGTAGCTGAAGATGAAGAGCTGAAGACACGGGCGCCAAACCGATCGCTTCACCCGACGGCTCCAAGATCCAACCTGTCGCTCAAGAACTCGCCCGACCGGTTCATGTGATCGGGTGAAAGCTCGCCGTTTTCTGTTATTATTTTGTAACGGATCAACCGATCGGTTGACTTGTCAACCGATCGGTTGATGCAAGAGTCTATAAATAGAACCCCTAGGGTTCCAGAAACGGGAGCTGCTAGTTTTTTACTGTTTTCTCACTTTGTGACGGCTGTAATTGTTACTCTTTTGTAAGTTTTCAGATCTTTCTCAAATTTTAGTATTGTCTTATCTACCCTATTACTTCCGCATTGCAATTGCCCGATTATGATTCCAACGGTTAATTTTTATTTAGATCGCTTTTTCATGGATTTTTGTGAGTAGTTCCCAAATCTGGGATTTTGGTGGAAACCCCTTCGGGGGCTCTTCCCGATGCGTCCATAGGGTTAGGAAATCGATAGGGAATAGGAATCTAACGGTTACGCTGGGTGTTTCATTGTCATCGGCGGGAAAAAGACCGCCTTTGACCTTTGGGCCAAGGGGGAATAAACTTGGCGGTTGACTCCCTAGCCATAGCTCACACCCATAGCGTAGACGTCGAATCCTAGCACGCGGGAGCGGCAGGATGAGACGTTGGGAGTTATCGTTGCGGGCTTAGTGCTCCCGGGATCGATCAGTGTTAATGGACACGGGAGTGCCCACTGATCGAATCCGGGAAGTCCGGTGTATCATCCTGGGCACCGACCGGAATATCGGGCCCATGGGACGCCTGTACCACTTTCAGAGGCAACGTCTCACCATTAGACCCTAATCCCGATCGTTATCCATACCCGTAGGCCGTAACGGCTAGAGCCGCTCGTTGGAGCGGAAACCAAAGTCCCGGGTTTATTTCTTTATTGTTCATACCCTTTATTTCTTTCCGTGACAACCATTTACCGATTCGAGCTAGCTCGCCCCTCGGGGTGATTTAGGTCCTACCTGACCCAAGCACAACCTCGCCTCCCTGAGTTCGATATTCCCACACCCTACACTAACCGTGCACTTGCGGTAAACCGACACCGCGCCCACACCGCAGACAGCTGGGGCGCCGGTCAAAGGGTATCATGATGCGGCGGCTGGAGGAGAAATGGGAAGTTGAGGGTGGAGTGATCGAGGCCGCTATCCACCGCTGCCATGACGAGCATGTTGTGCCGATGTTGCAAGAGGCTAGGGAAGCGGGAGTTCACCAAGTGGCGAGGGATATGGGGGCTCGGTCGGCCGAGAGACGTCGTCGCTGAGAACGTGGGTTTGGGGAATCCTGTACCTTCTTGTATGAGGGTTAAACCCGACGTCTTGTTGTAGCGTGCGGATGGCTTAATGGATAGCTTTGCTATTTAGATAAATGCATTGAATTGGTCTTGTGTCAGTATGTCTTCTTCCTCGTTGTGTCTGTAGGTCCTTTGTTTTATAAGGGACATAATTGCCCCCAACTTCGCTATACCGAGGATAGTCGGGTCGTCGGGAGAGGGAAGTTGAGATGTACTGCGTTTACCAGGGGTTTGTTGTGAAGCGAAGTGTGTGTCCCGTTGGAATGTAGAGGCGGGGCGAGGCGGGGCGAGGCGGTGCAGTCCGTTCAATCGATTGCTAAACGTTGATACCGAAGTCTGAAATTGAATATGCGGAGGACCCTTGCTTCAGCCGCCTTGATGGAGGCGGGACCCATCCTGGGTACGAGCGACGGATAGAAATAAGAGGGAGAAGGAAGGCATGATTTCGAATAGGGGTGATCATTTCGCCGGGGGCTAGGCGAGAATCAAAGCGGCCTGTTGGCAGTCGCGTGATTAGACGTCATCCTTGCGATTCGACAGAGGGGGGAATCGAAGCGACCCGACCACTTAAAGGCTGATGCGTCGTAGAAGTGACGGCTGCCATAACTCGAAGCGTCAGACCACGCGGATCGACGTGGGAGAGAGAACGGATTGATGACACATGGTGTGGGGTCGACGGTCATGATACTTCGTGGTGTCCCTTATAAAGACCTCTGGGTGGGGACCGAGGCAGGACTGCTTGCTGGGCGAAGGTTTTCCAAGTGGCTGGGGTTGTCAGAGATTTCGTTGCCATTGCCGGAGTTGTCCACGTGGAATCGGTCGCCGACGTAGCGTTGCAGTCCAAGTCGTCGGTGCCCTTTAGGTAAGAGGTCTGTTTTTGTCGATGTCTTCCTCGACGTCTTCGTTTCGTGGGCCAGGGTCGAGGGTGGTGGGGGAAGGGAGCTCTGCCACGGAAACTGGGGCGATGCCCCTCGAGATTGCGGTCGTGAAGTCGGTGCTGAAGAGGTCCCTTGCTGAGATCTTTGAGTTGTATATTAGGCCACCGTATTCTGTCCGCGAACCTGACGCACAAGAGAGGGTGTGTTTCACGGGCGACCACAAGGTGGGGGGGTGTATGTGTCCTCCTTCGAGCAAGGGTTGCGCTTCCCCCCATCCATCCGTGTTAGATGTATTGAATTTCCTGGGGCTGCCCTTGTATCGTCTGATGCCCAATGCCATTAGCATGGTTGTGGGTTTCCTTGTGCTGTGCGTGAGTAACCAGGTTTGCCCCTCGATGTCTTTGTTTCGCTATTTCTTCGCGGTGAAGAAGCTGAGGTCCTACTATTATCTCTCCACGAAGAAGAGCCATCCGCTCATCAGGGGGTTGTCGGGGAAGATTAAGGGGTGGGGCAAGCAATATGTGTTTGTCTTCATGCCGGAGGATGTGCTGACGAGATCGGATTGGGGATAGCTGAATCCCGAGGTGAAGGAGGGGGTTGAACTGGTAGACGAGGAGAAACAGGTGGCCCGGCTTCTAATGGCGATACCGGAGGAGGGCCGAGAGTACAAGACGCTCGCCCGGGCTGAGATGATAGCGTTGCATATCTGGCCCGAAGGTACAATAGATTTTGCTATTAGTGCATCTGAAGTGCTTACCTTGAATTTTCTTTCTTTCACAGGTCGCACCATGAGTCTGTCGCTCGAGGAGATGATGAAGCGAGCTGCGGAGCAGGCGGGGCAAACGTCGAAGAAGACGATCCCCAAGAGGTTGCACGAGGAAGGCGTGGTGGAAGGTTCGATGAGGGGGCAGGTGTCCGCAAAGAGGAGGAGGCTGCCTGCGAGCTCGTCTGTCTCTGATGCTCAGGTGCTGGGGAGAGTCGGTCAGCACGGGGGGGGGGGGGGGGGGATCCGGGGTGGGGATCGCACCCTCCGTTATCGACCTGGAAGGTGGGGGTGAAGGGCCGACTGGGGAGGGGTGGATGCCCCAGAGACCCGGCCGCCTAGCTCCAGGGTATCCGCTGCTATGGAGGGGGTAACCGTTGCCGACCGACAGGGGGGTCTGGTATGTCGGGTGGCAAGGCCAAGTCGGCCGGCTGGGATAGCTGGCCCTATGGTTGTCCGTTGTTCGCTCTGGAGAGGGCCGCCGAACCCCGCTACGAGGCCTCGCTCATCTGTTTCAGGGCTAAGAGGGCCGAAGTTGAGGGCTATCCTAACGAGGCTCTTCATCGGGCGCGGTTCAAAGTGAGGGATGATGAGTCTGTGTTTGAGGATGGTGGTGTGGCGACGAGGCTGGCGGAGAATATTTTCTTTCCCCGCGACAGGGTGGCGCTAGAGGCGGTAGAGCCTGAGGGTCTGTGTGGAACCGCGGTGTGGCACGACGTCCAGGTAGGTTGGATGAGTCGAGTGACGCTTGTCAGTGGGTTTTGTTGAATATCCCAATTGGGTTCTCTTTTGTCGTGCAGGCCATCACTTTGATGCTTGGAGCTATGAGGCACGCGCCAGCCATAAATAAGGCCGAGAGCGCCGTCGCTAGAGTGGCAGCCGAATTCTCCACGTTTCGTAAGAGTGCCGGTGAGCGATTAGCGAAGGAGAGGGAGCGGTGTAGCCAGTATGAGGCGGAAGTAGAGCGCCTAAAGGGGATCCTGGCCGATTGTGAAGTGCAGTCCACCTCTGCTAGAGACATGTCGAAGGAGCTGGAGAAGGCCCTTGAGAAGAAGGAAGCGCGTGCGGTGGATCCGGTGGGTCGTGTGAAGGCTGCCGAGGAGGAGTTGGTTCGGAAGGTCGAGGGGTTTCGCTCGTACCAGGAGGTGACCGTCGTCCCCGCCCTTGCAGATGCGATGTCCAGGGGCTTGGAGACAGGTTGTGAAGAGGGTCAGGAGGAAGGTCGAGCGGAGGGGTGGGAGGCCTGCTTGATCCGGATAAAGGAGAGGGTGGCGGGCTTGTCCCTGTCAATTGAGCTCGACCTCGACGGACTTGCAGCTTGCGAAGACGAGGAGGAGGCGGGGGACGGCGAGCGGGTGATCGTTAAAGGAGGCGGGGGTGTCGGGGCTGAGACCGGCGAAACGGGGGGCGATCCCCCCGAAGCTGACGGAAGGGATGTCGCGACTAGTGGACGCGGAGTTGGTGAGGGGAACGCACCAGAGTAGTTTTGTATAGGCTGCAAGAAAGAAAGAAAGGAAAGTTTTGTGGGGTCGATACCCGTTATTTTGTAATTTTCGGACTCTGATTATGTGTAGTTTCCCTTTGTTGGGTATGTTATGTTATTGTTTTTTCTTGCCTGGCGTAGGTCGAGCTACCTTTATTCCCTTTGTAAGGGTCGTGCACATGAAATTATGGCTAGCCTGTTAGACTGTCTTTTTTTTGCCCGCTCCGGGGTGGCGCGGGGGGGGGGGGGGGGTGCCTAGCATGGAGCTCGTCCCCCTCTTTCCGGGGACCGTTCACGGGCATAAGTGCGCCTAGATCATTGCTAGGGGCCCGCTGGGAGTAGTCTTTTCATTAGCTTTTATTAAAATTTAACGAACAGGACGGGGACAGGATTTGGGGTGTAGGTCGGCCCTCGGATGAATTGTCGAGTCATTCTACTTTGGTGAACGGCCTCGGGGGTGGGAGTTCCGATTTTGCCTGGTGGCCTGATCGCGCCCGGGCGTACACCCTAAAGAGCGACCATGTAGTCTTACCGCAAGCGCACGGTGTAGCGACGAGCGGGTATCGAACACAGGGAGGACGTATGATTGTGCCTTCTCTGAACAACCTGGCTATGAGGACAGAAAAGTAGGAAATTGCCTTTCGGTGATGTTGTCACAATCGTCAAACAATGTAAAAAGAGATATAAAATCAAATAAAGACGCCTAGGGAATAGGGAAACCCTGATACTCACCGTATCTCGTCATTGTGATTCATCGGTTTCACAATTGCTAGGGTAGAATGTCAGGTGAACTAGTTGCAACTGAATGTAAAACCTAGCTCACGCTCTCGCGCTATTGCCGGTCTATAGAAAACCTAGGCTTGGGTCCAATCTCTTGCAAACCCTAGCCTAGGCAAGCTAGCATTAGGATCAACGTCATCGTTCAATCGCATCCCGAGCCCACTCTCGTGCAAACTCGGGCTACGACCTAGGTTGGGATAGTTCCTACCCATCCAATCTCTTGCAAACGGGTATCGGTATAGAATTGCAACCGAGAATCCTAGTGTCGATCCAATCTCTTGCAAACCGATACTAAGGAAACTCAATTTCAACCCAATTCGGATTTCTAGGGTTTCCTATCGAATTAGGATTCAATCTCTTGCAAATCCCAATCGATATGAACACCTAGCTATCCGTATTATATCAATCTCAAACTAACCCTAATCAATTCTAGTAATAGTTCTACCAAATCGTCACAAATCGGAAATTGGGCTCGTAGGGTTCATCCCCACGCCCTAAGACGTTAAAACTACTCACAAATCATATTGCTAATGGAAGAATAATCAATAGAAACATCAATGGAATTCATAGCAATATTCAAAATAGCAATAAAAATAGGATTTTTAATAGAGAGGGAGACAAACCAATGTAGCTTTCCAAGAATCCAACAAAATAACACTTTTCTCTCCTCTCCAATCACAAGAATTAAACTCTAAAAATCTAATCTAAAAAAGGCTGCCAAAAGCAATAGAAAAGCCCCCTAAACTAGGTTAGAATCTGGGGTTAAATACCCCCCAAAACTGCCCAAAAATTCGTGACCAAACTGCCCCTGCGCAGCTCCAAAATCGTGATTTCCGCTACAGGCAGCGCTGCTCACTCGGCCGAGTGACAAAGGTCACTCGGCCGAGTGAGAGACCCTGACGGATTCCGGTAACTATGGGGCCTTGGGGGTCGTCACATCGGGCGTCACTCGGCTGAGTGAGTTGTCGTCACTCGGCCGATGGGCTATCTTCACTCGGGCGGACGGCAATTGCCACTCGCCCGAGTCGGGCTTCTGCTGCTCAGACTGACGGATTACAGTAAGTTGGCTCTTTTTGATGGCCGTCGTCTGGGTGCCACTCGGGCGGATGGGATACGTCACTCGGCCGAGTCAGCTTCTGATGCTCGGCCGAGTGCACGCTGATATACTGCTTGGAGCGTGTCCGATTTGGCCGGCCGAGCGGGGTCTCATTGGTCGGCCGAGTGACTCCTTCACTCGGCCGAGTGAGATACTGAAGATGACCAAATTGCGTATTTTTGCCTCCTCGTCGCTCCTACGAGGTTCTTTTTTCTTCCGCTCCTCTCCAATCTCAAAATACCCCTCAGGGAAGTCGTTGGTGACACTCCGGAGTGGGTGTATCTCGGAATCACTCCAAATCGCTCCAAATCTCCTGAAATACGACAAAAAAACAACAAATCGTGAAAAGTATCGCAATGTTGTCGATAAATCGTGAAAAACGTGATTTGAGCGATTCAAATGGCATGCAAACATGCGGAAAAAAGGTGTAAAATATGGAGTGATCAAAATCCCCCAAGCTTACCTCTTACTCGTCCTCGAGGAAGATAAGTAAAAGGTGAACCAGGTGGATTTAGAAAATGAAAACGATGGAAAAACGGAAAATGAAAAAAAGAAAGAAGAAAGCGAAGAGGGAAGCTGCTAGATCATTTTTCTCAGGACGTGGGTTTTGCTTACTCATATAGCATGCATCGAATGCAAAACACATGTCAAAGATTTTTATTTCGATATTATAGTATAATGGTGCAAATAGAGATAGGAAACCCAAGAATATCGATATATCATGAAAAATGGAATAATTCTAAGATTAACATCGTCTGAATCATTTAAAGCGGTATACAATATCGCAGATCACACACTTTTCAATTGAATGTTTTCTATGAAGAGTATAGAGGATATCACACAATAGAGTAGGAAGAATAGAAAAGCGTGGATTTCATGAAGTGAATGCTAGGCATAGATTTCTGGATTTCGTGAAGCTAAAACAATCTCACCGAGTATAGAATATTACTTAGCCTAGGTTGTCTTGCACGTCAGGTAGTCACTCTCTCACACATCATTGGATTCTCTCCCCCAAGCTTATCTATAAGCGTGGTGGCATATACAAAACTATACTTACACTCCCCATCTCTATTGATGCTCCAAAAGTAAAAGAAAATAAAAACAAAAAGGGGGAAGAAAGAGAGAAGGGGTAAGAGATGGGATCGTTTTGAGCTTCCTTTCTCTTTTCTTTTCTTCTTCTTCTTTTTTTTCAAATCTTTTTCTTTTCTCTCTCTCTCTCTCTTTTTTTATAGCAATAATACACAAATGATCCCAAATCAAAAGAGAGAGAAGGATATACAAGAATTTTTCTTTTTCTTTTTGGTTTTGGGAAATTTGGAGCTAGGAATTTAGTAACGGGGGAAATGCCAAATACTAGAATCGCTAAGGGGAGATTCACCAATGATTTTAAAATAGAGAATTAATGTTCAAGATATGTGGAGAAAGAAATAAATATGTCTCTCAGTTCACTCTATAGGACGTGCATGACAACTTCAGCAGGGTAATCTAATCTACTCGATTTCGATCTCAAAAAAGCAAACTAATCCAGATTTATCATAGCTAACATCATTCAATCATCCTGAAGTGAAGTGTACGAGTCATGCAATTAGAAGTGATATAGGAAAAGAAAACGGTACTCCAGATATAAGCATTCAATGCGTGAATCTTGGTGTGTTTTCTACGATAGCATACATATGAATATTCAGACTCAGCTAATAATAGAATTTCTTCCATTTTCATACGGAAAAAGTGTGGGTTACTATCTCTAAATGCAAGGCAGATCATAGCATATGATATCAGAAATTAAAGCTAAGACATGACAAATATAGCATGCATATAGAGAAAGCTAACTCCACGTCATCATCATCACAGAAAAGTCATCTCTAGCATGTGATGAAAGAAATAAAGATAAAAAGGGAAAATAAAACTATTTACAATGCGGCACACGAAGAAAATAAGAAAAGCGTGATGCATGGTAAAAAAAGGAAAAAGTGATGAAAATGAGTGCAAATGCGAAAATGGCGTGAAAAAAAAGACTAAAAATAAAGGTGGTAAATCAAAAAGCATGAGAACTCACTCTCCCAAGCTAAAGTGCACAGTGTCCTCAATGTGCGAAGTGTGGCACACCGAGAGACGTGTAATGGGAGGGGTAGGTGAGGATGCATGCACGATGAAAAAGAAAGAAAAAAAAACAAAATAAAGATATGATGCGGGCATGCTGTAAGCAAATATAAGAGTGAATCAGATATAAGAGTGTCACCAAAAATATTCTCCCTCTCTCCCAAAAATGATATAGAAAGATATGATCAAAATGTGGATCCAAAACAGTGAGGGGAGGGGGAGGTGGGCAAAAATCATCAGGACCAAGCAGAGACGGGCAGTATAACGGCAAAAAAGATCAATGGCATCAAGGGTGTGCCTAAGAGGGTGGTGCTGCGCCGTCTCCGTCCTGAGGCGGAGGTGGAGGTGGTGGTGGCTGGGGAACAGTCTGCTGGGTGGGTGGGAGTGTGGGTGTAGGAGCAGGCTGGGTGGGTGTGGGTGTAGGTGTGGGTACGTGAGGAAGCCGCTCGAGAATTTGAATGAGGCAATAGTGAATGCCCAGAAGTAGGTCGAAGCGGCGGTCCATAGCGGTGACGGTGGCAGACAGGGTCCTGAGGTCGCCTCTGAGGCCACTCACCGCCCCCTCAAGAGCACGAATGCTCTGAAGTACAGTGTCGGGGGGAGGTGGTGCAGAGGGACGCACGTGTCTGTGCTGTGCAGGATGGGGCTGGCGGGCACGTGTGGTGTAGTGGATGGGATCAGCAGGCACGTGGAGGAAGGGTGCTGTGCTCACAAGTGGGGGCCCAGCCTCAGTGCGAGGCTGGGACGCAGGCTGGTGTGAGGTGGAAGCAGTAGCAGCGGAAGTGTAAGACAAAAATGCCGACGAGGCGGCAAGAGAGGTCAGTGACACAGACGTGGGAACAGATGTCACGACACTCTCAGATAGTACGGCCGCAGTGGAGACAATAGGGTCAACCACCGGGGAGGAAGTAAGGGGTCCAAAAGGCGAAATCCCAGCGGAGATCATACTAGCCATGGTCTCCACGACGGCAGCGAAAGAAGGCTCGCCGCTCTCAAGTATGGTGGGTGGACGCTTGGGTAGCAGAGAAGTGAGTGGCTCAACCGACAGAGGGCCAGCAGTAGTGGGAGTGGTGGTGGGTGTGGTGGTAGTGGAGGTGGTCTCAGCAAGTGTACTCCCGACACCGGCAGAAGTGTGGACAGTGGTGTCGGGAGCAGCAGAAATCCCAGGCACAGGCTGAGGGGCCACGGGGTCGACGGGTGCAGTGTGTGCAGCGTGTGCCTGCTCAGCCTGCTCAGCCTCCTCGGCCTCAAGCACGTAGGCGGCGGGGATCAGGAGATCCATCGCCGGAAGCCAGTCCACTTGTGCTGGTCCTATGTGTGTCCGAGCGGGGCTCGGAAGGATCATGTAGTCAGCACCATACGGACCGTGTAACCAAACCCAGTGCCGCTGACCGTGCGGACGAAGCATCTTCATCCGGGCCATGACGTCTATCGAAAGTGCAGTGGGGCCCGGGGCTCGTCGCAGGTCAGCCGGAAGGTCCTCGCCGGTCATCAGGGCTAGCAGAGTGATCAGGCCGCCGCAACATATCGGAGAGTGAGCGCCTACCGATACGATGATGCAGTCCAAAAACCAGCTAGCGACGTCTATCTCAACGGCGGGGGCCAACGTGACTCCATCCCTATCAAGAACTCTGGGGCGAGTCATCGCGTAGAGCATATAGAGCTCAGGCGTAGACATCGTCCCAGGCTCGTACCTCGCCAGAAAGGTGGTCGCCATAAGGCGCTGTGCTACGCGGAGACAGGGGTGGACTATAGTCGAGGCCTTGGCCCTACTAGGGTCAAAGGCCTGAGGTAAACCTGTGATCCTGGCCCAGAAGGCGTGTGAATCGAAGGACGGGGGAGGGATGTGTGTGGGGGCGTAGGCTCGATCGGGTGTGGGGACAGCGGGCCACTGAAAGAACGCTCGAAGCATATCGAGAGTGATCTGACACTCTCGATCCATGAGTCGGAAGGAGCATCCCTCAGCGGTCCGGTCGATCGAGCTGAGCACCTCGAGTGTCGGGCGGACATAGGTGTCCGTCGACACGGAAAGAAAGTCTCGCCAACCCACATTGTTGTACAACGTGAGCATCCCCTCAAGTACCCCCAGGCGGTCTAGGTCAGCAAGGTGTGCGAACCTGGAGGGCACTATCGAGCGCTGGGCGATATGCTCAAAAGCGACGCGATGTGCGTCATTTCGGAACGTAATACCCAGCGGCCCGACGATAGGAGCCGGTGGTGGCAGTGGGTCGACTGGGAGTGGCTGTGCGGGGTGAACGGGGTCTGCAGGCTATGGCTGTGCGGGGTGAGGTGGTGTAGGCAGAGGAGAGTCCTCCATCTCGTGGGAGGGGCCGGGCTCATCCAGCCGCTTCCGCTTGGCGGAAGCTCTCCTAGACCGTGGCCGTGTCCGGGGCGGCATAGGTGCCCCGAGTGCTCACCAAAAACAGAAAAAGTACGGCATGCGAAAATAAGTGGAACGAATATACCGGAACACGCTGCGAGAGCAAAATAGTGGATGCGTGCGAAGACGCCGCCTCCACAAAGCCAAAAACGCTCCCCGGAAGCTCCCCTAAGCTCCCCAATATAGCATGCACATCAAACGAAGATATCAGCGTGTAACATTCAAAATGTATGGGGGGTTAGGTATATAATAGATAAATATTGAAGTTAATTTGATTTAGGGGTTCGATTAGCACATGGATCATCGAAAAATACAAGAAAAAGGAGAAAATAGGGCGAAATGGGGCTACCGGAGCTCGGCCGGCGGTGAGATCGTCGCCGGCGACTCGGGCGGAGGGGCGGCGGCGTCGGCCGGCGGTGGTCGGCCGAGCGCAGCAGCGGCGAGGTGATTCGGGCGAGTGGGGGTCGCAGCGAGCCGAGGGATTCGAAGGGACGCAGCGGGATCGGGCGATGAGAATTTTGGGCGTTTCGAAAAACGCGCCGACCCGCTGTGACTTAAATAGGAATGGTTACGACTCGGCCGAGTGACTATGTCACTCGGCCGAGTGAACGTAACGGAAATATTTTAAAAACTCCTCCCCGCTTACGACTCGGCCGAGTGGCTTTGCCACTCTCGGCCGAGTGGAAAAAGTCCACTCGACCGAGTGGCACAAGCTACTCGGCAATACTCGCCCTAGGAGCGTATCAGTTTCACTTAGCCGAGTGAAGATATATACTCGGCCGAGTGGCAATTATACTGAAATCAAGAAAAGAAAAAGAGAGTTGGGTACAGCAGACTTCCCTCGTTTGTGCGCCGCTCGGGCGGACGAACTTATGTACTCGGCCGAGTGGATATTCTACTCGGCCGAGTGTCTCATGTTATCTGCTGTTTGGCTCCGTTTGGGCTCTAATCTCTGTTTTTCTTCCTGCAGTTGATTTCTTCCTTCTCCTAAGCATCGAGCGCATTCCTAGAGCGCTCTTCGTCGCCTTGTTCATCCTCCTAATGATAGATATCCCTTTCTCCTCTCATGTCAAAGAAAAATAGGACCCGTTATCACGATTTTTTCAGGAAAACGACTCAAAACACTAATAATTTCTAAAACAAAAATAAAGAACAAAGTAAAAATAAAGCGATAACCGTCGGGTTGCCTCCCAACAAGCGCTCGTTTAAGGTCTTGAGCTCGACCCCCTTGGATTTTTCAATTCATTGCGGGATGTTGGGTGCATATGAGATGCGCCCGTCAAATTTACCGGGAAGAACGCTCGGATTTGGATGTTGTGGCTGCGTGTTCTTCCTCAGTGCTCCTTTGTCTCAGGTAGTGTTGGGGGGTGGCTCCCCCAAGCTAGTGCTTGCTCCGGGCCTCGGCTTCACCGGTGACACCGATTTTCGTATCGGTGGAGCTTTCTTCGGAGTCCTCATCTTTGAGAGCTTACAGAGCTCCCGTATTCTTGCGACATCAGCGTCGCCTTCGTCAACTTCCATGGAGGGATCGGGGGAGTGCTCCATCTTTTCTTCTTGGCCCAAATCTGGGCCTTCTTCGAAGTCATCCTCGAATATTGTGCCGATGGAATGGGGGATCGCCTCCTCAATGACCTCGTCAAGGAGGTCCATACAGTCGAGCTCCTCATGATAAGACATGTGTTTCATTGCCTTGGGTATATGAAGCTCCACTTCGATGTTACCGATGTTCAATGTTAGAGTCCCTTCACGTACGTCGACAATGACACAGGCGGTGGCGAGGAATGTGCGTCCAAGTATTAGCGACGTATCGCCCTCCTCCTTGACATCCATGACCACAAAGTCACATGGCAAACATATGCCTCCCGGGACTTGTAACGGGATGTCCTCTGCGATCCCTACCGACCTTGTGATCCGACCATCTGCTAGTTGTATCCGCATGTCGGTAGGCTTCAAATCTGTGCCGGTGTTCAGTCTTCGGAACATAGAGAGAGGAATGAGGCTAACACTAGCCCCTAAGTCCACTAATGCCTTTTGTAGAGGGACGCCGCCTAAGGTGCAAGGAATTCGGAAACTCCCCGGATCTTTGAATTTGGCGGGCTCCTTCTCTTTCCTTGTGAACCAAGTCCCCTCCTCAGTGAGCATGATTTTCTCCTTCCTCTTTCTTCCCGTATTCAAATCCTTTAAGAACTTGGCGTATGTCGGGATCTCCACGATAGCGTCGAGGAAGGGGATATTTGTCACGACCCGCTTCCTTGAAATGGAGGCGAGACGTGAAAAGGTCCGCACGGGAGTGGAGCTGTGAAGCCCCAAACCCGATAAGCGTCCACAATACATAAACAGGTCCCTGTAACCACAACAGAATAACAATAATAACACAAGGCGAGACTGAAATAAAATTCCACCTCTCGCAAATTGTCCAACATCAACAAAAGTCCAACATCCAGAAAAGCCACCAGGCTAAAAGAAAAGAGTCTAAAGGCCCAGAACAAGGCCAACAAAGAAACGACATAACAAAGTATAGGTGCTACGCACCGATAACAAAACAACTGTCTAATAAAAGCAAAACACAACGAAGACACTAGGACTGGTCCCCAGTGTCCACGTACTCCCCGTCAAACACAAGCTCGGGCTCGGCGTCAGCAAACACCTCGTCCTCAACGAGGTACTCGGGCTCAGGATCTAACATGTGTCACCCAAAAGAGTAAAGGGGCACATGTCAGCAAGTCTAAAAGACTTGGGCAAGGAAACTGAAAGTGAGGCATCTAGCAACCTAGCAGTTATAGTATTAAGTAATGACATGGCAGTTAAGCATGATGCAACAGTTTAAAGGAGAGGCAAGCATGCACGATGTAGCAAAAGCTACCAAATCACTAATCACTTATCATTTAACACTTATCACTTATCACTTATCACTTAGGCCAACCTGCTGGCCAACTCGTGGCTCAGGCCGCTTATCTCTACCACTATTAATCACTTGTCACTGTTAACCACTTAGTGCATAGAGAGTCCACCTGCTGGCCAGCTCGTGGCTCAGGCCGCTTATCTCTACCACTATTAATCACTTGTCACTGTTAACCACTTAGTGCATAGAGAGTCCACCTGCTGGCCAGCTCGTGGCTCAGGCCGCTTATCTCTATCACTATTAAACATTTGTGCACTAGAGAGTCCACCTGCTGGCCGGAGTGGCGGATCAGGCCAACTCGGGGCTCAGGCCGCTTATCTCTTACCCCACCCATATGTGTCGAGCGTTGGGGTTTCCAACTCACTAAGCTCGCTTCTGGAACACGAGCCAGGAATATAATATTGTAGCGTGTGCTACGCAATCACGATGAATAATCACTATGCAATGACATGAACAGATATTTGCGTACCGTTAATTTAAATTAAACGTGACATGCAAAATGCAATGACATGGCAATTAAATTGCGTACCGTTAATGGAAAGTAAACATGACATGGTAATTGTGCAACATGCTAAATGTCGGAACTAGCTTCGTTGTCAAGCTAGTTCCCCAATTTGCGCCTAGGCGAGTATCATTTCGTCGCCTAGCCTCTTTTACGCCTACAACAAGCAAATGGCCTAAAACATGGACTAAACCCTAAGTGGCAAGTTTCACTTGCCTAGCACCGGGGATGACGACCACTTCGTCACACGGATGCTAATCTACGGGGAAATCGCTGTTATGGGGGAAACAAACACCAAACACATGAAATTAATTAGGGTTTCACCAAAATTATAAATAAGTTATAAAAACAACGGTAGATCGATTTCTTACCGAGAGAAGGCGGAGGAAACACTCCGGGAACCCTAGGATCAGATCTGAAAGCAAGTGGAGAAGTTTGGGGAAACTAGGGTTTTGGGGGATTTGGGCATTTTGATGGGTTTGATGAGATTTTGGGGAAGATGAGGGGTAGATAGAGTGGATGGATGGTTTGGATGATGGATTTGAGGCTTGGAATGAAGAAATGAAGCTTGGAGGAAGATGTGGGCTCAAGGGGGAAGTTTTTAGGGTTTTGGGTCGTGTTGGGGAAGAAGAAAACGAATGGGTTGGGTTTAAATAGGTTGGGCTGGCGGCTGCCCAGAAATTAGGGTTTTAACACTGGTTAGTCGGTCAAAGAGCAACCACTGACCGACTAGTTTGGCAACTAGTCGGTCGGTCGACCAACACAGACCGACTAAGTGTAAACAGTAACTCCTGAACGAAAATAGGATTCTAGAGTTAGTCGGTCCATGAACAAGTACTGACCGACTAGTTTAGCATCTAGTCGGTCGATGAACGTTCTTAAACCGACTAAGAGTAAACAGTAACTGATACAAAAATAATATGATGAGTTAGTCGGTTCAAGAAGCATTTCTGACCGACTAGTTTGCAACCTAGTCGGTCAACCAACGTTCTTAGACCGACTAACGATAAACAGTAACTCCTGAGAAATTTAGAAAGCTAACTAGTCGGTCCAAGAAGGATTGCCGACCGACTGGATCGTCATCTAGTCGGTCGATGGCCCTTCTTACACCGGCTAATGAGCACCAAAAGTACCGATACGGAGCGCGGGGCCCCGGGATCGATTCCTAAGACTCCTAGGCTTGATCTAACAGTAAGATACGACCGTTATGAAGTCCGTCACGAATGACATACTTCGAAATCGACGATCCTAAGGAAGAAACGAGAAAATACGACGATTTGATCGAAAATGAAAGCTACGGAGACGAAAACCACACATGAGGAGAAAATTCACCAAAACATATATTATAATATATAAAATCCAGATACATGAAAAGCAGTCGTTACATCCTCCCCAACTTAAGAAAAATTCCGTCCTCGGAATTTCCGAAAAACTCACGAGTCCGGAAACAAAAGTGGGAAACGCTCTCGCATCTCATCCTCATTCTCCCAAGTAGACTCTCCAGGCGAACCGTGTCGCCACATCACCCTCACAAGATTGACAATCTTGTTCCGAAGCGATTTCTGACGCCTGTCCAGAATCTGCACTGGATGCTGGTCATACGTCATATCGGGGCGGACGGTAATCTCCGAAAAATCCACCGCATGAGACGGATCGCTAATGTATCGACGAAGCTGCGACACATGGAAAACATTGTGAACTCCTTCCAAAGACGGCAGCAAGGCCAAGCGATAAGCTACCTCGCCAACCCTCTCCAAAACGTCAAATGGTCCAATGTATCGCGGGCTCAACTTCCCACGCTTCCCGAAACGAATCACACCACGATTCGGGGAGATCTTCAAGAACACATGGTCGCCCGGCTGAAACTCCAAAGGACGACGTTTAGCATCCGCCCAATGCCTAAAACGGTCCTGAGCAATTCTCAACCTCTCCCGAATATTCCTGACGATACCCACGGCCTCCACGATCATCTCGGGTCCCAACAACTCCCGATCACCAACGTCATCCCAACTCAATGGCGATCGACATTTCCTCCCATAAAGAGCGGCGAAAGGCGCCATGCCAATACTCGCTTGGAAGCTGTTGTTGTAAGAGAACTCCACCAAGTGTAGATGGTCCTCCCACGAACCCTTGAAATCCAACATGCACGCCCTCAGCATGTCTTCCAAAATCTGAATCGTCCTCTCGGACTGGCCATCCGTCTGCGGATGGTACGCCGTGCTGAAACTCAGACGCGTACCCAAGCTCTTCTGCAAACTCTGCCAAAACTGAGATGTGAATCTCGTGTCTCTGTCAGACACGATACTCACGGGGACTCCATGAAGTCGCACAACCTCCTGCACGATTCACGTTACATCACTATCCGAACTAGGAAAAAGGAAATAAAACGGAGAGTAAAAGAATTTTACCTCCATATATCTCCTCGCTAGTGCCTCAGTGGACTGTCCCACTCGGAACGGAATAAAGTGCGCAGATTTGGTCAATCGATCTACGATCACCCAAATTGTGTCATTCTGCTTCGGACTCCGAGGTAGTCCAGTCACGAAATCCATAGTGATGTGTTGCCATTTCCACTCCGGAATCGGAAGCGGTTGTAGCAACCCGGCCGTACGCTGATGCTCCGCCTTCACTTGCTGGCAAACCAAGCACTTGGCTACACTCCGAGCCACGCTCCTCTTCATACCATGCCACCAATAATTCAGACGAAGATCCTGGTACATCTTGGTGCCACCAGGATGCACAGAATACGGTGAACTGTGTGCCTCCACCATCAACTCCTCTCTGATATCCCCAGCTGGCACACACAACCTGGCTCCAAACCTCAGCGAGCCATCCTCATGAATCAAAAAGTCAGTCCGCAGACCGGCTTCCACCTGCTCCCGAATCCTCACCAGCTTCGGATCCTCGGCCTGGCCAGCCTTAATCCGATCCACGATCGTCGACTGTACCTGCATGTACATCAACGTCGAAGCCTCTCCAGGAAGAACAATCTCCACGCCAGACTCGCAAAAATCCTGCTGCAATCTCCACTGCGAGGTCAAAATCATCACCGCTGGAAGCCTACTCAAAGCATCCGGAACCACATTCACCTTGCCAGGGTGAAACTGCAAATCAATATCATAATCCGCCATAAGCTCCAACCATCGACGCTGTCGCATGTTGAGCTCCTTTTGAGTGAAAATATACTTCAAGCTTTTGTGATCGGTGAAAATCTTCACTTTCTCACTCAGCAGGAAGTGCCTCCAAATCTTAAGAGCAAACACGACGGCAACCAACTCCAAATCATGCGTCGGATAATTCTTCTCATGAACCTTAAGCTGACGGGACGCATACGCCACAACATGCCCGTGCTGATGCAACACACAACCGAGACCCTTGCCAGAAGCATCGCAAAAGATCTCAAATCCACCGCTGCGATCAGGCACAACCAGAATAGGGGCAGTCGTCAACCTCTCCTTCAGAACACCAAAAGCACCCTCACAATCACCCGACCAAACAAAAGCAACATCCTTCCGCGTCAACCTGGTCATCGGCTCAGCAACACGAGAAAAGTCCTTAATGAATCGCCGATAGTAACCAGCAAGTCCAAGAAAACTCCGAATCTCAGACGCCGACGACGGAACAGGCCACTCCCTGATGGCCCTAATCTTCTCGGGATCCACCGAAATACCATCTCCAGTCACCACATGCCCGAGAAAAGCAACTCTATCCAGCCAAAACTCGCACTTCGAAAACTTAGCATACAACCGATGCTTCCTCAAAATCTCCAACACCGTCCTTAAGTGCGAGGCATGCTCTTCCTCCGACTTCGAATAGATCAGAATGTCGTCAATAAAGATAACGACAAACTTATCCAAAAAGTCGTAGAAAATCAGGTTCATCAGATTCATGAAAACTGCGGGCGCGTTAGTTACGCCGAAAGGCATAACCACGAACTCATAGTGTCCATACTTCGTCCTGAACGCTGTCTTCGGAACATCATCCTTCTTCACCCTCAACTGATGGTAACCACTCCTCAAATCCAGTTTAGAAAACACCCTCGAACCTCCAAGCTGATCAAAAATATCATCGATGCGAGGCAACGGGTATTTATTCTTAATGGTCACCGCATTCAATCCCCGATAGTCCACGCACATGCGACGCGAACCATCCTTCTTCTTAACCAGCAACACCGGTGCTCCCCACGGAGACACGCTAGGATTAATATAACCCTTCTGCAAAAGCTCATCCAACTGCTTCCGCAACTCCTCCAACTCAGAAGGTGCCATACGATACGGCGCCTTCGAAATCGGCTGCGCACCTGGAACGAGATCGATAGAAAATTCCAGAGCCCGATCAGGCGGCAAACCAGACATCTCCTCGGGGAAGACGTCGCCAAAATCTCGCACCACAGCTGGCCACTCCAGCTCCATCTGCATAGCCACAGCCTCCACCGGCCTGGCCCGAAATCTGACCAAGCGAACTGCTACCACGACTGAACTCAAATACTGGATGTCCGGGAATCTCGAACACCACCTTCTTTCTCCGACAGTCGATCGTAGCATAGAAGCTCGCAAGCCAGTCCATCCCAAGAACTGCATCATAGTTGATGATGTCGTGGACGATGAAATCAACGAAAAGCTCATGTCCACAGACCACCAACGAGCAAGAATTGCAACCACGATGCACCGAGACCACGCCATTCCCTGTAACGATATTCCAACTCTTTGGAAGAGGGGACATCGACAAGGAATGCCTCTCCACGAAGCTCCGAGAAATAATGCACATCGATGCACCAGAGTCAAAGAGGACTCGTGCAGGAAATGTGCAAACCAAAACCACACCTAACAATCAATTAACAATCAAACCCTAGTCTAGCAAACAAACATGTTCAAGAAACAACATAATCTAACAATCAAAACCAGCTAGGAAACTAACAGCTAGAGTGAGGATTACCTGCGATAACCTCATCCACAGCCTCGCTCTCCGCAGCGGTCATCAGAAAAGCCTGCCTCCTCGGCGGAGCAGCCTACTGAAAATCCTGCCTCTGCGGAACAAGAGCTGCTCCACGTCTAGCAGGAACAGACGCTCGCTGCTGCAACGGCTGGGCAGCAATAGGTGCCTTCCAAGGCTGCTTCAACCTCGGGCACTCCCTGAGAGCATGGGCGGGATCTCCGCAGGCGATACATTGCCCCAAGAACCTCATACACGATTCCTTGACATGGCCCTCCTTGCCACAAAAATGGCAAGTCCTCCGAGCAGGCCCTACTGGCCTCTTAAACTGAACAGGCTGGTTCGGCCTGAATCCAGGTCTAACCACAGCTCTCGCCTGTTCCACAGGCCTCTTCCCAGCACCAACCACAGACCCTCTCCTCTAGTTCACGAGCAGCTCCTGCCTCTGTGCAGCTACTAGAACCTTCTGATAAGATTCCTGATCAGAAGAGGTCACAAAACTCTGGAGCTCCGAAGCAAGCCCCTGCAGGAACCTCTGAGCTCTCTCCTCAGCGTCCTGCACCATCTTCGGTGCAAACCGACTCAGCCTCATGAACTCTTGGTGATACATGTCCACCGACGAGTTCCCCTGCTTCAGATCAATAAAACGCTGCAGCATCTCCTCCCTGGCAGCTTTCGGGAAGAACTCACCATCAAACCTAGCCTTGAAGGTAGCCCAAGCTATCGGCTCCACCAACATCTTCTCTTCCGCATCCCACCAATTCCGAGCATTATCCTTGAGCTGCCTCTTCGCCAAATCAACCCATCCAGCCGGGGTGATCTTGGCCATCTTCAGGTTGTCCTCGATGTTCCGAATCCACTCATCGGCAGCCAGAGGACCCTCAGAACCATCAAAATATGCGGGACCCAACTCCCGAAATTGCTTCGCTCCCGGCTCAGAGCGGGGAACATCCGAAAGAGCCCGGGCAGCTCGAGCAAGTGGAGCATTCTGGACTTGCAGAAGCACGCCCTGCTGCACTTGCATCATCTGGATCATCATCCGCATCATCTCACCGCTGGTGGGTTCCCGCTCAGGCTCCTCATCATGAGGGACCGCGCCACTACCACCACCACGGGTGAAACGTCTTCCTGCCATCTAGTGACACGGAAAACAAATCAGATTAGACTCATAGCTTATGACTCGGACGTCGAACTTAGTTTATTGGACATTCTAATATTATTATCACTATTCCAAAAATCGCAGTTACAGAAGGACCTGCATGGGCCACCACTAAAACCTGTCACGACCCGCTTCCCTGAAATGGAGGCGAGACGTGAAAAGGTCCGCACGGGAGTGGAGCTGTGAAGCCCCAAACCCGATAAGCGTCCACAATACATAAACAGGTCCCTGTAACCACAACAGAATAACAATAATAACACAAGGCGAGACTGAAATAAAATTCCACCTCTCGCAAATTGTCCAACATCAACAAAAGTCCAACATCCAGAAAAGCCACCAGGCTAAAAGAAAAGAGTCTAAAGGCCCAGAACAAGGCCAACAAAGAAACGACATAACAAAGTATAGGTGCTACGCACCGATAACAAAACAACTGTCTAATAAAAGCAAAACACAACGAAGACACTAGGACTGGTCCCCAGTGTCCACGTACTCCCCGTCAAACACAAGCTCGGGCTCGGCGTCAGCAAACACCTCGTCCTCAACGAGGTACTCGGGCTCAGGATCTAACATGTGTCACCCAAAAGAGTAAAGGGGCACATGTCAGCAAGTCTAAAAGACTTGGGCAAGGAAACTGAAAGTGAGGCATCTAGCAACCTAGCAGTTATAGTATTAAGTAATGACATGGCAGTTAAGCATGATGCAACAGTTTAAAGGAGAGGCAAGCACGCACGATGTAGCAAAAGCTACCAAATCACTAATCACTTATCATTTAACACTTATCACTTATCACTTATCACTTAGGCCAACCTGCTGGCCAACTCGTGGCTCAGGCCGCTTATCTCTACCACTATTAATCACTTGTCACTGTTAACCACTTAGTGCATAGAGAGTCCACCTGCTGGCCAGCTCGTGGCTCAGGCCGCTTATCTCTATCACTATTAAACATTTGTGCACTAGAGAGGCCACCTGCTGGCCGGAGTGGCGGATCAGGCCAACTCGGGGCTCAGGCCGCTTATCTCTTACCCCACCCATATGTGTCGAGCGTTGGGGTTTCCAACTCACTAAGCTCGCTTCTGGAACACGAGCCAGGAATATAATATTGTAGCGTGTGCTACGCAATCACGATGAATAATCACTATGCAATGACATGAACAGATATTTGCATACCGTTAATTTAAATTAAACGTGACAGGCAAAATGCAATGACATGGCAATTAAATTGCGTACCGTTAATGGAAAGTAAACATGACATGGTAATTGTGCAACATGCTAAATGTCGGAACTAGCTTCGTTGTCAAGCTAGTTCCCCAATTTGCGCCTAGGCGAGTATCATTTCGTCGCCTAGCCTCTTTTACGCCTACAACAAGCAAATGGCCTAAAACATGGCCTAAACCCTAAGTGGCAAGTTTCACTTGCCTAGCACCGGGGATGACGACCACTTCGTCACACGGATGCTAATCTACGGGGAAATCGCTGTTATGGGGGAAACAAACACCAAACACATGAAATTAATTAGGGTTTCACCAAAATTATAAATAAGTTATAAAAACAACGGTAGATCGATTTCTTACCGAGAGAAGGCGGAGGAAACACTCCGGGAACCCTAGGATCAGATCTGGAAGCAAGTGGAGAAGTTTGGGGAAACTAGGGTTTTGGGGGATTTGGGCATTTTGATGGGTTTGATGAGATTTTGGGGAAGATGAGGGGTAGATAGAGTGGATGGATGGTTTGGATGATGGATTTGAGGCTTGGAATGAAGAAATGAAGCTTGGAGGAAGATGGGGGCTCAAGGGGGAAGTTTTTAGGGTTTTGGGTCGTGTTGGGGAAGAAGAAAACGAATGGGTTGGGTTTAAATAGGTTGGGCTGGCGGCTGCCCAGAAATTAGGGTTTTAACACTGGTTAGTCGGTCAAAGAGCAACCACTGACCGACTAGTTTGGCAACTAGTCGGTCGGTCGACCAACGCAGACCGACTAAGTGTAAACAGTAACTCCTGAACGAAAATAGGATTCTAGAGTTAGTCGGTCCATGAACAAGTACTGACCGACTAGTTTAGCATCTAGTCGGTCGATGAACGTTCTTAGACCGACTAAGAGTAAACAGTAACTGATACAAAAATAATATGATGAGTTAGTCGGTTCAAGAAGCATTTCTGACCGACTAGTTTGCAACCTAGTCGGTCAACCAACGTTCTTAGACCGACTAACGATAAACAGTAACTCCTGAGAAATTTAGAAAGCTAACTAGTCGGTCCAAGAAGGATTGCCGACCGACTGGATCGTCATCTAGTCGGTCGATGGCCCTTCTTACACCGGTTAATGAGCACCAAAAGTATCGATACGGAGCGTGGGGCCCCGGGATCGATTCCTAAGACTCCTAGGCTTGATCTAACAGTAAGATACGACCGTTATGAAGTCCGTCACGAATGACATACTTCGAAATCGACGATCCTAAGGAAGAAACGAGAAAATACGACGATTTGATCGAAAATGAAAGCTACGGAGACGAAAACCACACAGGAGGAGAAAATTCACCAAAACATATATTATAATATATAAAATCCAGATACATGAAAAGCAGTCGTTACAATATTGAGGCTTACCCCTCTCAAATACTCGAGAAACTTGGCTAGCCGTTTCTCCATCTTTGCTCTAGCTAGCATCTGAGGGAATGAGATCGGTGGCATAAAACGGCGCTCCTCAATCTGCTGTTCCGCTCTGGACTTTTCTTCCACTTGCGGCTCTTTCTCTCTCTCAACTTCAATGACCGGCTCGCTTGGCTCTACAATCTCCACCACGGGCTCCTCGGTAGGAATTATGACGGGAGTGGTATTCTTCCCACCTCTCGTAGTAACTGCAACCACGGCGTTGATATGGCCGGTGTTGCCCCGTGGATTTTGCTCGGGTTGAGTCGGCAACTGTTGACTGTTTCTATTGAGCAACGCAAGTTGCTCCGCAATTTGTCCAACGACAGTTGTAAGAGAGTCTTGGCCCGCCTTCAAGGAAGCATTGATCTTTTTCTGCTCGACCATAAACTCCTCCACCTTAGCTTCAAATTCAGATCGTTGTTGAGCTTGTGGAGGGTTTGGATTTCTCCACCCTTGATTATATCCGGGCGGCCTATAGGGTCCCACTTGTTGCCTTGGTGGGAAATTTTGTTGCGGTGGCCCCCTTGGTGGATAATGTTGTTGTTGTTGTTGTTGTGGTCGAGCTTGATGAGGTAGATGTTACGGGGGGTTCAATGCTCCATCATTGTTGGCATAGGAGAAACCGAGATGGTTTCGAGTGGCCGGATTGGCCCAATATCCTTGGTTCCCCGCGACGTATTGAACTTGCTCCAAAGATCCCTCTCCTTGTTCTCCTCCCAAATACATATCTTGGGATTGGTCTTGCCAATCGCACATTTGACTTGTTGGTGTGGATGTGGAAGGGGCTCCTTGGGGCTCCGTAATATATTTCTCCAATCTCTCCACTACCTTGTGGAGAGAATCAAACTTGTTGGCAAGCTCCGCCACGGCCTTGGCCTCATAGATGCTAGATGGCTTCAAGGAGGACGAAGAGTGTCCTCGCTCTTCGCCCCACTGTTGATTGTTCGAGGCCATCTCCTCAAGTAAGGCCGTAGCTTCGTCGGGAGTCTTCGATAGGATGGCCCCATTTGCCATGGCATCAATAATCTGCTTGGTCCCCGGTTGGAGACCATTGTAGAAGCTATGGACGAGCTCCCAATCTTCAATGCTATGGTGGGGGCACTGATGCTGCATGTCTTTGAAGCGCTCCCATGCCTCGTAGAGTGTCTCTTGAGGTCCTTGCTTGAAGGACATGAGAGCACTCCTAATCTTTACCGTCTTGGAGGGCAGATAGAACTTGTCGATAAACGTGCTCGCCAACTCATCCCATGTGGTGAAGACTCCTTCAGCTTACGTCCTCAACCAATAAAGAGCTTTATCCTTTAGTGTGAAGGGGAAAAGGCGCAGTCTGATGGCATCTAGGGTGACGCCCGGCATCTGGAAGGTGGCACACTTTGATAGGAAGAGCTGGATGTGGTAGTGGGGATTTTCATGGGGATTCCCATGAAAAGGATCTTGTTGCATAAGGACCACCAATCCGGTCTTCAACTCAAAATTCTTGTCGGCCGCCAACTCCGGCATGGCTATGGACGAGGTCGTGGAGGAAGTCTTAGGCCGGAGCCTATCTCGAATGGAAATAATCCTCGCCATTCTTGCCGATAATTCTTCAGGCGTCTCCCGAACGTTCATAAACCTCCCTTCCGTATCGGGTCTCCTCTCCGCTCTGATTCTCCGCAATGTACGCTCGATCTCAGGATCAAACAATATATCTACGGGGTCCGCTGTGGATCTCGTGTACATGCACGGGAAAACAAAGTTTCAAAGAAGTGATTAGCACAATGGACGGGTTAGATAAAAAAATGAAGAAATAAAACAAAAAGAAAGAAATAGCTAGGGTGGTAGGATCAAACACAATCGCCTCCCCGGCAACGATGCCAAAAACATGATCGCGCCCGGGCGTACACCCTAAAGAGCGACCGTGTAGTCTTACCGTAAGCGCACGGTGTAGTGGCGAGCAGGTATCGAACACAGGGAGGACGTATGATGGTGCCTTCTCCGAACAACCCGGCTATGGGGACAGAAAAGTATGAAATTGCCTTTCGGTGATGTTGTCACAATCGTCAAACAATGTAAAAAGAGATATAAAATCAAATAAAGACGCCTAGGGAATAGGGAAACCCTGATACTCACCGTATCTCGTCATTGTGATTCATCGGTTTCACAATTGCTAGGGTAGAATGTCAGGTGAACTAGTTGCAACTGAATGTAAAACCTAGCTCACGCTCTCGCGCTGTTGCCGGTCTATAGCAAACCTAGGCTCGGGTCCAATCTCTTGCAAACCCTAGCCTAGGCAAGCTAGCATTAGGATCAACATCATTGTTCAATCGCATCCCGAGCCCACTCTCATGCAAAATCGGGCTACGACCTAGGTTGGGATAGTTCCTACCCGTCCAATCTCTTGCAAACGGGTATCGGTATAGAATTGCAACCGAGAATCCTAGTGTCGGTCCAATCTCTTGCAAACCGATACTAAGGAAACTCAATTTCAACCCAATTCGGATTTCTAGGGTTTCCTATCGAATTGGGATCCAATCTCTTGCAAATCCCAATCGATATGAACACCTAGCTATCCGTATTATATCAATCTCAAACTAACCCTAATCAATTCTAGCAATAGTTCTACCAAATCGTCACAAATCGGAAATTGGGCTTGTAGGGTTCATCCCCACGCCCTAAGACGTTAAAACTACTCACAAATCATATTGCTAATGGAAGAATAATCAATAGAAACAGCAATGGAATTCATAGCAATATTCAAAATAGCAATAAAAATAGGATTTTTAATAGAGAGGGAGACAAACCAATGTAGCTTTCCAAGAATCCAACAAAATAACACTTTTCTCTCCTCTCCAATCACAAGAATTAAACTCTAAAAATCTAATCTAAAAAAGGCTGCCAAAAGCAATAGAAAAGCTCCATAAACTAGGTTAGAATCTGGGGTTAAATACCCCCAAAACTGCCCAAAAATTCGTGACCAAACTGCCCCTGCGCAGCTCCAAAATCGTGATTTCCGCTACAGGCAGCGCTGCTCACTCGGCCGAGTGACAAAGGTCACTCGGCTGAGTGAGAGACCCTGACGGATTCCAGTAACTCTGGGGCCTTGGGGGTCGTCACATCGGGCGTCACTCGGCCGAGTGAGTTGTCGTCACTCGGCCGATGGGCTATCTTCACTCGGGCGGACGGCAATTGCCACTCGGCCGAGTCGGGCTTCTGCTGCTCAGATTGACGGATTACAGTAAGTTGGCTCTTTTTGATGGCCGTCGTCTGGGTGCCACTCGGGCGGACGGGATACGTCACTCGGCCAAGTCAGCTTCTGATGCTCGGCCGAGTGCACGCTGATATACTGCTTGGAGCGTGTCCGATCTGGCCGGCCGAGCGGGGTCTCGTTGGTCGGTCGAGTGACTCCTTCACTCGGCCGAGTGAGATACTGAAGATGCCCAAATTGCGTATTTTTGCCTCCTAGTCGCTCTTATGATGTTCTTTCTTCTTCCGCTCCTCTCCAATCTCAAAATACCCCTCAGGGAAGTCGTCGGTGACACTCCGGAGTGGGTGTATCTCGGAATCACTCCAAATCGCTCCAAATCTCCTGAAATACGACAAAAAAACAACAAATCGTGAATAGTATCGCAATGTTGTCGATAAATCGTGAAAAACGTGATTTGAGCGATTCAAATGGCATGCAAACATGCAGGAAAAAGGTGTAAAATATGGAGTGATCATGGCCCTCCTTCTCTTCCAACGCTCGTCGTGTTTTTCTGCATTTTTTGTATGCTGAATGGTTGCTGGGTCTCTGATCACGGGTCGTTTCATCCTTTTGTGGCATGTGCCTAGATGAGTGAACTCCTTTGTTCAATGGTCTCCCTCGTCCCAGTTGACACGTCCCTCTTCGTCGCCGTGCCCCTGAAGGGTTGCAAGGTCTCTTCGGAGGGTCTACGCACCGACAGGGAACCCCAGAAGAGGCGGGGAGCGACGTGTCGGCAACGGGGGGTGGGGTCCGGACCCCGTGGGGGGGAGGGAAAAAGAATTGGGGGAAGAGGGAGTCCTTGGTGGTTGCTCTATCTCGCGGGGCTCTAGCCTTCCTGTCGGTTGGAGTCGCCGTAGGAAGGGTGTGGGGAGGGGTGGTCCGCCGCATGTCTGCTTCTCTCCCTGGCGTAAGTGGTCCAGGAGAAGTCGAGGGGTGGAAGACATGGCGCCCCTGATGTAAGAGGAATAGCCTATCGGCGTGGCCGGCCGTTGGGAGGCGAGTCCGCTGAGGCTGGTGCAACTCGGCGGAGGCTGAAGTGCCCGATGGGGTGATTTGGCAGGTCTGCCCCATCCATCGGGTTGTCGGCCCGTCGCGCCAGCGCACACAGGGCGTCTGTGGAGGGGCGGGGTATGCCATTGGAGCTCTAGTTCCCGTGCCTTAAGTTGTCCAAGGGAAGTTGGGGAGCCGCAGGCGGGGTGCCCCTCGCGTAAGAGGAATGGCTTATCGGGGATCATCGTGCAGGGGGAAACCGCCCGTCGAAGCGGTTGGGGTCCCTCGCTTTTTCCTCACCTTCTTGGGGGAGATTGGGGTTGGCCTACCCTCAAATTATCTCTTTCATCCTCTCCCTTTGAAGGGGCTGAGGGGGTATTTATAATGGTAGCTCTTTAGCCTTCCCCCTCCCCTTAATGTGATGAGCTGGAGCCAGCTTATGGGAATCGTGCCCTTCGGAAACTGCTCCCGATAGGTGGCGCCCGATGTGACTCATTAACCCCTGGTTCTTGGGGGGTGTGTTGTTATCAATGGCGCTTGCCCCGAGTGTATTTTCGGTTTGATGGGTCATTTCAGCCATCGGCTTTATTGGTGTCAGGTGTTGCTCATCAGTCCTTGACCAGCACGAGGGTCGCCTCAATCCGTGAGCCATGATTCGTTTCCTGATGTCTGAGTTTAAGGAATCATGGGCCCGCCTTGGGAGGGCGGCTAGCTCGGCCCTTACCGCCTTTATAGTCGGGCGGGTATTGGGCCGTCGCCTACTCCGCATGTGGTGCTCCGATCTGGGTAGCGAGGCTCCGTAAGCTTGCCCCGGAGGTCTCCATTGGTGGGGGCGGGGGCGAGCGCGTAGCTCGGCCCGTGCCCCTCTCCGGTTTGGGTGGCGAGGATTGGTCCTGCCCCAGAGTCTTTGAGAGGGCGGGTAT
Organism: Scilla litardierei; assembly: GCA_030789695.1. Classification (NCBI taxonomy): domain Eukaryota; kingdom Viridiplantae; phylum Streptophyta; class Magnoliopsida; order Asparagales; family Asparagaceae; genus Scilla; species Scilla litardierei. The sequence goes on from CM061141.1 coordinate 154,394,531, forward strand.
CGGGCCGCCTCCTCCTCGCAACCTCTATAATCGGACGGGTATCGGGCCGTCGCCTACCCCGCATATGGCGCTTCGGTTTGGGTGGCGAAGCTCTGTAAGCTTGCCCCGGAGGTCTTCATTGGTGGGGGGGAGCGAGCGCGTAGCTCGGCCCGTGCCCCTCTCCGGTTTAGGTGGCGAGGATTGGTCCTGCCCCGGAGTCTTTGAAAGGGCGAGTATCGGGCCGTCGCCTCCCCGCAGCCTCTATAATCGGACGGGTATTGGGCCGTCACCTACCCCACATATGGCGCTCCGGGTTGGGTGGCGAAGCTCCGTAAGCTTGCCCCGGAGGTCTTCATTGGTGGGGGGAGCGAGTGCGTAGCTCGGCCCGTGCCCCTCTCCGGTTTGGGTGGCGAGGATTGGTCCTGTCCCGGAGTCTTTGAGAGGGCGGGTATCGTGCCGTCGCCTCCCCGCAGCCTCTATAGTCGGACGGGTATCGGGCCGTCGCCTACCCCGCATATGGCGCTCTGGTTTGGGTGGCGAAGCTCTGTAAGCTTGCCCCGGAGGTCTTCATTGGTAGGGGGGATCGAGCGCGTAGCTTAGCCTGTGCCCCTCTCCGGTTTGGGTGGCGAGGATTGGTCCTGCCCCGGAGTCTTTGAGAGGGCGGGTAACGGACCGTCGCCTCCCCGCAGCCTCTATGGTCGGACGGGTATTGGGCCGTCGCCTACCCCGCATATGGCACTCCGGTTTGGGTGGCAAAGCTCTGTAAGCTTGCTCCGGAGGTCTTCAATGGTGGGAGGGAGCGAGCGCGTAGCTCGGCCCATACCCCTCTCCGGTTTGGGTGGCGAGGATTGGTCCTGCCCTGGAGTCTTTGAGAGGGCGGGTATCGAGCCGTCGCCTCCCTGCAGCCTCTATAATCGGACGGGTATTGGGCCGTCGCCTACCCCGCATATGGCGCTCTGGTTTGGGTGGAAAATCTCCGCAAGCTTGCCCCGTAGGTCTTCATTGGTGGGGGGAGCGAGCGCGTAGCTCGTCCCGTGCCCCTCTCCGGTTTGGGTGGCGAGGATTGGTCCTGCCCCGGAGTCTTTGAGAGGGCGGGTATCGGGCCGTCGCCTCCCCGCAGCCTCTATAATCGGATGGGTATTGGGCCGTCGCCTACCCCGCATATGGCGCTCTGGTTTGGGTGGCGAAGCTTTGTAAGCTTGCCACGGAGGACTTCATTAGTGGGGGGGAGCGAGCGTGTAGCTCGGCCCGTGCCCCTCTCCGGTTTGGGTGGCGAGGATTGGTCCTGCCCCGGAGTCTTACGTTTTTAAGCTGAAATTTTCAGGTGGAAATGGCGAAATTCGAAGATGCAAAAGGGAAAAGGATATTTCATTCGAGACTTACAGTTTCCGATTACATTACGACTGGTGTTCCGCGTTCCTTAGAGGGATTAGCCCGCCCTCATCAAGGGGGGCTAGGACGGGCGCGGCAGGTCTGGTCCTCCTCTGTGGCCCCGGGTTCTTCTGCGGTTCCTTCAGCGGGTGCCGGCCTTCGGTGGTAGGAGTCTTCCCTCCCACAAAGTAGATCAGCCACCAGGATTCGCTCCGGACCCTTTTGTTTGGTCGATCCCACGTAGCAGCTCTTGGACAGCTTCTAGCTCCCCCGCACTGACCCAACCCCTCGTGGGGGTTGGAACTTGACCATCTGGTGGAGCAGGCTGGGGAGCGCTCCGATGGCTACCATGTACGGTCGTCTTATGATCCCGTTGTACGCCGACGCGATGTTAACAACAACGAATAGAGTCATGCGGGTGACGACCCGCGGTTCTTCTCCGAGTGTTACTGGCAAGGTGATCACCCCCACAATAGGGGTCGAGTGACCGGTGAAGCCGACGAGGGGCTTGGTGCAGGGTCTCAGGTCCATCTGCCTTAACCCCATCTTCTCGATTGTTGACATAAACAGGATGTCGCAAGAGCTCCCAGTGTCGATCAGGAGGTGGCTGACGACGGCCGTCCTAATCTGGGCCTCGATGACGATGGCGTCGTCATGGGGCAGCTCGACTCCCTCCAGATCCTCGTCGCTAAAAGTAATGGGAGGGTAGGCTACCCTTCTCCCCCTCGGATCCCCTCCGAAACCCGCCGTCATCACTTGCCACGCGTACGCCTTCTTGCTTGATAACGATGCTCCCCCGGAGGATGGCCCGCCACATATCGTGTTTATGCGCATGACCGGCTTCGGGGGAGGGGTTCTTCCCGTTCACCATGCGTTGGGGGGTCTGCTCTCCATGCCCTCCGGTGGTTCCCCTCTTCTTGGTCTGGTCTCCTGCCCCCGACGAAGCCCCCAAGGTGACCCGCTTGGATCAGCCGCTCGTTTTCCCTCTTGAGGGTGAAGCAATCGTCGGTGTCATGGCCGTGGTTCCGGTGGTACCGGCAATATTTTTAGCAATCTCTCCGAGCCGGGTCCGATTTCATTTCCCTGGGTGGATCTGGAAGCAGTCCAGCTCTCGTTGTCGCGGCCAACACCTCTATCAGGGGGGCATTGAGCTGCGTGTAGTGTGCCCGTAGGGGACCTTCCTGCCTTGGGCTGGCTCGGGTGGGCCCTTGGACCGGGGCGAACTCTCGGGCCGGGCCAGGGCGATCTTGTGGGCTGCGCCCCGTTGGGTCGCGCGTCGGTTGGACCAGTTGGTCGTGCCCCCGATGCCCCTCTTCTTGCCTTGGTCAAGGGTGTGATCTAGGCTCGCCTTGGAGCGGCTTCACCGGGGGAAACAGTGCCTTCGTGCTGAGAGTCTCTTCGGCCAACACATGCCTCTCTGCCATAGCGACCAGTGCTTCGTAGTCGACTGGCAGATCTCGGAGAAGGGATTTGTGGAGGCTCCGAGTCCGTAGTCCCGTTTTGAAAGCCAGCATGAGCACCTCATCACCACAGGTCACCACCGCCCGTCTCTCATCCTGAAAGCGGCGCAGGTATTTCCCCGTCGTCTCTCCTTCCCCTTGGACTATCGTGCTGAGATAGTCCAGGGGCTTCTTCTTCGTCCGCCCGGCCCAGAACTCCTGGCAGAACTTGTGGGACAGTTCACCAAAGCTCCCAATGGATCTCGCGGGTAGGCCGAAGTACCAATCCAACGCTGTGTCCCTCAGACTTTGCGAGAAGAGCCGGCATAGGAACGCCTCATCCACATCCTGCGCCTCCATTACCCCCGGTATTGTTGCACGTACGTGAGAGGGTCGCCTCTTCCGTTGTAGGTGGCCAGGTGGGGGGGGTTTGAACCTTACGGGCCTCGGGGCAGACGTGATTCACAGTGCCAATGGCATGGCCTCCTCCGGGTAGGCAGAGCGCTCGGGCGCATGCCCCCTTCGCCATTCTGGGGTCTGGCTCCGGTCGCGCCTTGGCTGCCGACAATCTTCTCGCCCCGGGGAATAGCGTAGTGGTCGCTTGGGGGGACTCCTTCCATGGGTAGAGGATTCAACGGGTTGTGGGCTACGGTCCTCCTAGTACCACTGCCCTTCGACCGTATCCTCCCGGACCTCCCTCCGCTCCTGATTCTCCCTCAGGAGCCTTTTGCGCTCGGCGGTGAGGAAGCGTAGTTGTCGACAAACGGCTTCCTCGTTCAGACGATCGGGGGAGCGGCGCTGACGAGGCGGACTCCCCCCCTGGTGTAGACCTGGCCAACGGCAGGCCGTGCCTGTTCAGGGGCCGCCGACCCATCGCCGACACCTCCGGGATCTCCCGGTTGTCTTCGTTCTCCCTCCAGAGACTTTCCCGTTCCGCGATGATGAAGCGGAGCTGGTGTCGGGCGGTCTCTTCATCCAGGTTTGCCCGCCGGGCGGTCTCAGCCACTTCGTCCAAATGCCTCTACGCGGTGGCCGCCTCCTCCCGGTGCCTCCGCAGCCGCTCGACCTCCATTTCCTCCTCCAAGAGCTTCTGCTGGGCCGCAATCTCCTCGGCGAGCCCCTGGCCTCCCCCCTCCTCCTCGAACTGAGGGTGAAGATTCCGTCTCACGTTCGGGGGCTCCGAGGGGCCGGGAGGTGCCTCCGTTCTTGTCGCTACGCAGCCTCCCATCGCCTTAGTAAAGGCCTCGAAGCTTTCCTGGATCGCGCGGGCCGAGGCCTGGACTGTCTCGGCCTCTATCCCCGGAGGGGGGTCAGTCGCCGGAGTGATTGGTAGAGAGAGTGGCCCCTGACCCATGGGGTCTTTGCCGTGGTCTGGGTTCCGGGCGATCGGCATGGGGTCTAACATGGGTGTGACCCTTCGTTCCCACAGACGGTGCCAATTGTTGCGGGGTGGAACTCGTGTACAATGAATTTGTATTAGGGGGAACCAAGGGCACGGTGGTTATGTTGATAAGAGGATTTAGGTAGGCTTTTTGACAAATGATTAGTGGGGTGATGAGGCTAAACTTGCCGCTGGAGCAGACCACGGAGTTGAATCCCGCCAGATACGGTGGAGGAGGATCAGACTGCGGGAGCCGAAGGCGAATCTCGGCCAAGGGGCGAGCTACCCTGCACAATGAGCAACTCGTCAGAAAGGCCGGGTTGGGGTCCAACCCTTAGCCTCTCCGATGCCTAAGTCAGCGACTTGGGCCTAAAGCGGGGGCTAGACACGAAGGTCGGACGGGGGGTGTGTCGACCGTACGTGACGAGCTATGAGTGGGAGAACAAAGATATGGACGACCTTGGCTCTCGTGTGTGAATAATGGGATTGAAAGTAAATTTGCCAACCTCTTCACTGTAAGAAGTGAGGGGGTATTTATACCTGGTGGGAGACGATTAGGTGGGACTGACCTGGCACGCTGACTCGACGTGCTGAGCTGGCCCGGCTGTCAGCGGAAGCTTCGGACGAGGATGTCAGGAACAGGGGTGTCAGCCTTGCTTTTGTCAGATGGCACAACGGCCAAGGGCGCTTTTGTCAAGGTGTCAGGGCCGAAAGCATTATGTGTCAGGGGGCGCAGCGGCCAGGGGGTGCTTTGTCAGATGGTTGGGCGGCGTTAGTGTCAGTCGCGTCCTTATACTAGGTTGTTTGTCGTCTGTGATGAATCACGGGTCCTGTGGTGCTATTCCCCACGGCTGGGTTCGCATGGGGCCGCCGGGCCGACCTGTTCGTGGGTCGTTCGGCCTGGCCGCGCTCCTTTTCGGGTGCGGATCATGGACCGCTGGCAGGGAGGGGTACAGATGTACCTCTGTCAGCATCCAAGGCTGCGTGATCACTCCGTATTTTACACCTTTTTTTCCGCATGATTGCATGCCATTTAGATCGCTCAAATCACGTTTTTCACGATTTATCGACAATATTGCGATACTTTTCACGATTTGTTGTTTTTGTCGTATTTCAGGAGATTTGGAGCGATTTGGAGTGATTCCGAGATACACCTACTCCGGAGTGTCACCGTAGACTTCCCTGAGGGGTATTTTCATATTGGAGAGGAGCGGAAGAAGAAAGAACGTCGTAGGAGCGACGAGGAGGCAAAAACACTCAGAATGGGCATTTTTAGTGTCTCACTCGGCCGAGTGAAGGAGTCACTCGGCCGACCAGCAAGACCCCGCTCGGCCGGCCAGATCGGGCACGCTCCAAGTGTGCACTCGGCCGAGCATCAGAAGCCACATCGGCCGAGTGACGAAACCCCATCCGCCCGAGTGGCACTCAGACGACGCCCATCAAAAACTCCCAACTTACTGTTTTTCGTCAGTCTGAGCATCAGAAGACCCACTCGGCCGAGTGGCAATTGCCGACCGCCCGAGTGAAGAGAAGCCCATCGGCCGAGTGACGACAACTCACTCGGCCGAGTGACCCCCGAAGTGAAGACCCCCAAGACCCCAGACTTACTGGAAATTCTCAGGGTCTCTCACTCGGCCGAGCGACTTTTGTCACTCGGCAGAGTGAGCCGTGCTGCCTGTAGCGTAAATTGCGATTTTCAGGCTGCGCAGGGGCATTTTGGTCACGGATTTTTGGGCAGTTTTGAGGGGTATTTAACCCCTGATTCTAACCTAGGTTAGAGAGCTTTTTCCTTGCTTTTTGGCAGCCTTTTAGATTAAACTTTTTAGCTTTTGATTCTTGTGATTGGAGAGGGGAGAAAAGGTTTATTTTGTTGGATTCTTGAAGAACTACATTGGTTTGTCTCCCTCTTCATTAAAAATCTTATTTTTATTGCTTATTTGAATATTGCTATGAATTCTATTGCTATTTCAATTGATTATTCTTATATTTGTGAAATGATTTGTGAGTAGTCCTAACGTCTTAGGGCATGGGGATGAACCCTACGAGCCCAATTTCCGATTTGTGATGATTTGGTAGAACTATTGCTAGAATTGCTATTAGGGTTAGTTTGGGATCGATATATTACGGATAGCTAGGTGTTCATATCAATTGGGATTTGCAAGAGATTGGATCCCAATTCGATAGGAAACCCTAGAAATCCGAATTGGGTTGAAATTGAGTTTCTGTAGTATCGGTTTGCAAGAGATTGGACCGATACTAGGGTTCTCGGTTGCAATTCCATACCGATACCCGTTTGCAAGAGATTGGACGGGTAGGAACTATCCCAACCTAGGTCGCAGCCCGAGTTTACACGAGAGTGGGCTTGGGATGCGATTGGACGATGATGTTGATCCTAATGCTAGCTTGCCTAGGCTAGGGTTTGCAAGAGATTGGACCCGAACCTAGGTTTGCTATAGACCGGCAACAGCACGAGAGCGTGAGCTAGGTTTTACATTCAGTTGCAACTAGTTCATCCGAAATTCTACCCTAGCAATTGTGATACCAATGAATCACATTGACGAGATATGGTGAGTAGAGGGGATTCCCTATTCCCTAGGCGTCTTTATTCGATTTTATATCTCTTTACTTTGTCTGACGATTGTGACAGCATCGCCGAAAGGCAAATTCCCTCTTTTTTGTCCCTATAGCCAGGTTGTTCGGAGAAGGCACTGTCATACGTCCTCCCTGTGTTCGATACCCGCTCGCCGCTACACCGTGCGCTTGCGGTAAAACTACACGGTCGCTCTTTTGGGTGTACGCCCGGGCGCGATCAAGTTTTTGGCGCCGTTACCGGGGAGGCGATTGTGTTTGATCCTACCACCCTAGCTATTTCTTTCTTTTTGTTTTATTTCTTTATTTTTATCTAACCCTTCCATTGTGCTAATCACTTCTTTGAAACTTTGTTTTCCCGTGCATGTACACGAGATCCACTGTGGACCCCACCGATATATTGTTTGATCCTGAGATCGAGCGTACATTGCGGAGAATCAGAGCGGAGAGGAGACTCGATACGGAAGGGAGGTTTATGAACATCCGGGAGACGCCTGAAGAGTTATCGGCAAGAATGGCGAGGATTATTTCCATTCGAGATAGGCTCCGGCCTAAGACTTCCTCCACGACCTTGTCCATAGCCATGCCGGAGTTGACGGCCGACAAGAATTTTGAGTTGAAGACTGGGCTTGTGGTTCTGATGCAGCAGGATCCATTTCATGGGAACGCCCATGAAAATCCCCACTACCACATCCAGCTCTTCCTATCAAAGTGCGCCACCTTCCAGATGCCAGGCGTTACCCTAGATGCCATCAGACTGTGCCTCTTCTCCTTCACATTAAAGGATAAAGCTCTTTATTGGTTGAGGACGCAAGCTGAGGGAGTCTTTACCACATGGGATGAGTTGGCAAGCGCATTCATCGACAAGTTCTATCCGCCTTCCAAGACGGTAAAGATTAGGAGTGCTCTCATGTCCTTCAAGCAAGGACCTCGAGACACTCTACGAGTCTTGGGAGCGCTTCAAAGACCTGCAGCATCAGTGCCCCCACCATAGCATTGAAGATTGGGAGCTAGTTCATAGCTTCTACAATGGTCTCCAACCGGGGACCAAGCAGATTATTGATGCCGCGGCAAATGGGGCCATCCTATCAAAGACTCCCGACGAAGCTACGGCCTTAATTGAGGAGATGGCCTCGAACAATCAACAATGGGGCGACGAGCGAGGACACTCTTCGTCCTCCTTGAAGACATCTAGCATCTATGAGGCAAAGGCCGTAGCGGAGCCGACCACCGCCGACCGACGCCCCCTCCGCACCGCCCGAGTCGCCGCCGGCGACCTCCTTGCCGGCCGAGCTCCGGTACCCTTATTTTGCCTATTTCCTCCTCTTTCTTGTATTTTTTGACGATCCGCGCACCAATCGAGCCCCAAATTCAAATTAACTTCATTATCTATCTATTATACCCCTAACCCCCCATACATTTTGAATATTACTCGCTGATATCTTCGTTTGATGTGCAGGGTATATTGGGGAGCTTAGGGGAGCCCAGGGGAGCTTCCGGGGAGCGTTTTTGGCTTCGTGGAGGCGGCGTCTTCGCACGCGTCCACTATATTGCTCTCGCGGCGTGTTACGGTATACTCATTCCACTCATTTGCGCACGCCGCATTTTTTACGTTTTTGGTGAGCACCCGGGGCCCACATGCCGCCCCAGACACGGCCGCGGTCGAGGAGAGCTTCCGCCAAGCGGAAGCGGCCGGATGAGGCCGGCCCCTCCCACGAGGTGGAGGACTCTCCTCCGCCTACACCACCACACCCCGTTCACCCAGCACAGCCTGCAGACCCCTCACACCCCGCACAGCCTGCAGAGCCCGTTCACCCCGCACAGCCACTCCCTGCCGACCCACTACCACCACCGGCTCCACTTGTCGGGCCGCTGGGGATTACGTTCCAGGACGACGCACACCGCGTCGTTTTTGAGCGGATTTCCCAGCGCTCGATTGTACCCTCCAGGTTCACACACCTTGCAGACCTAGGACGTCTGGGGGTACTTGAGGGGATGCTCACGTTGTATGACAACGTGGGTTGGCGAGATTTTTTCCAAGTGTCGGCGGACACCTTTGTCCGTCCGACACTTGAGGTTCTTAGTTCTATTGCCCGGACCGACGAGGGATGCTCATTTAGGTTTATGGACCGGGAGTGCCAGGTCACTCTCGGTATGATGAGAGCATTCTTTTCGTGGCCCGATATCCCCAGGGCCGACCGTGGTTACGCCCCCACTCACATTCCCCCACCTTCCTTCGACTCACACGCTTTCTGGGCCCGGATCACGGGTTTACCAGCTGCCTTTGACCCTAGTAGGGCCAAGGCCTCGGCCATCGTCAACCCCTGCCTCCGCATAGCTCAGCGCCTTATGGCGACTACCTTTTTGGCGAGATATGAGCCTGGGACGATGTCCACGCCAGAGCTTTATATGCTCTATGCGATGACGCGTCCCAGAGTTCTAGCTAGGGAGAGTGACGACTTGGTCCCCGCCGTCGTGATTGATATCGCGAGCTGGTTTTTGGACCGCATCATCGTATCGGTGGGCGCTCGCCACCGATATGTTACGGCGGTCTGATCACCCTGCTCGCCCTGATGACCGGCGAGGACCTTCCGACTGACCTGTGACGAGCCCCGGGCCCCACTTCACTGTCCATAGACGTCATGACCCGGATGAAGATGCTTCGTCCGCACGGCCAGAGGCACTGGGTTTGGTTGCACGGTCCATTCGGTGCTGATTACATGATCCTTCCGAGCCCAGCTCGGACACAGATAGCACCAGCACAGGTGGACTGGCTTCCGGCGATGGATCTCCTGATCCCCGCCGCCTACGTGCTTGAGGCCGAGGAGGCCGAGCAGGCTGAGCAGGCCCACACTGAACACGCTGCCCCCGCTGACCCCGTGGCCCCTCAGCAGCCTGATATTTCTGCTGCTCCCGACACCTCTGTCCACACTTCTGCCGGTGTCGGGAGTACACTCGCTGAGACCACCACCACTACCTCCACGCCCACCACCACTCCCACCACAGCTGGCCCTCTGTCCGTTGAGCCCCTTTGCTCCGTGCTACCCGAGCGCCCACCTACTATAGTTGAGAGCGGAGAGCCCTCTTTTGCTACCGTCGTGGAGACCTTGGTTGTCACCTCTGTCTCCACCGCAGCCGTTTTTTCCGAGAGTGTCGTGACGTCTGTTCCCACGTCTGTGTCACCGACCTCTCTGGCCGCCTCGTCGCCGCTTTTATACTCCACTTCCGCTGCTACTGCTTCCACCTCATACCAGCCTGCGCCCCTGCCTCGCACTGAGGCTAGGGCCACACTTGTGAGCACATCGCCCTTCCTCCACATGCCTGCTGAGCCCATCCACTACACCACCCGAGTCCGCCAGCCCCGTCCTGCACAGCACAGACAGGTACGTCCCTCTGCACCACCTCCCCCTGACACGGTACTTCAGAGCATTTGTGCTCTCGAGGGGGCGGTGAGTGCCCTCAGAGGTGACCTTAGGACCATGTCTGCCACCGTCACCGCTATGGCCAGCCGCTTCGACCTACTTCCAGGCATTCACTATTGCCTCACTCAGATTCTCGAGCGGCTTCCTCGCGTACCCACACCCACCCAACAGGTACCCACCCCCACTCCTACACACACCCAGCCTGCTTCCACACCCACACCCACACCCACCCAGCAGACTGTTCCCCAGCCACCACCACCACCACCTCCGCCTCAGGACGGAGACGTCGCAGCACCACCCTCTTAGGCACCCTTGATGCCATTGATCCTTTTTGCCGTCCTGCTGCCCGTCTCTGCTCGGTCCTGATGACTTTTGCCCCCCCTTCCCTCACTGTTTTGGGTCCACATTCTGTTCATATCTTTCTATATCATTTTTGGGAGAGAGGGAGAGATTTTTGGTGTCACACTCTTATATCTGATTCACTCTTATATCTGCATGCATCATGTCCGCATCATATTTTTCATCTCGTTATTTTTATTTTCTTTTTCATCATGCATGCATCCTCACCTACCCCTCACATTACACGTCTCTCGGTGTGCCACACTTCGCACATTGAGGACACTGTGCACTTTAGCTTGGGGGAGTGAGTTCTCACATTCTTTTCGATTTACCACCTTTATTTTTAGTTTTTTTTTTCTTTTCACACCATTTTCCGCTTTTGCACTCATTTTCATCACTTTTTCCTTTTTTACCATGCATCACGTTTTTTCTCATTTTCTTCGTGTGCTGCATTGTAAATAGCTTTATTTTCCCTCTTTATCTTTATTTCTTTACATCTCATGCTAGAGATGATTTTTCTGTGATGATGATGACGTGGAGTTAGCTTTCTCTATATGCATGCTATATTTGTCGTGTCTTAGCTTTTGTTTCTGATATCATATGCTGTGATTTGCCTTGCATTCAGAGATAGTAACCCACACTTTTTCCGCATGAAAATGGATGAAATTTTATTATTAGCTGAGTCTGAATATTCATATGTATGCTATCGTAGAAAACACACCAAGATTCACGCATTGGATGCTTATATCTGGAGTACCGTTTTCTTTTTCCTATATCACTTCTATTTGCATGATTTGTACATTTCACTTCAGGATGATTGAATGATGTTAGCTATGATAAATCTGGATTAGTTTTGCTTTTTTGCGATCGAAACTGAGTAGATTAGATTACCCTGCTGAAGTTGTCGTGCACGTCTTATAGAGTGAACTGAGAGACATATTTATTTCTTTCTCCACATATCTTGAACATCAATTCTCTATTTTAAAATCATTGGTGAATCTCCCCTTAGCGATTCTAATATATGGCATTTCCCCCGTTATTAAATCCTAGCTCCAAATTTCCCAAAACCAAAAAAAAGGAAAAAAGAAAAAAAAATTCTTGTATACCCTTATTTCTCTTTGATTTGGGATCATTGTGTATATGTGAGATTAAAAAAAAGAGAAAAAAAGGGAAAAAAGAAAAGAAAAGAGAAAAGAATCTCAATAAACGATCCCATCTCATGTTCTCTCTTTCTTCCCTCTTTTTGTTTTTATTTTTATTACTTTTGGAGCTTCATAAAAATGGGGAAGTAAATATTGTTTTTTATGCCACCACGCTTATAGATAAGCTTGGGGGAGAGAATCCAATGATGTGTGAGAGAGTGACTACTTGACGGTGCACGACAACCTAGGCTAAGTAATATTCTATACTCGGTGAGATTGTTTTAGCTTCACGAAATCCAGAAATCTATGCCTAGCACTCATTTCATGAAATCCACGCTTTTCTATTCTTTCTATTCTATTGCGTGATATTCTTATACTCCTCATAGAAAGCATTCAATTGAAAAGTGTGTGATCTGCGATGTTGTATACCGCTTTAAATGATTCAGACGATGATAATTTTAGAATTATTCCGTTTTTCATGCTATATCAATATTCTTGGGTTTTCTATTTCTATTTGCACCATTATACTATGATATCGAAATAAAAGTCTTTGACATGTGTTTTACATTCGGTGCATGCTATATGAGTAAGCAAAACCCACGTCCTGAGAAAAATGATCTAGCAGCTTCCCTCTTCGCTTTCTTCTTTCTTCTTCGTTTTTCGTTTTCCGTTTTTCGTCGTTTTTGTTTTCTGAATCCACCGGGTTCGCCTTTTGCTTATCTTCCTCGAGGATGAGTAAGAGGTAAGCTTGGGGGATTTTGATCACTCCGTATTTTACACCTTTTTTCGCATGATTGCATGCCATTTAGATCGCTCAAATCACGTTTTTCACGATTTATCGACAATATTGCGATACTTTTCACGATTTGTTGTTTTTGTCGTATTTCAGGAGATTTGGAGCGATTTGGAGTGATTCCGAGATACACCTACTCCGGAGTGTCACCGAAGACTTCTCTGAGGGGTATTTTCAGATTGGAGAGGAGCGGAAGAAGAAAGAACGTCGTAGGAGCGACGAGGAGGCAAAAACACTCAGAATGGGCATTTTAGTGTCTCACTCGGCCGAGTGAAGGAGTCACTCGGCCGACCAGCGAGACCCCGCTCGGTCGGCCAGATCGGGCACGCTCTAAGTGTGCACTCGGCCAAGCATCAGAAGCCACATCGGCCGAGTGACGAAACCCCGTCCGCCCGAGTGGCACTCAGACGACGCCCATCAAAAACTCCCAACTTACTGTTTTTTGTCAGTCTGAGCATCAGAAGACCCACTCGGCCGAGTGGCAATTGCCGACCGCCCGAGTGAAGAGAAGCCCATCGGCCGAGTGACGACAACTCACTCGGCCGAGTGACCCCCGAAGTGAAGACCCCCAAGACCCCAGACTTACTGGAAATTCTCAGGGTCTCTCACTCGGCCGAGTGACTTTTGTCACTCGGCCGAGTGAGCCGCGCTGCCTGTAGCGTAAATTGCGATTTTCAGGCTGCGCAGGGGCATTTTGGTCACGGATTTTTGGGCAGTTTTGAGGGGTATTTAACCCCTGATTCTAACCTAGGTTAGAGAGCTTTTTCCTTGGTTTTTGGCAGCCTTTTAGATTAAACTTTTTAGCTTTTGATTCTTGTGATTGGAGAGGGGAGAAAAGGTTTATTTTGTTGGATTCTTGAATAACTACATTGGTTTGTCTCCCTCTTCATTAAAAATCTTATTTTTATTGCTTATTTGAATATTGCTATGAATTCTATTGCTATTTCAATTGATTATTCTTCTATTTGTGAAATGATTTGTGAGTAGTCCTAACGTCTTAGGGCGTGGGGATGAACCCTACGAGCCCAATTTCCGATTTGTGATGATTTGGTAGAACTATTGCTAGAATTGCTATTAGGGTTAGTTTGGGATCGATATATTACGGATAGCTAGGTGTTCATATCAATTGGGATTTGCAAGAGATTGGATCCCAATTCGATAAGAAACCCTAGAAATCCGAATTGGGTTGAAATTGAGTTTCCGTAGTATCGGTTTGCAAGAGATTGGACCGATACTAGGGTTCTCGGTTGCAATTCCATATCGATACCCGTTTGTAAGAGATTGGACGGGTAGGAACTATCCCAACCTAGGTCGCAGCCCGAGTTTGCACGAGAGTGGGCTTGGGATGCGATTGGACGATGACGTTGATCCTAATGCTAGCTTGCCTAGGCTAGGGTTTGCAAGAGATTGGACCCGAACCTAGGTTTGCTATAGACCGGCAACAGCGCGAGAGCGTGAGCTAGGTTTTACATTCAGTTGTAACTAGTTCATCCGAAATTCTACCCTAGCAATTGTGATACCAATGAATCACATTGACGAGATACATTGAGTAGAGGGGATTCCCTATTCCCTAGGCGTCTTTATTCGATTTTATATATCTTTACTTTGTCTGACGATTGTGACAGCATCGCCGAAAGGCAAATTCCCTCTTTTCTGTCCCTATAGCCAGGTTGTTCGGAGAAGGCACTGTCATACGTCCTCCCTGTGTTCGATACCCGCTCGCCGCTACACCGTGCGCTTGCGTTAAAACTACACAGTCGCTCTTTTGGGTGTACGCCCGGGTGCGATCATTGCGCTGTCCGGGTATATCCCGAACGCACTGTCCCTGGTGGGCCGAGTGAGATCGGTTATACGCCTTTGCCGGGAAAGGGGCGCTGCGAGGCGCGCCCATTCCCATGTAGCCTCGGACCTCCGGGCCGGCCGTCCGTTCGCAAAGGGGCGAGTCAGTGAGGCATATTAGTGGTTCTGGGCGGGAGCCGGACTCCCACGATCTTTAGGTCGTAACAATAAACATGGGCAATAATTAATATGCTACACATTTAACTTTCAACATGACATTCATTTCTATTTTATTTGCAATACCATATGGCTAGAACATGCTTCATCATTCCTACACAATTCTAAGATTGGTACCTAGCTAGAGTGATAGAATTCCTACCTTCAAGGTCCTTTTTTCTAGCTCTTCCTTCCTAGCTTTAGCTCACAACCTGCAAGCTTTCCTCCAAGGTCCCTTCTTCTTCATCCTCCTCCTCCTTCCTTATCTTTTTCTTGTTTCTTCTCTTCCACAAACTCCTAGAATGATCAACAACACCCAAGATAAGAAAAGAATGATACGGGGTTGTGCAGAGTGAGGGTGGAGTGACCCTATGGGTGCTCAGCCTCCTTGAAGTCTAAGGGAAGGGGAAATTTTCGGCCCTAAGGAAAAAACAAGGGAGAGGAGAAGATGAGAAATTTTTTTATCTTTTTCTTTTCTTTGAATTTTTTTCTCTTTGAATCCCCTTCCATGCCACCTCATGCTTTCCTAAATTCATGTAAGCATGTCACCTAATAATGGGTTAGGTAAAGTTTAAGCATTGTATTACACATAATAGGGTTAGGTGGCTACTTTAGAAAATTTGTAATATTAATTTTTATAAAAATAGAAATACTCCCTTAATACTTCATATCATGTTAAAATACAATGTATTTCCATTCAAATACTCATCTATTTAAACTCAAATGGTGTTTAAAAATTATTTAAAAATTATTTTATCATTACAAAAATTAGGAAAAATTCATAGAAATGCCCAGAAATTTATACGTACACATACGTCCAAAAATACGTACGTTATACTCGTATAATTGGTTAAAAATTATAAAAAATGTTTGTTAGACTCAAAAAATTATGTCCTCCCTAGATGTACTCATGTGCTTCACTTTAAAATTTTTTGAATACGTTTTAAATTATAAATGCCTGATTCAATAATCGTAAAATGGTTATATTATGAGTTGGCGACTTGTTACTCACCATGAAATTATATTGAACTGATGCATGAACTCATGAGATACCGTGGACAAGCTAGATGCATATGTTATGATGCAATTGTACAGAAATAATCATATGACAGATGAAACTATACGATGATTCATACTATCAATCGATAAAACACATATTATTGATCTGGCACTTGACTTGACCTGTGGGTATTGGGGTAGTCTAAGGTCACAGATGATACATGCGTGCCTGGATCCGCTCTATGGCTACATCCAGCACACAAAAGGGAGGCAAGAAACTTGACCATCGCCTCAGGTATGGGTTGGTAAGTAGCGCCACGGGTAGCTCTCGATGGCGGGGTGCATTTTAGTCACATATCGTACTCTAAGACATTGCCTTGGCACTAAAACTGATGGTTATCAAATATAGATTTAATATCTCGTGTAGGCTTTTCATCACATGTTGTGAATGCTATTAAATTTACAAATTAATTATCATACTTGTCATGTTCATACTATGCTCATACCATGCGTATACTACGTTCATACCATGCCTATACTATGCTCATACCATGCTTATACGATGCTCATACAATGTTTATATTATACTTATACCATGTTCATACCATGCTCATACATTATGCTCATACAATGCTCCTATTATGCTTACACCATGCTCCTACTATGTTCACATCATGCTTATATTATGCTTGTCTCTATGTCTCTTTTATATGTATGATTACCCCTTTCTATTTTGGAGAAATATTTGCCGAGTAACTCTCGCTGATGGGCATTTCATTTTGAGTTGTCTTATAAAATGTATGTCAATGTCTTGATAGCAAGTTTACTAAGAATCCTATTGCAGAGATCGAATCAGTGCTCGAGGTTTACGTTGAGTTCTAGCCTGCTAAAGACTAGAGCAATTATTACCTTCGTGTCAGCTCTTTTAAACCATATTAATGTATTTTGTGTGTAATGTTGTATTGGCCAAGCTAGGCCTATAGTTATATCTTATTTCTGAATGCTTTGGTTTGTAATAATGTTATCCATGATGTTTCTTAAGTATGCATGAAAGAACCTACAGTCTTATATCATAGTTGATTGGTGTGTTTAAACCAAGGAGGAAGAAAGAAAAGAAAATATTATACTCCCTTCTTGTTTTAAGCAACCGCAGACCCGTTCACGTCCACGCTCCCAAGTATAATGAGAAGCGGGATGTGATAGTATTGTTTTTATTTACGCTGCGTTGTGCGTTTAATTGTTAGTAATTTTTTAATTATCCGCTTTTCTTGCCTTTACACTATTTACACCCTCATTTAGTGTATGTTATGTATCTACAGGTCCCAACATTTGTAACTCTTTATACACACTTTAAGCTCGTGTCAACACTTTTTATGAATCTCTCTCTCTCTCTCTCTCTCTCTCTCAAAGTGATCATAGCTCCTTATGATAGCTTGACTTATGTATATTTCATATACATTCGAATTTTTTCTTTTTTATTAATATGATGAGTCCATCATCTATGTTCGAGTCTAAAAGTCGGATTCCTACTTCGGTATTGATTGATCGTATTGTATAATCAAGTCATATGTATTAGTGATGCTAGCTACGTATGAAGACTATTCGTTTGAAAATCGAAATTATCTTATTAGTGTGAGATTGGACTTTCATTCAACACAAATCTGATCCTACCAATGATATTTACCATGTAGTATGGTCTCATCATCATTACTATATCACTAAGATATTAGGGTATGGATCGAAATCTACCAAACCTTAATAATATATTAATGTTGTCGTAAGTTGAGTATGTGATGCGCTAGTTATCATGTAATAAACATAATTGATGGTTTAAAACATAACTTGATTAGTATTAGCCAATTATGTGATATGTGTTATAAAGTAGTCTTTGAAAGAGATGCATGTTTAATATATGATAATTCAATAGAAAATGTCGTAATAAAAGGTATGTGAAAAGATGATATTTACACTTTAACCATGGTATCATTGAAACAAATGTGTGCTTAGTAGTTTCTAAAATGACCATCTCCTTTGGTATAAAAGATTTGGTCATGTTAATATTAAGAATATAAACAAGATTTCAAAGAAAGATTCAATAAATGGCTTACCCAAACTAAATTTTAAATTGGATAATCTTTGTGATGCTTGTCATTATGGCAAGATGCATAGTAGCTCTTTTAAGAGTATTGATGCTATTAGTACCCACCTTCTTCATATGGATTGTTTGGTCCTTCTAGGGTAGCATCATGTAATGGTAGCAAGTATGCATTTGTTATTATTGGTGATTACTCAAGTTTTACTTAGCTAATAAAAATGATGCACTTGATGAATTTAAACTATTTTTCGAAAGAATTCAAAAATCACTTTCTTTAGAGATTATCTCTATTAGGACAGACCATGATGGTGAATTTGAAATGGATCTTTTTAAAAAAAATTGTGATACACACGGTACCACTCGCAATTTTGCATTTCTTAGATCTGCTCCACAAAATGGAGTAGTTGAGAGGAAAAATAGAATTCTTCACGTACAATGCTTTGTGAAGGAAACCTACCAAAATATTTTTGGATGGAAGCCATTTATACATTTTATTGCAGTCTAAATAGAGTTCTTATAAGAGCTGAACAAAACACCCTATGAAACTATTTATCAAAGAACTCCAAATGTTTCTTAATTCAAAGGTTTGGATGTAAATGCTTTATTTTAAATACAAAAGATAATTTAGATAAGTTTGATTCTAAATCTAATGAAGGAACCTTTGTTGGATACCCTTTAAGAAGCCAATCTTATCGAGTTTATAACAAAAGAACATTAAATGTTTAAGAAACTTTGCATGTTACAGTTGATGAATCACAGGATAAAGTGACAAATTAATTGAAATTGAAGAAGATTTAGTTAATGTTAATGATGATAATGCTTCTAGTTCTTTACTTAACGCATTTAATGAAACTACTAGTCGCCCTCACACACAAGTTATTGGTAATATTAGTAATGGTGTTAGGACTAGATCACAGATAGAACACATGATGCACTGTACGTTCAAATCTAACATTTAACACAAGAAGGTTCAAGATTCTTTTACAGATACATGGATCTTTGCTATATAGGAGGAGCTACAACAATCTGAAAGGTATCAAGTTTGGGAACTTGTTCCAAGGCCTGAAGACCACCAGATGATTGTCACCATATGAGCGTACAAGACCAAATTGGATTAGGATGGTCAAATGCTACACAATAAAGCAAGGTTAGTAGCATAAGGATACTCTCAGGAGAAACTATGATGAAACTTTTGCTCCTGTAGCTAAACTAAAATCAATTAGAATGCTTTTAGCCTATGCTAGTTAATTACATGAATTTTATTTTATTTCAAATGGATGTAATTTTTAAATGGTTTTATTATGGACGAAGTTTATGTAGAACAATCTCTAGGATTGAAACATGAAAAGGATTGAAACATGAAAAGTATCATGATCATGTATTTAAGTTGAAAAAGACTGTATATGGTTTAAAACAAACTCTTAGGGCTTGATATGAAAGATTAAAGAAATTCTTAATAGACTCGGGATATAATGTATGTAAAGTAGATATAACTTTGTTAATTAAGAAAATTGATAATTATATCATTTTGATACAAATTTATGTAGATGACATTATTTTTAACTCTACTTGTGAGAAGCTTTGGAAGGAATTTACTAGGTTGATGTAGGAGGAATTTAAGATGAGCCACATGGGTTAGCTCAATTTCTTTCTATGTTTGCAGATTAACAAACTCTAGGAGGGGACGTTTATCTACCAAAGAAAATATGCAACGGAATTTCTGAAGTGCTTTGGGATGGAGAATGCAACTGGAAAAGACACTCCTATTACTACATCAACTTCTTTAGATTTGGATGAAAAAGGTAAACATGTATATCAAAAGATGTATAGAGGTATTGTCACGACCCCCATCCCTGGGATACCCAGAAAGACAAGGTACATGACGAGAACTAAAAACGTATCTACAGGTCCACTGTGCATTGCTGGGAATAGTACATGCAGTATTCAACAAACAGCCAACCAACAAACACAGAACGACACAAGGTTACAGAGAAATACTGAAAGCCAAATACTGAACAATTTCATATACATCTCAAACATCCCATTGCATCAATTCATATAGTACAAGCATCTCTCACCCCAAAAGAAAACCCAAAGTACACATAGCTCTCTCCTCACCCCTCACCACCCAATCTGAGCTCCAACTCCCAACAACAGCCCTCCAACCTCAACCTCCAGCTCCACCTGCCATCCTCAGGAACCACACCTGAAAAGTCAATGGGGGCACGTCAACGCGTGACCCAGTAAGAAGGCCAACTCCCACTAGTATGCTATTATGGAGATGCAACTATTTTACATGCATTCATAGCAAGGTGCAAATGAAGTATGGAATGAGCTAAAGGGAACACGTATATGACATAAAGCATTGAATGCATAACATAAACGAAGGTACAACAACAAGAGAGTGCAACAACATTAGTAAAATACGACAAGAACTACAATAGGCGATGTATATAACAAGGGTATACAACATGGAATGGCTACAAGTAAAGAACGTACAAGTAAGCAACATTTAATAATGCTACAAAAGTAATGAAAGTTATCTGAAGTGTTTTGGATCCTAAGTAGTGGGTAGACACTCTTGGGACTGGACCGCACCCCCAGTTGGGGTGGAACAGGCAAACTCCCCGAGAAAAGCTCTTACTAAAGGAGCCCTGTTTTCTCCTTATTTCCCCTTCACATTTTCTCAAATTCTCCTCATTACCGCCACTCCCCGCCACTCGGGCAAGAACAGGAGGGCCAACAACCACCACAACCGTCCAGCCCCTCATGTTTTACCCACAACTTAGTGTCTCCCAATCCCCGTGTCACCCTCATTTAAGAGGACTTAATCATTTCTTAGCATTAAGTGAGGCAACATAGCATACCACATTTAGAGGTCCATCTTTACCGATTTTAAAATGACATAAGAGTGACATAATAGAAACAACAAAATTAACACATCGCATGCAATGTTAAGAGGGCATAAAGGAACAAATAAGCTGGTATACTCCAAACTTAGAGGAAAGAACATACAACATAATGAATGCCACGAAAGTTCCATGAATAAGAGGACGACCATAACCACATATCCCTTCTTCTTCATAACATGCCCTTGGCATCATTGAAACAAGCACCATCTTCCCAACACTTAGCCAATTGCCACACAACGCCATTCTCCATAAACACCCACCATCCTCCATAAACATATTGTATCACAACACAACAACATTCGGGTGAGCTCGCAACATGAACCATTTCCCATTAACATATACTAGAAAATAACATAATGAAGAACCATGAGTAAAAGTAAGTATCATGCACTAATTCCAACAAAACCTCATTGTAGGATTTAAAATTAGTTGGCAACATAAACTAATCTCCAAATTCTACCTTAGTAACATTTGTTGTAAGGATGCAACATTTATAAAAATGAAACATTTGAGATACAAATGCAACATGCTACAGTAGAATGCAACACAAGTTTTCCATTATGAACCCTCCTCCATGACTTAAGCTTAATCACAACTTCATGCAAGGCAATTCTCTCTCATTTCATACTTGTCTACGTAAAGCCATTTCCACAAATACATAGTGGGCATAATAAGCATCTTCATCAATTCAATAGAATGCAACATAGAATTTAAGGTAAGATAACAACTTGTAGTATGTTGTTTAATTTTCATAACAGAAAAAGGAATGATTCTTCATAATAAATTTCATATAACAACTTGGTAGACAAAATGAACATATTCATTAGTTCAATTGAAACAACATAACCCAATAGCTAGACAACAACTTGAAAACAACATAATTCATAATTTTCATAGCATGAAAAGAGTGCATCACTATGATTACAGTTAATCTCTTTAGAATGTTAGGATGAATTATGATAACATGCTATAAAGAGATGGAATTCCTACTTCAAGTAACACTAATGCACATGCATAATAGAAGAATATTTAGCAAGAAGTCCTAGTTATAGCATCTCTTAACATTCAGCTTGTTGGAAATTGCACAGCAGTCAGGTTGAATGGCATTTTACTCCATATATTTGTATGGAATATAACAATGCAATGTAAGTGAAATTGTAGGTATGATAGTTTTGGATTCACAGAAATAATTTCAGGCAAAAATAGTAGGTAGGTGATTTATAGTGAATTATTTGGTGAAGTCTGTCAAATCTATTTTCTAGACAGATTTTAGAGTCTGTCTTGCTTGCTGATTTTGGTCATGTTACAGTCAGAAGTTCGAAAATTATACACTGAGATGAAATTGTAGATAAACTTGTTAACTTTCCAACAAGACCAAGAACAACAAATTCCATAGTGTGTGCAGGTAATAAGATCCATTTTTTAAAACTGTGTCCAGTGTGACAGAATTCCAGACATGTTGCAAAAATCAAATTTTTAACCTAACTTCCAGTTTGAATTGGAAAAAGTTGGGAACATGAAAGTTATTAAGAACATCAATATACACTTCATATAAAATTTCCAAAGTATTCCTAATAGCCAATTAAGCCCAGAACTTAGTCAAAGTTTCAGCTTTTCAGGATAAAATTTTCAGCATAAATAACAAAAGTGTTTCATGAAATTAATCATGTATTAAGCTCAAAATTAAACCTGTACCAATTCTACAAATGACATACTAGGGGAAATTGGATTCCTACCTCTCTCTCAAGAAGATGTGAGCTTCCATCCTCCTCCTTCTTCCCCTTTCCTTGATTTCCCTTGCTTCCTTCTCCTTCTCTTTCTCCTTCTCTTTCTTTCTTCCATTTCTTTCTCTCTTTCTTTCTTCCCTTTTTTTTGTTTTAGCTCTAGAATGAAGGGAGATATTTTTGTGGGGGGTAGAAAGGAGAGGAAATGAAGGATCCTGCCAAGACAGAGTTAGGATCGATAATATGAAGTTTAGACTTACGCTTGCGTATGCGGCATGGTAGTCTACGAACTTCGCCTTCGGATTCGCCACGACGGATCGAGTCTTCTCACGAACGGAGTAAGGCTACTAAATCCACAATCTAAATCTCTACTTTAGATTAAGAACTTGGATAGAGGAAGAGAAAGGATTTCTGCAGAGCTTCGCTAGAATGAAGTTGCATGCATGAATTTCATGCAAAAAAGATGTAAGAAATGGCTTACCCTTGGGTCTTATTTATAGCCACCAAGGTAGTTATTTTAGGGTAAGTTGTTCCTTTGGAACAACTTAATTAAGGTGTACCATGATACATGGCACATTATAAGCTTAAGTTGTACCATATGCATGGTACAACATAAGCTTAAGATATTCCCCCTTTATTAGCCATATGTCGCATGCACTTATGCATATATAATGCGACTTTCCCACTCATCCAGAGATCCTCTCCGCAAGGGAACAGATTCCCTTTGCACACGACTTCGTGTACACGACGTTCAAGGTCCGTATTCCCTCGTACATCCCCTGCAAGGGTGTATAAACGTCTTCCATATCCAACATCTCCCACTCACACTTGAGGGGATTGTAAGAGAACATCTTTCTCTTAGTTCTTTCATCTATCATACCGAGAAATAGACCGTGCGACCGTCATGCGCGTAGAGTCTGTTGTTGTGCACTTGTTAGAGATACACAACGACCTCGAAGGTGCAAAGTTGAGTAGTTCAACGCATGCTTTACCCTAGATTATTTCTTCACATTTCTTATACTTTATATTCAACAATTGAATCCCATCTGGATTACAATTGGCTGGCCAGCTTTGAATCATTAAAGTCCAAATGCGAATATGAAATCAATCTTCCTCTTCTTGCGAACCTTCTGATCTTGACTAGACTCGCTTTTCTAACGTGCCCCGCCGAGCCGAATTATCATAGCCCATAAGTAACACGCTAAGATAGCGATCATTTCGTCAAATCTAAAGGAACCAATTGGAGTCCTTGAGGGTAAGAGTTAAGACCCATATGGCCTTTGAGTCTCACATAATAGCAAACACTATTGCTACTAACTCAGTGGTCGAAATGCATACGTGGTATGAACACGTATTACAACATCACTCCTTTCCCAGGGAGAGTATGTCTTAATGATGTTGTACGGATGAAAAGATCAGACACCACAGTGACTATCTTTTTGAGTCCCCTTACTACTCGTGAAATATTCACGGACTCTCATCCTGCATAAGACAGATAGGAAAAAATCCTATGAGATCTCTTTCAAATATCCTTGTGATACAGATCTCAGATCTTTTGTAAGCATCCATATGATGCAGATCTTTCATTCGACTATCTTGTTTAAGTCATGACTCTAAATCATTCGTCTAATGATTTTGACTTTAAACTAGTCTCATCTCTATCTTATCCATCTGATAAGATAAGGCGGTTGCTCATGTGAGAGAGCCAACCTTAATCTGTCCGACATACACACAATTCAGCTGAGATTTCAAAAATGTACACAAACATTTCTTAAGAAATTCATATGCAATGTTTGAAAAAAAAGAACTTATTCTTTTATTAATTTTGATCATTTACAGACATGGGAATTTACATTGGTACAACTCAGCTCTTACGCAATCCTTGAGATGATAAGTGTTTGTAAAACACATCTCTGGGGATCGCCTTCGTAAGCGGATCCGCTATCATCTCATGCGTAGATATGTACCTTATGTCTACCTTCTTGGTCTTATCATAGTCTTTTGCAAATTTGTAGCGGATATCTATGTGTTTGGTCTTACAATGGAATTTCGGATCTTTGACATAGGCTATAGATGCTTGACTGTCGCTGTGTATAGGTACAGCACCTGAGTCACTTGCATTAATTAGCCTGTCTAAGAACTTCCTAAGCCAAACAGCCTCTTGAACTGCCATGCTAAATGCTACAAACTCGGCTTCCATGGTTGAAAGTGCGATGCAGGATTGTTTCTTGCTACTCCAGGATATTGCACCAGATCCGAGTAGAAAAACATATCCTGAGGTCGATCGTCGCTCATCGAGATCACCCGCCCAATCAGCATCAGTGTAGCCTTCGAGCCTCAAGGCATCTCCTTGATAGCATAAAGCAAAGTCTGCAGTTCCTTTGAGATACCGTATTATCCTCTTAACCGCTTTCCAGTGTACTTGCCCTGGGTTGGATTGGTAACGACTTACCATTCCAACGGCAAAACAGATGTCCGGTCTTGTACACATCATAGCGTACATTAGACTACCAACTGCACTGGAATATGGAACTTTTTCCATAATCTCCTTCTCTTTTTGGTTCTTTGGACATGATTTCAGACATAAATTGTCGCACTTGCTTATTGGAGTATCAATGGACTTGCAGTCCTGCATATTAAAACGTTCTAGAACCTTGTTTATATAAGTCTCCTGTGAAAGAGAAAGAAGTTTCTTTGAACGGTTCCTTGAAATCTTAACTCCAAGGATATATGCGGCTTCTCCCATGTCTTTCATCTCAAAAACTGATGAAAGCCAAGCCTTGATATCCATCACAAAGCCCTTGTCATTTCCGGCTATTAAAATGTCATCTACATATAGAGACATAATAACATACTTGTTCTTATTCCTCTTGATATATACACAGTTATCTTCATCAAGCATGGAAAATCCATTTGATAAGACAACCTCTTGAAATCGTATATACCATTGCCTCGAGGATTGTTTAAGACCATATATGGATTTAAGAAGTTTACAAACCTTATGTTCGTTTCCTTCTTTTACAAACCCTGTTGGTTGTTCCATATAGATCTCCTCGTCCAATTCTCCATTGAGAAAGGCAGTCTTTACATCCATTTGATGTAATTCGAGGTCTAAGCAAGCTACCATTGCCAGAATCAGGCGAATTGAGGTAAAACGGACAACAGGTGAGAAAGTCTCTTCGTAGTCTATCCCTTCCTGTTGCGTAAAACCTTTCGCGACAAGGCGAGCTTTATATCTGTCAATAGAGCCATCAGCCTTATGCTTGATCTTGAGAACCCATTTGTTCCCAATAGCTCTACGTCCTCTGGGTAAGTCAACCAAGTCCCAGACTTGGTTAACTTTCATGGATTCTAACTCATCTTGCATCGCTTCCATCCATTTGTCTTTAGCAGGGCAAGATACGGCCTGTTTGAAAGTAGCAGGCTCGTCATCTTCTTGTAGTAAAGTCATAAAGGTTTGCGGAAATTCATCCTCAAATCTTAGAGGAGCCAACCTTGTACGACTACTACGTCGTATTTGAGATTCTTCAAGTCCTTGTTGACTTGAATTTAGATCAATTCTAATATCACTCCCACTTGGAATGTCGTTAGAATTGCTCCCACTTGGATCATTATTCCCGTATGGAATAGGATAATCGTCATTCGTATAATCCATTGGTGAAGGTTGAAACGTATTTTCATTTTCACCAAGAATTCTCCCACTCGAATGAGGTAATCCTTCTTGATCATAAATCTCAAATAGAGATAAGTCATGACTTATCTCGCCCTGTCTTGAAAACTCGTTTTCTAAGAAAGTGACATCCCTCGACTCAAACTCAATTAGCCCACCATTGTCTTCCTGACTAATAAAAACATAACCTTTGGAGTTTTCTGCGTATCGTATAAAGATACATTTCCTTCCCCTTGGCCCAAGTTTGCCATACTTATGGGAGGAAATATGTGCGTAGGATGCACAACCCCAAGGTTTCAAAATGTTTAAGTCAGGAGACCTTTGGTTCCACAACTCATAAGGAGTGGAGCTAACTGATTTCGAGGGTACGCGGTTTAAAATGAAAGTGGCCGTCAATAATGCATCACCCCAAAAGGTGATTGGCAAATTAGCTTGCGCCATCATTGAACGGACCATTTCCATTAAAGTCCTATTTCTCCTTTCTGCAACACCGTTTTGTTGAGGAGTATAAGGCATAGTTACCTGATGTACTATGCCTTTTTCATCACAAAGTTCCTTAAAACTTATTGATTGATATTCACCGCCCCTATCGGTTCGCAAGACCTTAATCTTGCGATCTAATTGATTCTCCACTAAACTCATATAGTTTTTAAAGAAAGCCAAAGCTTCACTTTTGTGGGATATCAAATAGATATGTCTGAATCGGGTGAAATCATCAATAAAAGTGATGAAATAGGACTTTCCGCGTCTTGTCTTGACATTCATCGGACCACATATGTCCGAATGGATAAGCTGTAATGGAACCTCGGCCCTTGTGCTGGTTCCAAACGGCTTGAGACAAGATTTCCCCACAAGGCAATGTTCGCAGGTCGACATTTCAACCTTTGAAACATTGGATAGAAGGCCACGTTTGGCAAGTCTATCCATACGCGTTGGTCCAATATGACCAAGCCTTGCGTGCCAACAATTCACATCAGACTCATAAGTCTTAGAATTTGCAACAAGGAAATTTTCATTACATGAGGAATCATACATTGTACTCATTACAATAAATCCTTTAAATACAAACCCAGTACCAATAAGAGTATTATTACAACTTAAGTCCATATTACAATCATGAAAAAACCAGCTATAGCCAAGACCCATTAATACAACCACAGAAATTATATTCCTTCGAATATCTGGAGCGAAGAGGACATCATGAAGTAGGAGAGTGCGGCCGTTGTCCAAGACTAGCTTGCAAGTCCCAACGCCTTTCACTTCAACACGTGTGTTGTTTCCTACATAGATCCACTTCGTTCCTTGGGGTATCCGGTGATACTCCACGAAGAACCGTCTGTCCCTTGCTATGTGGTCGGTGGCACCTGAATCAATTATCCAAAATGGATTAGATTCCACAAGAAATATTGAACTAGAAACACATATGTAACTAGTATATTTACAAGTTACCTCGTCGCCTCCACTCGTACACGAACGAGCATAGTGACCGAGCTTGTTGCACTTGAAGCACTTGATCCTCTTCAAGTCTTTCTTCTTGTGCCATTTCTTGTGCCCACCCTTATGTTTAGGTTTCTTGGTAGATTCAGGTTGCTTATTACGTTCATTAGTGAACTTCGAACGATTTTTCCGTTTCTTTCCCCCGTGTGAGGAACTAGCAACCATGTGCACTTCTGCACTTGGCTTGGCAGCCGCAAGCCGCTCTTCCTTTAATTCGAGGTGCTTGGAAACATCGCTGAAGGTCTTGATGCTCTCATTGTGAGTGAGATGCATCTTCATTTGGTCCCACCCATTTGGTAGGGAACGTATGACTGCTTGGATTTGTTGCTCATCCGTGAGCACATGACCTGCGTCCTTTAACTCTGATATAAGGTTCGCCATATGTCGCAGATGTTTCCCCATGGAATGATCTGGACGTTTCTTATATGTATCGAACTTTATAGTTAAGGCGCGAAGTTTAGACACCGATGTGCCACCGAACTTCTCCTCTAGCTTGGACCATATGTCCATGGCTAGGTCATGTTCTCGGAAGATGCGCATTATGTCATCAGCCATACTGCTTAATAATGTAATGCACGCTATCTTATTCTTCCGAGACCAAGCATCAAAAGCTTCCTTGTCTCTTCGGTGTTGGGCCGTAGTGCCCAACTCCGGTTCAATCATAACGTTCTTTAGAGTTTCGAGCACTTCTTGCTCCTCTAGAACGTATTGTATCTTAATGGACCAAAGTTTGTAATTATCGCCGTTGAGTTTTTCACCTTTGTTTAACTCAGCGACGATATTCTTTGAAGCGGAAGACATTTTACTTTTAAAATGCTGCAAAAGACATAAAAACCGAAGGTTCGATCAAAAAACATTGCATAAAATTCTTAAAATATAACTCCCACTTGAAATTATATTATATTTGATAAGTTACTTTCGAAAAATATTGAAGATGTTGTTCTAGAATCGAAAAGGTCTCTTTGATTCCAATCACCATCTAGAACAACCTTCAATATTCCCCCATCACTTATCAAACAATAGTACTCTTATAGTACTAGCAGCGGAAAAACGAGTTTGAAAACGTATTTTTCAAATATAATTCCCACTTGAAATGATAATAGAATATCCCATATGGATAGTTCTAAAATCAACTCCCACTTGGAATGATATTCATAATTTGATAAGTTACTTTCGAAAAATATTGAAGATGTTACTCTAGAGTCGGAAAGGTCACTATGTTTCCAATCACCATCTAGAGTAACTTTCAATATTTCTCCCTCACTTTATCAAATGTTAGTACTCTTATAGTACTTTACAGCGGAAAAGCGTTTTTGAAAAACGTATTTTTCAAAAATTTAAAATACATTGGCTAATCTCCGTAGAGTAGAGCACAACGTCATAAGTACATTGGCTAATCTCCGTAGAGTAGAGCACAATGACATGGCTAATCTCGCATGAAGTAGAGCACTAAGGCTAATCTTCAAGGAGTAGAGCACAATTTCATAAGTACATTGGCTAATCTCCGTAGAGTAGAGCACAATGACTTGGCTAATCTCGTATGAAGTAGAGCACTATGGCTAGTCTTCAAGGAGTAGAGCCCAAAGAAAAAACTTCATTAAAACGTTAGTCCCGTATGAACTAGTCGGCACTGTGGTTAGCCCCGTATGGACTAATTGACACATTCGAGTTTGACCAAGGCCTTTTGTTACCCCGTATTGGTCATTTGGCAAGTTTGCAATCGACCCAGACCTTTTGTCGGATTGGTCGACCAAAAACACCAAATTGGTCGACCAATTTTTTTTGGTCTACAACTTCTTCCCGGCCAGGGCCTCTGCCCTGGCCGGGGCTTGGCCAAGGGCCGGCCAAGGGCCTTGGCCCCCTCGGCCAGGGCCTCTGCCCTGGCCGAGGCCAGGGCATTGGCCCTGGCCTCTGCCAGGGCCGGCCAGCCGGCCCTGGCCCCTGCCAGGGCCGGCCAGGCCCTGGCCGAGGCCAGGGCGCCAGCCCTGGCCTCTGCCATGGCCGGCAGGCCGGCCCTGGCCACTGTCAGGGCCGCCTGGCCCTGGCAGTGGCCAGGGCGCCGGCCCTGGCCTTTACCAGGGCCGGCCAGGCCGGCAGGCCTTGGCCAAGGCCGGCCATTGCCGGCCTGGCCTTGGCCGGCCACTGCCGGCCTGGCCATGGCCGGCCATGGCTTGGCCATGGCCAAGGCCATTTGGCATTGGCCGGCCATGGCCCCTTTGGCCATGGCCGGCCACCCCCTTTGAATGGGGTTGCCGCACATACTCCTCCCCCTTGATGGGGTGGTCGCCGGTGGTTATTGGCCGTAGCCAACCCCCTCCGCAAGTGGAGGGGGGGTGCATAGCCTTCATAGCCCATTTGGCCATGGTGCACATGCACCAATTTCCTCTTACCCGATGGAAATAACTACCATCATCTTCCTCGATGAAGCACCCGTTCATCGATGAAGCACCCGTTCGTCGAGAAATTAGTTATTTCCTAATGGTCGTGTGCCAAAAATGAAAAATAACATACTACGTGAACGGTCGGTTCTTCCCGTCACGGAGAGTTCCTACCATATCTGTAATGATAGGAGACCCTAACATGAAAAGAACAACCGCTGCGTTCTCTCCGTCACGAAGCGTTCCTACTATATCCGTAATAGTAGGAGACCCATTCGTGAAAAAGACAACGACTCGTTCATAGTTTCGACGGGGCGGTGGTTTGACCGGGGCAAACCCATATGGCTCTGATACCAATGAAGGATCCTGCCAAAACAGAGTTAGGATCGATAATATGAAGTTTAGACTTACGCTTGCGTATGCGGCACGGTAGTCTACGAACTTCGCCTTCGGATTTGCCACGACGGATCGAGTCTTCTCACGAACGGAGTAAGGCTACTAAATCCACAATCTAAATCTCTACTTTAGATTAAGAACTTGGATAGAGGAAGAGAAAGGATTTCTGCAGAGCTTCGCTAGAATGAAGTTGCATGCATGAATTTCATGCAAAAAAGATGTAAGAAATGGCTTACCCTTGGGTCTTATTTATAGCCCCCAAGGTAGTTATTTTAGGGTAAGTTGTTCCTTTGGAACAACTTAATTAAGGTGTACCATGATACATGGCACATTATAAGCTTAAGTTGTACCATATGCATGGTACAACATAAGCTTAAGATATTCCCCCTTTATTAGCCATATGTCGCATGCACTTATGCATATATAATGCGACTTTCCCATTCATCCAGAGATCCTCTCCGCAAGGGAACAGATTCCCTTTGCACACGACTTCGTGTACGCGACGTTCGAGGTCCGTATTCCCTCGTACATCCCCTACAAGGGTGTATAAACGTCTTCCATATCCAACAGGAAAGGGGTAGAAGTGTGTAGAAAAGTGTAGGCTTAATTAATTAAGTAGTTATCTCTTAAAATCTCCATTATTTACAAGTTTGACATTCCTCCCAATGGTATGTGTATTGACATGTGGCATGATAGTAATAGCATAAGGTAAAATAACTAATTATTTATTAATTAGTCTGGCTTGCTAATGAAATACAAGATCTCTTTAGAAAATATCTCTTATAAGTCCCTTTATTTACAAGTTTACCATTAAATATACACGTGTCATCCTACTACACACACATACATAATTACTAATGTGACATTACTTAAGGTCTAATTACAAGAATGTGTAACGACTGGTTTTTGTATGATTGGATTATCAGTGGGTTCTGCTTGTGATGGTGGGTTCTCTCCTTGTGTGGTTTCCATTTCCATAGTTCTCGCTTTCATTCATCTCGTTGAGATTTCCTAACTTTCGTTTTCATTCCTTTTGATGTGATCTTCAAGCTTCTTCCTTAGAATCATTGAACTCGGAGTAAGTCACTCGTGACGAGCTTCATATCGATCATATCGCAGCGATAGGTTGATCCTAGAAACCTTAGAATTCATCCCGGACCTTCGCGCTCCATTTCGAGACTTTTCGTGCACGTTAGTTGGTTCAAGAAGATCAACCGACCGACTAGATTCCAATCTAGTCGGTCAGGAAATCAACTGGAACCGACTAGTTCATTCAATCAATTATTCAGGAGTTACTGTTTATCGTTAGTCGGTCTAAGAACAACCACCGACCGACTAGATGTGAAACTAGTCGGTCAGAACTTGTTCTTTAACCGACTAGTTCCTTTGATTAATTTCCCCTAAGTTAATGTTTATCTTTAGTCGGTCTGAGAACATCTTTCGACCGACTAGATTGTACACTAGTCGGTCAGCCATTGTTCTTCAACCGACTAGTTCATTGATCATCTTCACAGCCGAGTTACTGTTTACTCTTAGTCGGTCACAGTTATTCGACCGACCGACTAGTTCCCAAACTAGTCGGTCAGCCATCCTTTTTTGACCGACTAATCAGCCCAGGAAACCCTAGTTTGCCCTAGCCGCCACACGATTTTCTATATAAACCCCCAATCGTTTTCTTCTCTTCCCTCTCTTCTCCTGAACCTCCGCCTTCCCCAAATCATCCCCCTTCATCCCCAAACCCTTCCTCATTCATCCCTAGCTCATCCATCATCATCCAAACCCTCATTTCACATATCCTACCTCTCCTCAACCTCAAACCCTCATCAAATCCCCAAAAGCCTCATCCAAACCCATTTCTCCAGATTTCCCCCATTTCCAGATTTGAGCCGGAACGTTCTTCCGTCGCCGTGGTTCTCGGCGTCGTTTCTCCGCTTCTTCACGGGTAGTATTCTTCCTTTAATAATCTCATAACCCACACTTGATATTTGTGAAACCCTAATAAAATGGATCATTAGAAATCGTAGGATTCGATTGTGAATACGGATTAGTTACCATTCTAATGTTGTTTTTCCATGGCAGTGATCCATTCCCGTAGATAACAAATTTGTGTGATGTGCCTACGTTGATCGTTCTCCTCGGTGCCAGGCAAGTGAAACTTGCATCTCTTGATTTGGGCCATGTCTTAGGCCATTTACCTTGCTTTAGCGTAAAAGAGACTAGACGGTGAAAGGATAGCCGTTTAGACGCCATTGACCTAGCTTGACAACGAAGCTTGGTCCGTCACCTTCATCATGCTTGTATGTCACGTTTACTTTCCCTTAACGGTACGCGTATTAACTATTCATGTCATCCATGCATCCTTAACTGCCATTGCATTTTGCCTGTCATGTCTAATTTCAATAAACGGTACGCGAATATCTGTTCATGCCATTGCATTTTGCCTGTCATGTCTAATTTCAATAAACGGTACGCGAATATCTGTTCATGTCATTGCATTTTGCCTGTCACGTTTAATTTCTATTAACGGTACGCGAATATCTGCTCATGTCATTGCATACTTGAATACTCATCGTGATTGCGTAGCATTGCTACATACTAGTGCTACTTGTTTCGGCTAGGTGCACCCCTACGCCATACTTGTTAAATACACTTTCTGGCTCGTGTTCCAGAAGACGAGCTCAACACAGCCTGCGGGCAATAGGGCACTCGTTGAGTGATCCCTTGTACTTGATACTTGAATACGGCCTGTGGGCAATAGGGCATCCATGTGTGGGTGATCCCTTGTACTTGTTACTTGACAATACTTGTCACACTTGCCACTTGTACTTGTCCGTGTTTTACTTGTAAAACTTGTTATCCATGACATACTTGTTACTTGCTACTTGTACTTTACTTGTCACTTCCATACTATACTTGCCCTGCCATGCATCATACTATAACTGCTATGTTGTTAGTTTACCTTTCTTTCAGTTTCCTTGCACAAGTCTTTCCAGACTTGCTGACATGTGCCCCTCTCTCTTTTGGGTGTCACATGTTAGACCCAGAGCCAGAGCTTTGTTGCAGGGGATATGGTGTTGCTGATGCTGATGTTTGCTGTGGTGGTGAGTGGACACCAGGGGCCTGTCTTGAAGACCGCTCGTGTTCACTTCTTTGTTTAGGTTTGCTGTTAGTTGTTGGTGCGTGGCACCTTTTTATGTATGTTATACCTTGTTGGCCATGTTGGGCCTTAGCTTTTCCCTTTTGAGCCTGGTGGATTTTCTGTGATATTGTAATTTAATTAATGGATAATCTGATATTGAACATTTTATCTGTCTCTCCTTCTTGTTATTATTGTTGTTCCGTATTGCATTGCAAGGACCTGCCATTTGTAGTTCTATTTGACGCTTATCGGACTTGCGGCTTTTCAGCTTCAAGTCTGAGCGGACCTTATCACGTCTCGCCTCCACATTTTTGGGAAGCGGGGCGTGACAGAATGCCATAGCACAAAGATGTTAATTAAATGCCCTCCAACTTTTCATAGTAAATACATCCCATGCCATTGCATTAACTTGGTATCTAAATACCCTCACATTTTGTGCTTTGATTACAAGTTTTCCATTACACAATTAAATAAACTCTCTTCTCTCTTCTCATCTTCTAATAATAATCCAAGCCCAACTACAAAGCCCAACCCACTTTAGCTACTAAAATTAGCTAAGGCCCAACCAATAAGAATAACATCAACAACAATAATAACAACATCCAACAATAAGAATACTAAAACTAATAATAATAACACTAATAATAACAACCTCAATGCCATATTATTAAGAAAACATATTAATATCACTTCATTACTTACCAGCATTATATTTAATACAATGGCAATATTTTCTATATACAGTACATCAAGTACTATACACACATCTCAGTATATACCAGTATACGTGTACTACTACTATGCACACATACATCAATAGGCATACCCTAGGTATATAGGCACTAGGGTCATTACATTCTACCCGCCTTAAAATAAAGTCCGTCCTCGGACTTTCCAACTCACGACATAGCTAAGGGTGAATATAGTTATACTTGGTCAATCTACCCCAAACTTACATATAAAACACATCCAATATCAACACTTATACCATTTCACAATACACACATTCATGGTGCTATACATATATACACATGCACCTCATCATATAGATAAAGCACATTCATATACCAACACTTTTACTCGTTCAAATACACACAAGTATAACATTTCAAATTGTCACGTCCCGCTTCCCATTATACTTGGGAGCGAGGACGCGAGCGGGTCCGCTTGGACTGGAGCGGTGAAGCTCCAGCCAAGTAAGCGTCTGTGATTAAACCATAAGCAGGTCCTTACATGCAAACTCAAAACAAAAGAGAATTTCATTATTATTACATCAATGTCCAGATTTACAAGTACACAAATAAGGCCTATCATGGCCATTAGAAACAGAAACACAACCAGATTTAAACCTGATTATAATTAACACAAATATTAAACTTTAGCGGCGTTGCGAAAGCTCGTTGTTCTCCAGCAGTGGATCACAGTGTCTGGGCACTCTGGTCGACCTGCTCAGTCTCTAGGCTTGCTCCTCTACAAATCTGTCTAATACCTGACGTATATTTCACAAGACAAGGAAATATACGTCAGCGAGGGTCGCTCGACAAGATTTAAAATGTTAGTAGAAAAGACTCTCGGCAAGGTTTTCAAAATCTTTAACATGACACAATATGATTTCAATAATTAAAGCATGTCAGCGTAGTGTGCAAAGTAATAGTCATGGCAAGTGTAGTACGTAAAGTAATAACATGGCACGTGTAGTGTGCAAAGTAAATGACATGGCAAGTGTAGTGTGCAAAGTAAATGGCATGGCAATTCTATTAAAGATGACAACATGGCATTTCTACTAAAAGGGAAATAACAGCAGTTTAAATGTTAAACGCGTCCATATATCCATTTCAATCAATTTGATAATGTGTACAAGTTCGTGACTAAGGCCCCCGTCGTTAGGCGAATAGTAAGTGAATCTACCTTCAAGTGCCCCCGAAGGCGACCCTTTTACTACCGGCTAGTGCCCGGGAACCCAACCCCACCCAAGTGTACTTTATTGTCTGGACCACGAGCCAGATACGGCCAACCGAGCCATCAGGAGTTATAGTGCTGGCACAAGCCAGAGTAGCCAAACAGGCCATTTTGTTCTATGATTTGCCAAGCAGGCCGCAAGTTCTATGATTTGCCAAATAGGCCGCAAAAGTCTGTGTGTAGCCAACCGGCTAGCAAGTCTATGTTGTGTCTTTTGCAATCAATTAACATGTCCACACACATGCACACGCACACGCACAAGCCTATATCTTGTAATGCACAAAAGTAACATATGCAGTTTCAAATGGAATGATAATTAAACGCGGAGAAAAAGCACGACTTGCATATAAGAACATCTTAGTTTAACCAATTAAATGCAACTGTTATTAAAAAATGCACTTGCCTGTTATAGATGATTTTGGGTGTCCGAGCAGATGTAGCAAGGGGTGTGTTTATCTGTGTCATTAGATTCAACATTAAGCTAATGAACCCTTAACCAATAATAATGAATTAAATCTATTGTGAGTTAAGCACACAATTAAAATAAACCCTGAATTGGGTTTGTCTAATCTTATTGTGTTCTCTGGCTAGGGTGGTGTTTATATTAGGTTATACAAACTGGGTACACCTTATTTTATTCCAATTTTATTACACTAACATTACTTAACCATTACTAACATGCAAAAATGAACACTTAACAAGTTAATATCAAATTAGCACTAATACCGTAGTAATTCCCTCTTACCATAAGTTAATAACAAGGTTAACATACAATAATTAGTCTACCTACCAAGTTGACTATGGGTAAAAGTTACATGTGACTTCTTAATATTATTTAATATCCAATTCTTATCTAAATCTCTCTCTCACTCTTATTCTCTCTCTCTCTCTCTCTCGCGTTTCTCTCTCGTTTCTCCTTTTTTTCATTCTACATTCGATGGCAGCAAGCAAAACGCAAAAGATGGGGAAAGGGTGACTCACGCACGCGGAGGGAAGATGGTGGCCGGCGACAGGGCTTCCGTCGACGGCGCTCCGGCGGGTGGCAGGTCCCAGGCGGCCGGCAGCGGCCTAAGCAGGGCGGCGGCGGCTCCAGCTGCTGGGCGCGCGCGCGTGGATGCACAGGCGTGGGTGAGGAGCCAGCCTAGGGAAGGAAGAGGAAGAAGATGGTGGGTTTGTAGAGTTTTGAATCTGAAAATATATTTTCAGATTTGATTGAATCTGAAATTTGTGTAGGGTTTGGTTTGAAATTTAGCTTCAGATCTGAAATTGTTTTTGTTGGATCTGGAATTGGTTTTGTCTGAATTTGATTTGGGTATTGGATTTGGGTTTCAGTTTTGGTGTGGATATTTGAGGGCTGATTGGTGATGAGAATTTGGTTTGAGGGAATTGGTTTTTGTGTATGGGTAGTTTGTTGTAGGATTTGTTTGCAGTGAGATGTGTTTCGTTTGCAGATGATTAGCAGGGATGAAGATGGATTGGCAGGGAAGATTCTGCCTTAAGAAGAGATAGCGGGGGAACAGATTTCCAATTCGTCAAAGCAATTAATTTGATTAGGTTTAGGATTAGGACTGAATTAAATGATGTTTGTTGACTCAGGGGGGAGGATGCATCTGGCTAACAACGTGTTACACTTCTTCTCCTTATTGTGTTAAAAGAATTCCAAATGGGATAGATGAGTGGGATTAAGCAACTAAGTAAGTGTTAAATGTAATTATTAAAATAAAAAAAGTAATTAGTAACAATAACAAAAATAATTAGCAAAATAATTAAATTAAAGTTTTCAGTTAAACTAGATGATCAATTAATGACGTTCCGGTAAAAACGGAAAAACAGATTCGCACATACGTAGCAAGAAACGTACGGATGAAAAGTAAACCAGACGACTGAAAAAAAACCCGGAATGCGGGATCTAAAACACGGCTAAAATTACAGGCCGTTACATTCTACCCACCTTAAGAAAAATTCCGTCCTCGGAATTTCTTAAGCTAGATGAGGATTAAAGTAACACCTGATAGACGAAGGATGGAAGTTATATCATAATATCGAGGAAGCAATAGACACATGGATGAATGAAAACTTATGAGTTGAAAGGATCTAAGGTTTGAAACCACTACAATCAAACAACGACTAGGATATGACAAAACTAAGATAAACACATTTATGATATGAATCATTAAATGTGATGATAGGACAGGACTCAGACGTTATCCTTTGTTACCGGCTCGTCATCTCTAACATCTTCGACAACCATGTAGAAAGTTTGGTGCTGACTGAGATGCGGGGAACCTGAGGTGATATCTGTTGGTCAGGTCTAGGTACTCCAGCAGGTTCTTGACGGTTCCAGTTGCGAGTGCAGTCCCTCGCAGCAAGTGTGGGTGCTCCGCAGATCAGGCATTGGTTCAGCCTCTTCCTACAATCCCGCCTCTAATGTCTGGACTTGCCACAGAAGTGGCTGGTCAGCTGTGTACGGTCGACAGGAGCAGCTGGCCTCTTGAACTCTGTGGTCTGGAGATGCCGAAAATTTCCTCTAGGCTCCATCTTAGGTGACTCCATGGGACGCTTGCTTTCTCCAGTTGGAGATTCCACTAGAAGTCTCGCCACAATCTCATGCTCACATGCATAATCCAGGACATCCTCAAGTGTCGTCAGTCTCGCTGAGGTCATTAAGGCTTGGACCTTGGGATTCAGGCCTTTGTGAAACTGAAACGCACATTCTTCAGGATCTTCAACCATGTGAGGTGCAAAACGGCTAAGCGTGGTAAACTCAGCCTTATACTCATCCACGGTCCTATCTCCTTGGACCAGATTAGCGAAACACTGCTGAAACTCTCTTTTGGCTGCTTTGGGAAAGTATTTAGCATCGAACCTTTCCCGAAATATGCCCCAAGAGATCGGCCTGACCAGAAGTTTCTCCTCCAGTTGCCACCAGCTCCTAGCATTGTCGGTCAGCTGTAGTTTCGCTACATCAACTCATCCAGCCCGAGGGATACGTGCAGCACTCAGCTTATCTTCAGTCCCATGAACCCATTCATCATCTCCTAGAGGACCTTCTCTTCCAGAGAAGCTCTTGGGCGGCAACTCATGGAACTGTCTAACTCCTGGTTCAGCCTTAGGAGGTGGCGATAGTGCAATCTGAGCAGGTTGCTATCCCTGCTGAATCAGCTGATGCTGGACTTCCAGCATCCCCCTTATGATTCCAAGGAGTTTATTGATATCAGCACCTCTGTTAGCTGCATTACCATTCACATTCCCATTCTT
This sequence comes from Scilla litardierei, assembly GCA_030789695.1. Lineage (NCBI taxonomy): Eukaryota > Viridiplantae > Streptophyta > Magnoliopsida > Asparagales > Asparagaceae > Scilla > Scilla litardierei. The sequence continues at coordinate 154,433,008 of CM061141.1, forward strand.
GGTGTTGTGTCCTCCTGCCATGCAGAAACAAGAAACAAGGTAAACATTTGTGTACAAGATCTATATAGACAATCTGGTTAATAATGACATCCATATTGTTCCGAGTAATTTGCAGAATGCACGACCTGCATGGGCCACCACTAAAACCTGTCACGCCCCGCTTCCCATTATACTTGGGAGCGAGGACGTGAGCGGGTCCGCTTGGACTGGAACGGTGAAGCTCCAGCACAGTAAGCGTCTGTGATTAAACCATAAGCAGGTCCTTGCATGCAAACTCAGAACAAAAGAGAATTTCATTATTATTACATCAATGTCCAGATTTACAAGTACACAAATAAGGCTTAGCATGGCCATTAGAAACAGAAACACAACCCGATTTAAACCTGAGTATAATTAACACAAATATTAAACTTTAGCGGTGTTGCGAAGGCTCGTTGTTCTCCAGCAGCGGATTACAGCGTCTGGGCACCCTGGTCGACCTGCTCAGTCTCTAGGCTTGCTCCTCTGCAAATCTGTCTAATACCTGACGTATATTTCACAAGACAAGGAAATATACGTCAGCGAGGGTCGCTCGGCAAGATTTAAAATGTTAGTAGAAAAGACCCTCGGCAAGGTTTTCAAAATCTGTAACATGACACAATATGATTTCATTAATTAAAGTATGTAAGAATAGTGTGCAAAGTAATAGTCATGGCAAGTGTATTACATAAAGTAACAACATGGCACGTATAGTGTGCAAAGTAAATGACATGGCAAGTGAAGTGTGCAAAGTAAATGGCATGGCAATTCTATTAAAGATGACAACATGGCATTTCTACTAAATGGGAAATAACAGCAGTTTAAATGTTAAACACGTCCATATATCCATTTCAATCAATTCGATAATGTGTGCAAGTTCGTAACTAAGGCCCCCGTCGTTAAACGAATAGTAAGTGAATCAACCTTCAAGTGCCCCCGAAGGCGACCCGTTTACTACCGGCTAGTGCCCGGGAACCCAACCCTACCCAAGTGTACTTTATTGTCTGGACCACGAGCCAGATACTGCCAACCGAGCCATCAGGAGTTATAGTGCTGGCACAAGCTAGAGTAGCCAAACAGGCCATTTTATTCTATGATTTGCCAAGCAGGCCGCAAGTTCTATGATTTGCCAAACAGGCCGCAAAAGTCTGTGTGTAGCCAACCGGCTAGCAAGTCTATGTTGTGTGTTTTGCAATCAATTAACATGTCCACAAACACGCACACACACAAGCCTATATCTTGTAATGCACAAAAGTAACATATGCAGTTTCAAATGGAACGATAATTAAACGTGGAGAAAAAGCACGACTTGCATATCAGAACATCTTAGTTTAACCAATTAAATGCAACTGTTATTAAAAAATGCACTTGCCTGTTATAGATGATTTTGGGTGTCCGAGCAGATGTAGCAAGGGACGTGTTTATCTGTGTCATTAGATTCAACATTAAGCTAATGAACCCTTAACCAATAATAATGAATTAAATCTATTGTGAGTTAAGCACACAATTAAAATAACCCCTGAATTGGGTTTGTCTAATCTTATTGTGTTGTCAGGCTAGGGTGGTGTTTATATTGGGTTATACAAACAAGGTACACCTTATTTTATTCCAATTTTATTACATTAACATTGCTTAACCATTATTAACATGCAAAAATGAACAATTAACAAGTTAATATCAAATTAGCACTAATACCCTAGTAATTCCCTCTTACCATAAGTTAATAACAAGGTTAACATACAATAATTAGTGTACCTACCAAGTTGACTATGGGTAAAAGTTACATGTGACAACTTAATATTATTTAATAACCAATTCTTATCTAACTCTCTCTCTCACTCTTATTCTCTCTTCTCTTTCTTTCCATGTCTCTCTCTCTCTCTGTCGTTTCTCTCTTGTTTCTCCTTCTTTTTTTTCATTCTACATTCGATGGCAGCAAGCAAAATGCAAAGGAGGGGGAATGGGTGACTCACGCACGCGAAGGGAAGATGGTGGCCAGTGACAGGGCTTCCGGCGGCGGCGCTCCGACAGGTGGCAGGTCCCAGGCGGCCGGCGGCCGGCTGAGCAGGGCGGCGGCGGCTCCAGCTGCTGGGCGCGCACGCGTGGATGCCCAGGCGTGGGTGAGGAGCCGGCCTAGGGAAGGAAGAGGAAGAAGATGAAGGGTTTGTAGAGTTTTGAATCTGAAAATATATTTTCAGATTTGATTGAATCTGAAATTTGTATAGGGTTTGGTTTGAAATTTAGTTTCAGATCTGAAATTGTTTTTGTTGGCTCTGGAATTGGTTTTATCTGTATTTGATTTGGGTATTGGATTTGGGTTTCAGTTTTGGTGTGGATGTTTGAGGGCTGATTGGTGATGAGAATTTGGGTTGAGGGAATTGGTTTTTGTGTATGGGTAGTTTGCGGTAGGATTTGTTTGCAGAGAGATGTGTTTCATTTGCAGATGATTAGCAGGGATGAAGATGGATTGGCAGGGAAGATTCTGCCTTAAGAAGAGATAGCGGGGGAACAGATTTCCAATTCGTCAAAGCTATTAATTTGATTAGGTTTAGGATTAGGACTGAATTAAATAATGTTTGTTGCCTCAAGGGGGAGCATGCATCTGGCTAACAACGTGTTACACTTCTTCTCATTATTGTGTTAAAAGAATTCCAACCGTGAAAGATGAGTGGGATTAAGCAACTAAGTGAGTGTTAAATGTAATTATTAAAATAAAAAAAGTAATTAGTAACACTAACAAAAATAATTAGAAAAATAATTAAATTAAAGTTTTTAGTTAAACTAGATGATCAATTAATGACGTTCCGGTAAAAACGGAAAAACAGAGTCGCACATACGTAGCAAGAAACGTACGGACAAAAAGTGAACCAGACGACTGAAATAAAAAATCGGTACGCACGATCTAAAACACGGCTAATAATACAAGCCGTTACACAAATACACCCACATGCACTGCTATCCTAAGATATACAACCACCTCTGTCACCATGTACACATTTAAACACACAAACACATGTCATACATAAAGTCTTACACATCAACATCTATACACCCAGATATCACTATATCTATCCTAACACCGGTGTAAGCATACCCGCTTACAACCAGACATGCAACCGTATACATCTTACATATATACGTATATCAAACACACAACTCTAATACACCCAGTGCATGCCCACTCATACCTGAGTGGAATACAAGGATCCATACAGACAATACACCATATCTATAGATGGCCTAGAGATCAATCAATTATATAATCCCATGACACACATTACTCATAAGCTACCATTCATTAACACATAAATACATGCACCTCTGTACCCAGACATACAATCATGTATGTCCCTTAATATCCATCCAACATTCGCACATGCGTCATCACACAGAGTCTTACATATCAATATCAATACACAGATATCCCTACAAAACTATAATCATCCATATACAGGTGTAAGCGTACCAGCTTACAGCCATGCATGTATCATATACTCATCACATATATCAACTCATAACACTAATACATATCCACACATTCATGGCCGGAACTCAAGGATCCACGAATGTTTCTGCACACTCTACATGTGCATACATATAGTATATAGCCAATACACAGTACATCTATACTCTACATGCATCCCAGTCAAGTATATATCTCCACTTTACACACTAGTCATATGTCAACCATTTATTAACACATATACTTCAAATACAATCACAGAACCATATGACCATTCGTACATATATCATAGTCGTAAGCACATGAGTATATAATCTCAATATACTCGACAAGCCATATTCAAAACTTATAGAACTATAGATATGTATATGTACACATACCTAAAACATAAAGATGTACATACATTCATATTGAATCAACAATCGAATCTCAACCCCCAGGTTCTATACCTCAAGCTTCTGATATCTGGCCCATCCTAAGGCTGGACTCTACCCACCTTAGAACTTAACTACCCACAAAAACACGAACACTACACGTACAATTCCGTACACAACCGCAGTGAGGGGACCTGCGTGGGCCACCACTTGTCACGACCCCCATACCTGGGACACCCAGAAAGACAAGGTACATGACGAGAACTAAAAACGTATCTGCAGGTCCACTGTGCATTACTGGGAATAGTACATGTAGTATTCAACAAACAGCCAACCAACAAACACAGAACGACACAAGGTCACTGAGAAATACTGAAAGCCAAACACTAAACAATTTCATATACATCTCAAACATCCCATTGCATTAATTCATATAGTACAAGCATCTCTCACCCCAAAAGAAAACCCAAAATGCACATAGCTCTCTCCTCACCCCTCACCACCCAATCTAAGCTCCAACTCCCAACAACAGCCCTCCAACCTCAACCTCCAGCTCAACCTGCCATCCCAGGAACCACACCTGAAAATTCAACTAGGGCATGTCAACGCGTGACCCAGTAGGAATGCCAACTCCCTCTAGTATGCTATTATGGAAATGCAACTATTTTACATGCATTCATAGCAAGGTACAAATGAAGTATGGAATGAGCTAAAGGGAACACGTGTATGACATAAAGCATTGAATACATAACATAAACGAAAGTACAACAACAAGAGAGTGCAACAACATTAGTAAAATAAACGCAAGCGACAAGAACTACAATAGGCGATGTATATAACAAGGGTATACAACATGGAAGGGCTACAAGTAAAGAACATACAAGTAAGCAACATTTAATAATGCTACAAAAGTAATGAAAGTTATCTGAAGTGTTTTGGACCCTAAGTAGTGGGTAGACACTCTTGGGACTGGACCACACCCCCAGTTGGGGTGGAACAGGCAAACTCCCCGAGACAAGCTCTTACTAAAGGAGCCCTGTTTTCTCCTTATTTCCCCTTCACATTTTCTCCAATTCTCCTCATTTCCGCCACTCCCCGCTACTCGAGCAAGAACAAGAGGGCCACCAACCACCACAACCATCCAGCCCCTCATGTTTTCCCCACAACTTAGTGTCTCCCAATCCCCGTGTCACCCTCATTTAAGAGGACTTAATCATTTCTTAGCATTAAGTGATTCAACATAGCATACCACATTTAGAAGTCCATCTTTACAAATTTCAAAATGACATAAGAGTGACATAATAGAAACAACAAAACTAACACATCGCATGCAATGTTAAGAGGGCATAGAGGAACAAATAAGCTGGTATGCTCCAAACTTAGAGGAAAGAACATACAACATAATGAATGCCACGAAAGTTCCATGAATAAGAGGACGACCACAACCACATCTCCCTTCTTCTTCATAACATGCCCTTGGCATCATTGAAACAAGCACCATCTTCCCAACACTTAGCCAATTGCCACACAACGCCATTCTCCATAAACACCCACCATCCTCCATAAACGTAACGTATCACAACACAACAACATTCGGGTGAGCTCGCAACATGAACCATTTCCCATTAACATATACTAGAAAACAACATAATGAAGAACCATGAGTAAAAGTAAGTATCATGCACTAATTCCAACAAAACCTCATTGTAGGATTTAAAATTAGTTGGCAACATAAACTAATCTCCAAATTCTACCTTAGTAACATTTGTTGTAAGGATGCAACATTTATAAAAATGAAACATTTGAGATACAAATGCAACATGCTACAGTAGAATGCAACACAAGTTTTCCATTATGAACCCTCCTCCATGACTTAAGCTTAATCACAACTTCATGCAAGGCAATTCTCTCTCATTTCATACTTGTCTATGTAGAGCCATTTCCACAAATACATGGTGGGCATAATAAGCATCTTCATCAATTCAATAGAATGCAACATAGAATTTAAGGTAAGATAACAACTTGTAGTATGTTGTTTAATTTTCATAACACAAAAAGGAATGAGTCTTCATAATAAATTTCATATAACAACTTGGTAGACAAAATGAACATATTCATTAGTTCAATTGAAACAACATAACCCAATAGCTAGACAACAACTTGAAAACAACATAATTCATAATTTTCATAGCATGAAAAGAGTGCATCACCATGATTACAGTTAATCTCTTTAGAATGTTAGGATGAATTATGATAACATGCTATAAAGAGATGGAATTCCTACTTCAAGTAACACTAATGCACATGCATAATAGAAGAAGATTTAGCCAGAAGTCCTAGTTATAGCATCTCTTAACATTCATCTTGCTGGAAATTGCATAGCAGTCAGGTTGAATGGCATTTTACTCCATAAATTTGTATGGAATATAACAATGCAATGTAAATGAAAGTTGTAGGTATGGTAGTTTTGGATTCACAGATAACATTTCAGGCAAAAATATTAGGTAGGTGATTTATAGTGAATTATTTGGTGAAGTCTATCAAATCTATTTTCCCGACAGATTTCAGTGTCTGTCTTGCTTGCTGATTTTGGTTATGTTACAGACAGAATTTCGAAAATTATACGCTGAGATGAAATTGTAGATAAACTTGTTAACTTTTCAACAAGACCAAGAACAGCAAATTCCATAGAGTATGCAGGTAATAAGCTCCATTTTTCTAAACTGTGTCCAGTGTGACAGAATTCCAGACATGTTGCAAAAATCGAATTTTTAACCTAACTTCCGGTTTGAATTGGAAAAAGTTGTGAACATGAAACTTATTAAGAACATCAATATACACATATAAAATTTCCAAAGTATTCCTAATGGCCAATTAAGCCCAGAACGTAGTCAAAGTTTCAGCTTTTCAGGATAAAATTTTCAGCATCAAGAACAAAAGTGTTTCATGAAATTAATCATGTATTAAGCTCAAAATTAAACATGTACTAATTCTACAAATGACATACTAGGGGAAATTGGATTCCTACATCTCTCTCAAGAAGATGTGAGCTTCCCTCCTCCTCCTTCCCCTTTCCTTGATTTCCCTTGCTTCCTTCTCCTTCTCTTTCTCCTTCTCTTTCTTTCTCCCATTTCTTTCTCTCTTTCTTTCTTCCCTTTTTTTTGTTTTAGCTCTAGAATGAAGGGAGATATTTTTGGGAGGGTGTAGAAAGGAGAGGAAAGGGGTAGATGTGTGTAGAAAAGTGTAGGCTTAATTAATTAAGTAGTTATCTCTTAAAATCTCCATTATTTACAAGTTTGCCATTCCTCCCAATGGTTTTTGTATTGACATGTGGCATGATAGTAATAGCACAAGGTAAAATATCTAATTATTTATTTAATTAGTATGGCTTGCTAATGAAATACAAGATCTCTTTAGAAAATATCTCTTTTAATTCCCTTTATTTACAAGTTCACCATTAACTATACACGTGTCATCCTACTACACATACACATACATAATTACAAATGTGCCATTACTTAAGGTCTAATTACAAGAATGCCATAGCACAAAGATTTTAATTAAATGCCCTCCAACTTTTCATAGTAAATACATCGCATGCCATTGCATTAACTTGGTATCTAAATACCCTCACATTTTGTGCTTTGATTACAAGTTTGCCATTACACAATTAAATAAACTCTCTTCTCTCTTCTCATCTTCTAATAATAATCCAAGCCCAACTACAAAGCCCAACCCACTTTAGCTACTAAAATTAGCTAAGGCCCAACCAATAAGAATAACAACATCAACAATAATAACAACATCCAACAATAAGAATACTAAAACTAATAATAATAACACTAATAACACCCTCAATGCCATATTATTAAGAAAACATATTAATATCACTTCATTAATTACAAGCATTATATTTAATACAATGGCAATATTTTCTATATACACTACATCAAGTACTATACACACATCTCAGTATATACCAGTATACGAGTACTACTGCTATGCACACATACATCAATAGGCATACCCTAGGTATATAGGCACCAGGGTCATTACAGGTATGATTGGATGTGACCGCCCGTATCCATCAGTACGCGTATAATCGTATTTTACGTATTTTCTTCAATTAAAAGTATTTAATAATGGTTGGTCAGGACTTTTATTTAAAAATGGTTTCTAAATCATTTATAAAAATATTTTGTAGTATCAAGATAGTTATAGCCTATTTTAGTGAATGCGAGTGTCATCCTAAACCCCTAAATAATTTATATAATAATCTTTATTTAATTATTACTGATTTAGCTGTATCAAATATTTTTCTATATAACCAGTATCAAAAAGATTTCAAACTTCTACCATGAGATTCTAAGATCATTTAGTGCTCCACATATTAAGTTCGTTATTTTCTGAAGTCAAATCAATAGAGAACCCGCAAACCCGCGACCTAAACGTTTTAGCCCAAAATTCGTATCTCCGTATCTCAGACTTTGAAATGGACCTCATATTCGCGATCCTCGCGTTGATACAAACTCATGTCTATGGTTTCGTAATTTTTCGAAGTCGTTTAACTTCAGGGGCAAAATCGTAATTTCATTACTAAATATTGCAATTGCCTTACCATAATCACTGTTACCTTACCCTAATCACTGTTACTAATTACCCTCACTCTTATCGGCAGATGACACCAACCCCTGTTGGTGTCATCCCATGTGGAATGTGCTAAACCCCGTTTTTAGCTTAATCAATATCTTAACCTAACCTATTTAATATTTTGCATAAGTATTAATGAGTTTAACTATTTAATTGATTTAATCACCCTATATAATACCCATTAAACCCTTCCTCTCACCTCACGTTGGCAGCCCAACCCATGCAAAGCTCCCCGCTCTCCCCTTCGAACACATTCTCTAACCCTCAGCCCAAACCCCTCGTTCACTCTCTTCCCCACTTCCCTCCACCGCCGTGAGCCCGTCGACGGCAGCCCGACGCCGTCCATCACCGCTCATCTGCTCCCTCTCCTCTTACGCCCTCCTCCTCCCTAGGACGCCACCGTGAGGCCTTCCACCATCGCTCCCGTCGCCAACGCCGCCTTGACCCGACGAAACCGCCGCCGCTGCTCCATCTTGCACAACCGAGAGCCTAGCTCTCCTCCGAGCCTCGTCGCCACTAGAACCCTCTCCGAGAGTCCCGTCATTCGATGCCTCTCCTTGCTCGACCTCCCTCCACACCTCAACCACCGCCCTCCGACGAGGCCAACCCCGCAGTGAAGACCACGCCTCCTCCGCTCCCCTCTGACGCCGCCCCTCCGCCCATTGAATGTCGACGAGCCCAACGCCCGTGCTCCGCCTTCCTCCCCACCACCATAAGCCACCCTCGCCATCGAGGAGAGCCACCCGCCTCCATCCACCTCCCACAGCCTCGCCGCACACCACATCGTCTTCCCGGAGCTCCCGCCGTCGCACTGCCCCAGAGCGCCGCCGAGCACCGCCCCCAGCAGCCCCCAAGCGCCCGTGCTCGTCGAGGGTGAGAACATTGAGTTTGTTTTTTTAAAAAAATGAATACGTATTAAATACGTATTTAAATACGTATGAAAATATGTATAGTATATACTGATTGAAATAAATATATATTAAATCGTACGGTCCTCAGAAAATTACGAGACCAGTCCCAAAAAATCAGAAACGACGAAACGGCATATTGGCACTGGTTTCATCGCCAAAAGGCAACTATATCTCCCATAGTGATTTTTCGAAGGCAAAACTTAAATAAGCTAAAATCGCTTTAAAATTCGTATCTTGAGATTTTCACGTACACTAACGTACGAGAAAAACATTTGTTGTAGTACTAGTTAATACGATCGTTTTGACCCCTTGTTGGAAGAATTCTGACGTTCGGTTTGCTCTAAATAAAATTTTGAACATATGTCGTGAAAATGATTTCTTGATTTAAAATTAGTTTTTGGCTCTTTTAAATTGTTTAAAAATGCTTAATAATTATTTAACAATCTTGAAAACTAGCTACAATCCTTAGAAAAATATTTTAAGCTAATTTAAACTTATTTGCTCAGTTAAAATCATTTCTTGCTCATTCTCTTATACTATTACGTATTTTTCGTTTTCATTTAATTGTTAAATTGAGTCGTGAAGTCTTGAACTTTTGTGAAGATCTTATACGGACTATTGAGACATCATGGAACCATTGTGCGCAAAATGAACTGAGTATAAAAGAATGGAAGTTGGAATTTTAATAAAAGTGAATGAAAGATGGAACTTCAAATGCAAATTGATAGTACTCAAACTTTAACTGACACTTGACCTGACCTATGGGTTTGGGGTAGTCTATGATCACAAGTGTTGCGGAGTGGCTGGATGCACCCAAACTAAATTACCTCCAACACATTACTGTAAGGATCGCCTTACCCTTGCAATACTAACAACACACACTAGGGGGTGAATAGTGTAATGGCAATAAAATTGTCCAATTAAAATTTAACTTGCAAAAGCGGAATTATAAATGTAAGAGGAAGTAAAAGGCACAATCAATCCAAACGTAAACACAAAGTTTTACCCTGGTTCTCCAAACTTGGGTACATCCAGCCATACCAATATTCACTATATTCCCACACAGAGAAGTGAATACAAATCTCACAAGGAGATACCCCAAAAAGAGGATTTATGCCCTACACAAGGACCCAACCAATCCTCCACGAGGATCAAGACTCCCACACAGAGAATCACTAACTCCCACTCAGAGAATTCGGGTTAGCCCTACACTAGGACACTAAACTCCCACTAGGCGAGTTACTCCCACAAAGAGAGTTATTCCCACAAAGAGAATATCCTAAGCCCCACAAAGAGACAACCTCCCACAAAGAGAGAAAGATCTAATTCCCACAAAGAGAATTAGAGACACAAATTACACCAAGTAAAGTAAATACTCTTACCTATGCCTTGAGATGCTTACTCATGAATGGATGCAAGGCATGGAAGAGGATCTCCAAGTGTTGAGATATGCTTGAAAGCACTTGGTTGAATTCCCTTGAGCTAGACTTCAATGCATGAAGAAGAATGAGAGCTCTTAAGAGGGAATTGAGGGAGTTTGTCAGTTGCTTATGGATCTCTTGAGATATTCAATAGCATCAAGAAGTATAAGAGATGGCAGCACACTCATATATATAGGAACCCTATATCAAACCCCAAAACCCAAGAAAACAGCCAAAGAATCAATTCTGCAACGGCTAGAAACTGGGCGAAAACGACAGGCACAGTCGACTGATGATCAAAAGACAGTCGACTGATCAACGGCTTGAAAATATCCAACGGCTATAATCTGAGCCAGGACAGTCGACTGATGAAGACAGTACAGTCGACTGAGAACAGGACAGGCGCCTGTTAATCCTTCAGCAGGCGACTGCTGCAGGGGATGGAATAAAAAAGAGAGCTGCCCTCTTTCTCCAATTAAGCATACAGGCGACTGATGTCAATAATACAGTCGACTGTCTATTAGTCAGGCGACTGTAAAACCTTAATTAGTCATCTGCTGTAAAATATGGAGAAACGACAGAGAGATGCAGAGAATGTACTTACGCTATACAGGCGACTGATGACCAATCTACATGCGACTGTAAATATACAGGTGACTGTAAACTGACCAGTAGTCGACTGTGCGTAAAGCTCAAGTTTGAGTGAATTGAAAATGTTGACTTGAGCTGTGCATATCAGGAGACTGTAGAAGGATCTACAGGCGACTAGAAATAACCCAGTCGACTGTTTTTCCTTCAGCAGGCGACTGATGGAAAGCCAGAGACTCCAAATGAGTCTTTGGACAGAGTGAACCTAATAGGTTGGATTCTATGATAATCCTAAGGCTCACTAAGATGGTTAGATGCATATGCATGAATGAGTAAACCATCTAACAAGGCATTACATTAATCCTAGACTCAAAAGAGAGAGAAAGCAATAAAGTAAATTACATGGATTACAATGCTTTCCTTAGAGTCTAAGTCTTCAATCTTGATGCCTTGATTGCTCTCCATCATCTCCAAGCTTTGGCACTCCTTGAGTCCAAGCTTTGGCTCTTCTCCACTTGATGTCCATCCTTGCACCAAGTGATTAGTCTCCAAGAAAGATATTCTTGAAATAAAACTGAGAGACTAAAACATGAGAGTCATTAGCAACAACATAATGTTGTGATCATCATCAAAATAAGATTGGTATGAAACACCAATACTCAATAATCTCCCCCTTTTTGATGATGACACACATTATGTAAAATATAAAGTATTAAAGCACAATGCTAATGAGCCCCCCCCTACTTATATGCACCAAATAAACAATGAGCTACACAATAGTAAATACTCATTCTACCAAATAAGATCATGGTGACATATAATAGGCATGGATTACATAAACCAATTGTAAACCAATTGTAAAATACAATATCATGCAAACATGCAAGGTTTATCTAATCCCATATATCTCCCAATAGCTATATCTCTCCCCATATGCATATGAATATATGTTCCCATATATATTTACATAATGCATATATCTCTCCCCCTTGACATCGTCAAAAAGGTGGGCATCAAACATATCCCCCTTCGTCATCTTAACCAAGATGTGACAATATGCAAGAAAAGAAAGATATGTATGATACCAAATTGAAAATTTTAGTGGGTATCAATTCACTATCCCATGCTCCCCCTAGATCATAGAAATGGTCAACTTTTGACTTCTAGGATCTAATACCAATTATACAAATAATGGAGCCATGGGCCAAACGTGTATCAAAGCAATAGATATGGAAAAATCAATCTTTAATGATACACACAGAATATTGCCAAAACAAATATAACATGTAGTATGATGGCAATAAACAAGAGGTTTGGTTTGAGATCAAAAACAACCAAATGTGAATAATGATTTCAAATAACCTCCGAAATGAGTGTTAAAATATGTCTTAAAATACTTTAAACATATAACATATTAACTCCCCCATTGACATACACATGGATCAAAAATGCATGCATGTCAATAAACCCCAAGGTCCTCATTTTCATGAAAAATAAGTTTGAAAATATTTTCAAAATCATGAAACACACACAAACAATGGGTATGCTAAAAATAAACATTTAAGCACAATACATATGCAATATGCATATGTGTGAGGAACCTAAACATTAGGCAACCAAACCCAGGAGGAGTTTGATTTTCTAATGTAATCACATGAGGTGATCACATCCCTAACTAGAGAGTTGATGTAGCTATCCCTCTCTTGCACACTAACCTTAGTGGGAATTCATAATCTCAAGGATTCCTAGGCAAGGGTTTTGCCTTTGCAGGAGGGCTGGATGTGGCATGCTTAGGTGTAGAAACGAATTTCTTGGCATGCAAAGAATGAGGATTTTGCTTCTTAGCAAAGAATGATCTACATGCTTCTTGTTGATGTTATTGTTGTACAAGAAAGCATGGTGATTTTTCTTAGGTGCTTTAGCAATATTTCTTGTATTTGCACTATAAGATGAATTAGAGGTGGGTTTAGGTATCACATTTTGAATATAACCCAAATCTCCTCTATGATTTCCCGGATGTTGTTTTTCCAACAAATCATGGAGTGAATCCCAAGAATACACAAAGCGTATGAGCATACGGGATTCCTCTTCACATTTCAACGTAAGTTGTTGAATGTGAGACTCTAAGCTAAGGTTTTGAGCAACAAGTTTTTCATTTGTAAGGCTCAATTCCTTAACTTGAGAGAGAAGTGTGTCTCTCTCACTAGTGTCGCAAACATGCATTTCATCATGAATATTTACACTAGACGATTCTAAATCATGAACCCTACTCATAGCATTATCAAGTTTAGATTTCATTTTATCATATGAATCGATGCACTTACTTGCCAAATTGGAGGCCACATTTAGGCGGTATTCGAGCTCCTCATAGGATGGCGTTTCCTCCTCAGCTTCCTCATCGCTTTCCTCGTTGACTTCCTCATCGCTTTCCTCATCGCTTGAGCTTGACGAAAACTCTTCCCCATTAGCCATGAAGCAACATTCTTCTTCATCATGTGATGTGTCCACATCAAAATCATCAAATGTGCCAATAAGTCCCTTCTTTTGGTTCTTGACCTCGGACTTGGCTTTCCAATGTTTCTTCCCTTTACCCTTATAGGTATCTTTGGTGGGTTTGGAAGGGCATTCGGTAACAACATGACCTCTTCCACTGCAATTGAAACAAATCAACTTGTTAGAATGATAGGCAACCTTTGACGAATATATACCTTGTTTGTCCTTGAGGAATGCCTTGAAATTCTTGAATTGCTTGGCAAGTTCGATTTAATCATCATCGCTAATATCATCTTTTTCTTCACTCGGAGTATCTTGATGGAACTTCTTTTTCCACTTGAATGACTCCTTCTCAACATGGAGTGCAACCCCCTTTTCCTTTTCGGGCTTGGTTGGTTGAACTTCCTCATTATGCTGAAGAAGCACTTCATGAGCAATCTCCAAAGTATGCCAAATACTGTTGGCCGATTTGCACATGGAGATGTGATCGAACTCATCTGGAGTGAGGGCGCAATGGAGTACACACATAGAACTAGCATTGACTCTGATCAAGTCCTTCTCCGCTTTAGTTCTCGAGGCCGCGGGTAAAGTAGGCTCCTCAAAAGGCGACTCTATAATGTCCCAAAGGTCGTGACCCTTCAAGTAGACCATCATCATGATCTTCCAACTAGGGTAGTTGGTTCCGTAGAAGAGCGGGGGTCGAACGGTTGCGTGACCTTCTTCATGGCACATGGATGTAGCGTTGAATGCCATCGTTGCAGTATGCTATAACCTCGCTCTGATACCAATTGTAAGGATCAACTTACCCTTGCAATATTAATAACACACACTAGAGGGGGGATGAATAGTGTAATGGCAATAAAATTGTCCAATTAAAATTTAACTTGCAAATGCGGAATTATAAATGCAAGAGGAATTAAAAGGCACAATCAATCCAAACGTAAACACAAAGTTTTACCCTGGTTCTCCAAACTTGGGTACATCCAGCCACACCAATATTCACTATATTCCCACACAGAGAAGTGAATACAAATCTCACAAGGAGATACCCCAAAAAGAGGATTTATGCCCTACACAAGGACCCAACCAATCCTCCACGAGGATCAAGACTCCCACACAGAGAATCACTAACTCCCACTCAGAGAATTCGGGTTAGCCCTACACTAGGACACTAAACTCCCACTAGGCGAGTTACTCCCACAAAGAGAGTTATTCCCACAAAGAGAATATCCTAAGCTCCACAAAGAGACAACCTCCCACAAAAAGAGAAAGATCTAATTCCCACAAAGAGAATTAGAGACACAAATTACACCAAGTAAAGTAAATACTCTTACCTATGCCTTGAGATGCTTACTCATGAATGGATGCAAGGCATGGAAGAGGATCTCCAAGTGTTGAGATATGCTTGAAAGCACTTGGTTGAATTCCCTTGAGCTAGACTTCAATGCATGAAGAAGAATGAGAGCTCTTGAGAGGGAATTGAGGGAGTTTGTGAGTTTCTTATTGATCTCTTGAGATATTCAATAGCATCAAGAAGTATAAGGATGGCAGCACACTCATATATATAGGAACCCTATATCAAACCCCAAAACCCAAGAAAACAGCCAAAGAATCAATTCTGCAACGGCTAGAAACTAGGCGAAAACGACAGGAACATTCGACTGATGATCAAAAGACAGTCGACTGATCAACGGCTAGAAAATATCCAACGGCTATAATCCGAGCCAGGACAGTCGATTGATGAAGACAGTACAGTCGACTGAGAACAGGACAGGCGCATGTTAATCCTTCAGCAGGCGACTGCTTGTAACGATCGGTTTTTGTAATGACTTTTATATGAATAATATTGGATGTTTCCCTCTTTGTGTGTTTTTCCCGTTAGAAATCCTTACGATTAACTTCATAGCGTCTTAATCTTAGTGCTAGGGTGATCCTAGAGGCCATAGGAATCTTCCCGAAGCTTCGCGCTTCGATTCGACACTTATCGTGCATCTTAATCGGTTCATGAAGGAGAGCCAACCGACTAGATTGCAATCTAGTCGGTCGGCAACACTTCTCAGACCGGCTAGTTCTTGTCAGTAAATTTCGACTGAGTTACTGTTTACATTTAGTCGGTCTAAGCACGTTCTCCGACCGACTAGTTTCCAAACTAGTCGGTCAGGTCTTGTACTCAAACCGACTAACTGTCAGTACTCATTATCTATCTCATTCGACCTTTAGTCGGTTCATGGACGTTCACCGACCGACTAGATCCTAAACTAGTCGGTCGACAGGTCTTCACAGACCGACTAATCATGCCTTCTCTGTACAGACACTGTTCACTATTTGACGTTAGTCGGTGTCATTTGGACGACCGACCGACTAGATCATAAACTAGTCGGTCGACCACCCTTCTCTGACCAACTAAATTGCCCAGTAAACCTAGGTTAAGTTGTAGCCGCCGCACTTTTTCTTTATTTAAACCCTCGACCATTCCTATTCTTTCTTCACTTTTCTTAGCTCATCTTCTTCCCCAATCATTCCCCAATCATCCTCTTACCTTCTTTCATCCTCCCGAGCTTCCCATCACCCTCTTTTGCGTCGGCACCACCCCCGTAGGCCGTCGGCCGATCGCCAAAAACCCCAAAATCCTCTTTTGCTCCAGATTTGCCCTATATTTCCCCATTCTCCAGATCCATTTTAGATCAGCCACTGGAGATCCTTTCAGTCGCAACATCTCCCTCGGATCGCTCTTCTGTTGTCGTGCTAAGCTCGGTTTGGCGACGGCAACCCGAAAATCGTCGGGATCTTCTTCTACCTGCAGTTCGTAGGCATCGTAATCATCGTTCTTCCGCTACAAAAACGGTTAGTGATCTATCTTTAATTATCTGTAACCCACACTGTAAATTAGAAACCCTAATTAAAAATGAATTACTAGACGTTATAGGATTCCAATGCAAACCGGTTTAGAACTCTCAATCTAATTTTCTATTTTTCCATAACAGCGAACCCAATTACTGTAGGATACCGATCTCGTGACTCTCGTCGAACAACAACTTCGGTACCAGGCAAGTGAAACTTGCCAACCTTGCTTTAGGCCATGTTGTTAGGCCAATACTTTGTTTTAGCGTGAAAGAGACTAGACCGTGAAATGATAGCGGTCTAGGCACAAATTCAATTCTAGCTTGACAACGAAGCTAGAATTTCCCTTGTCATGCCATGTCATACAACTGCCTGTCACGTTTAATTTTCTTTAACTGTACGCAATTTCATTTCAAATAATTGTCATGTGCATCCATTTTTACATATCATGTTGCATGTTGCATCGTAGCACACGCTACAAATCCTTGTACAAATCCGTGTTTCCATGTTACCGGCTAGGCACCCGTTATGCGGGTATAACCCTACGCCATACGTGTTAAAAACACGTCTTGGCTCGTGATCCAGAAGTGAGCATTACGTGTTTGGGGGTAATGCCCTGGCTCGACACACGTGGAGGGGTAGGGATAAACGGTCACTTGAGCGTAAGAGTTGGCCCGTACAGCCACTCTAGCCAAAGGGTGGAATCTCTGTGCACGACGTGCTTATAATTCTTGTACTTGTCGTGTAATTGTTTACTTGCCATGCCATGTTTACTTGCCATGCTATAATCATGCCATAACATAAACTGCTGTTGTTTTCATTGCATAAAATGCCATGTCATACTTTACTCTAGAACTGCTAGGTTGTTACCACTTTTCTTTAGTTTCCTTGCACAAGTCTTGTAGACTTGCTGACATGTGCCCCTTCTCTTTGGGTGACGCATGTTAGTTGCTGAGCCAGAGATTGCTGTGGAGGGTGACGAGTCCGTGGAGTTCGTGCCCGATCCCGTTGCTGACGTTGAGTACAAGGACACCGGTGACCAGTCCTAGTGTTCCATCGTTCCTTCTTTATTAGTTGTGTTGTTGTCGGTGAGTAGCACTGTTGTTGTTAGTTTCTTTGTTGGCCATGCTAGGCCTTTTCTTTTTTTGGACTCTTTTGTTTGCTTGGTGGCATTTCTGGTTGTTGAATTTATATCTGGACTCTGAGTTGAATAATTTTAATTATTTGCCTCTTTTTCTATTATTGTTATTGTTGTTTCCGATTCACATTACAGGGACCTGCTACTTTGTGATACTTGAAGCTTATCGGACTTGCGGCTTGTTGCTTCAAGTCTGAGCGGACCTTCTCACGCTTCGCCTCCATATTTTTGGGAAACGGGGCGTGACAGGTATCTTTGGTGGCCCATGCAGGTCCTATTTTCTGTAACTGTGACTTAATCGGAACAACGATAAGAATTATAGGATGTCCGATAAACAATTTCAACACCGAGTCATAAGGCTGAGAGTCTAACTTGTTTTGTTTTTCCTGTGTCAATAGATGGCTGGGAGACGGAATACCCGTGCTGGTGGTGGTGTGCCCCCTCGTGTCGAGGAGCCGGATCGGGAGCCCACCAACGGGGAGATCATGCGAATGATGCATCAGATGATGCAGGTGCAGCAGGGGATGCTGCAGAATGCCCGGAATGTTCCACCTGCTCGAGCAGCACAGCCGGTTCAGAATGTCCCTCGCTTCGAGCCCAGAGCGAAGCAGTTTCGGGAACTGGGTCCCGCTTACTTTGATGGGACCGAAGGACCTTTGGCTGCGGATGAATGGACCAGGAACATGGAGGACAACTTGAAGATGTCGAAGGTCGACCCTACTGGATGGGTTGACTTGGCGAAGAGGCAGCTCAAGGATAACGCTCGGAACTGGTGGGATGCCGAGGAGGAGTTGCTGGAGGAGCCGATATCTTGGGCTACTTTCAAGTCCAGATTTGATGAGGAATATTTTTCGAAGGCTGCCAGGAGGGAGATGGCGCAACGCTTCATTGACTTGAAGCAGTGGAGCTTGACGATGGACCAGTACCACCAGGAGTTCACCAGGTTGAGTCGTTTCGCACCGAAGATGGTGCCGGATGCTGATGAGAGAGCCCAGAGGTTTCTGTAGGGGCTTTCTTTGGATCTTCAGAGCTATGTGACTTCTTCTGATGCGGATTCCTATCAGAAAGTTTTGATTGCGGCAAAGAGGCAGGAGCAGATTATGAGCCAGAAGAGAGGGCAGATTTCTGGAGTTGGGAAGAGGCCTGTGGAGCAGGCCAGAGCAGTGATGAGACCAGGGTTCGGGCCCATTCAGCCGGTACAGTTCAAGAGGCCCGGAGGACCTCCTACTCTGAAGACTTGCCATTTCTGTGGCAAGACTGGGCATGTCAAGGATCAATGCCGGAAGATGTTGGGGCAGGGCTTGATTTGTGGTGATCCTGCGCATGCCATGAAGGACTGCCCAAAGTCCAAGCAGCCGTGGAAGGGAGCTGTTGCAGCAGAGGGCACCTGTTCCTGCTGGACGTGGAGCGCCTCTCGTTCCACAGAGGCAGGCTTTTCAGCAGGCTGTTCAGTCGAGGCGGCAGGCATTTCTGATGACTGCTGTTGAGACCGAGGCGGTGGATGAGGTTATTGCAGGTAACCCTCAATCTAGATGTTTCTTTCCTTAGTTAGTTTTAGTTATTAGATTATGTTTGGTTGCTTGCATATGTTTGTCTGCTAGAATAGAACTTGATTGTTAGACTGTCTGTTAGGTATGATTTTGGTTTGCACATTTCCTGCACGAGTCCTCTTCGACTCAGGTGCATCGATGTGCATTATTTCCCGGAGCTTTGTGGAGAAGCATTCCTTGTCGACTTCCCCTCTTCCCAAGAGTTGGAATATCGTTACAGGGAATGGCGTGGTCTCGGTGCATCGTGGTTGCAATTCTTGCCCTTTGGTGGTCTGTGGACATGAGATCTACGCTGATTTCATTGTCCACGAAATCATCAACTATGATGTTGTCCTCGGGATGGACTGGCTTGGGAGCTTCTATGCCACGATCGATTGTCGGAGGAAGAAGGTGGTGTTCGAGATCCCTGGACATCCGGTGTTTGAGTGCAGCCGTGGCAGCAGTTCGCTTGGTCCGGTCAAGTTTCGGGCCAAGCCGATGGAGATCGTTGCTATGCAGATGGAGTAGTGTCGGCCTGCGGTAGTGCGTGACTTCGATGACGTCTTCCCTGAGGAGATGTCTGGATTGCCACCTGATCGAGCTCTCGAGTTTTCGATCGACCTCATTCCAGGAGCGCAGCCTATTTCGAAAGCGCCGTATCGCATGGCACCAGCAGAATTGGAGGAATTGCGGAAGTAGCTGGATGAGCTCTTACAGAAGGGTTACATTAATCCCAGTGTGTCTCCGTGGGGAGCACCGGTACTGCTGGTAAAGAAGAAGGACGGTTCGCGTCGCATGTGTGTGGACTACCGGGAGTTGAATGCGGTGACCGTCAAGAATCGCTATCTATTGCCTCGTATTGATGATATTTTTGATCAGCTGGGAGGATCAAGGGTATTCTCTAAGCTGGATCTGAGGAGTGGTTATCACCAGCTGAAGGTGAGGAAGGAAGATGTTCCGAAGACAGCATTCAGGACGAAATATGGACACTACGAGTTCGTGGTTATGCCTTTTGGTGTAACCAACGCACCCGCAGTTTTTATGAATCTGATGAATCTGATCTTCTATGACTTTTTAGATAAGTTTGTCGTTATCTTCATTGACGACATTCTGATCTACTCGAAGTCGGAGGTGGAGCATGCGTCGCACTTGAGGACAGTATTGGAGATCTTGAGGAAGAATCGGTTGTATGCTAAGTATTCCAAGTGCGAGTTTTGGCTGGATAGGGTGGCTTTTCTCGGTCATGTGGTGACTGGAGATGGTATTTCGGTGGACCCCGAGAAGATTAAGGCTATCCGGGAGTGGCCTGTTCCGTAGTCAGTGTCCGAGATCCGGAGTTTCCTTGGACTTGCAGGTTATTACTGGCGATTCATCAAGGATTTCTCCCGTATTGCCGAGCCGATGACCAGATTGACGCGGAAGGATGTATCTTTTGTTTGGTCTGATGCCTGCGAGGGAGCTTTTGGTGTTCTGAAGGAGAAGCTGACGTCTGCCCCTGTTCTTGCTGTGCCCGACCGGAGTGGAGGATTCGAGATCTTTTGCGATGCTTCTGGCAAGGGTCTCGGTTGTGTATTGGATCAGCATGGGCACGTGGTTGCGTATGCTTCTCGTCAGCTTAAGGCTCATGAGAAGAATTACCCGACACACGATTTGGAGTTCGCCGCTGTCGTGTTTGCGTTGAAGATTTGGAGGCACTTCCTGATGAGTGAGAAGGTGAAGATCTTCACCGATCACAAAAGCTTGAAGTATATTTTTACTCAGAAGGAGCTCAACATGCGACAGCGCCGGTGGTTGGAGCTCATGGCTGACTACGAGATCGATTTGCAGTATCACCCTGGCAAGGTGAATGTGGTACCGGATGCGCTGAGTAGACTTCCAGCGGTGATGATGTTGACTTCGCAGTGGAGATTGCAGCAGGATTTTTGCGATTCCGGTATTGAGATTGTCCTTCCTAGGGAGACTTCTTCGTTGATGTGTATGCAGATACAGCCGACGATCGTGGATAGGATCAAGGCTGGTCAGGCTGGAGACCCGAAGTTGGTAAAGATTCGGAAGCTGGTAGAAGCTGGTTTGCGGACTGATTTCGTGATTCATGAGGATGGCTCGCTGAGGTTTGGAGCCAGGTTGTGTGTGCCAGCTGGAGACATCAGAGAGGAGTTGTTGGTGGAGGCATACAGTTCACCGTATTGTGTGCATCCTGGTGGGACCAAGATGTACAAGGATCTTCGCCTGAACTTTTGGTGGCATGGTATGAAGAGGAGTGTGGCTCGGAGCGTAGCCAAGTGCTTGGTTTGCCAGCAGGTAAAAGTGGAGCATCAGCGTACGGCGGGGTTGCTACAACCGCTCCCGATTCCGGAGTGGAAGTGGCAACACATCACTATGGACTTCGTGACTGGACTACCTCGGAGTCCGAAGCAGAATGACGCGATTTGGGTGATCGTAGACCGATTAACCAAATCCACGCTCTTTATTCCTTTCCGAGTAAGACAGTCCACAGAGGCCCTAGCGAGGAGATATATGGAGGTAAATCTTTTACTCTCTGTTTTAATTTCCTTTTCCTAGTTTAGATAGTGATGTAACGTGAATCGTGCAGGAGATCGTACGACTTCACGGAGTCCCTATGAGTATCGTGTCGGACAGAGACACGAGATTCACATCTCAGTTCTGGCAGAGTCTGCAGAAGAGTTTGGGTACGAGTCAGAGTTTCAGCACGGCGTACCATTCACAGACGGATGGCCAGTCCGAGAGGACGATCCAGATCTTGGAGGACATGCTGAGGGCGTGTATGTTGGACTTCAAGGGTTCTTGGGAGGATCATCTACACCTCATGGAGTTTGCCTATAATAACAGCTACCAGGCGAGTATTGGCATGGCACCTTTTGCCGCGCTATATGGAAAGAAATGTCGATCGCCACTGAGCTGGGATGACATTGGAGATCGGGAGCTGTTAGGACCTGAGATGATCGTGGAGGCTGTTGATGTTGTGAGGAACATACGGGAGAGGCTGAGGATTGCTCAGGACCGTTTCAAGCATTGGGCTGATGCTAAACGGCGTCCGTTGGAGTTTCAGCCAGGTGACCATGTGTTCCTGAAGATTTCCCCAAATCGAGGAGTGATTCTCTTTGGGAAACGAGGGAAGCTGAGCCCGAGATACATTGGACCATTTGACATTCTGGAGAGAGTTGGTGAGGTAGCCTACCGCTTAGCCTTGCCGCCATCTTTAGAAGGAGTTCACGATGTCTTCCATGTTTCACAGCTTCATCGGTACATCAGCGATCCATCTCACGCTGTGGATTTCTCGGAGATACCGTTCACCCTGATCTGACATATGACCAGCTGCCAATGCAGATCTTGGACAGGCGTCAGAAGTCACTTCGGAACAAGACCGTCGATCTTGTTAGAGTGATGTGGCGACACGGCTCGCGAGGAGAGTCTACTTGGGAGAGAGAGGACGAGATGCGAGAGCGCTACCCATTTTTGTTCCCTGACACGTAAGTGTTAGGAAATTCCGAGGGCGGAATTTTTCTTAAGGTGGGGAGGATGTAACGACCGGTTTTTGTAATGACTTTTATATGAATAATATTGGATGTTTCCCTCTTTATGTGTTTTTCCCGTTAGAAATCCTTACGATTAACTTCATAGCGTCTTAATCTTAGTGCTAGGGTGATCCTAGAGGCCATAGGAATCTTCCCGAAGCTTTGCGCTTCGATTCGGCACTTATCGTGCATCTTAGTCGGTTCATGAAGGAGAGCCAACCGACTAGATTGTAATCTAGTCGGTCGGCAACACTTCTCAGACCGGCTAGTTCTTGTCAGTAAATTTCGACTGAGTTACTGTTTACGTTTAGTCGGTTAAGCACGTTCTCCAACCGACTAGTTTCCAAACTAGTCGGTCAGGTCTTGTACTCAGACCGACTAACTGTCAGTACTCATTATCTATCTCATTCGACCTTTAGTCGGTTCATGGACGTTCACCGACCGACTAGATCCTAAACTAGTCGGTCGACGGGTCTTCACAGACCGACTAATCATGCCTTCTCTGTACAGACACTGTTCACTGTTTGATGTTAGTCGGTGTCAGTTGGACGACCGACCGACTAGATCCTAAACTAGTCGGTCGACCACCCTTCTCTGACCGACTAAATTGCCCAGTAAACCTACGTTAAGTTGTAGCCGCCACACTTTTTCTTTATTTAAACCCTAAACCATTCCTATTCTTTCTTCACTTTTCTTAGCTCATCTTCTTCCCCAATCATTCCACAATCATCCTCTTACCTTCTTTCATCCTCCCGAGCTTCCCCTCACCCTCTTTTGCGCCGGCACCACCCCCGTAGGTCGCCGGCCGATCGCCAAAAACCCCAAAATCCTCTTTTGATCCAGATTTGCCCTATATTTCCCCATTCTCCAGATCCATTTTAGATCAGCCGCTGGAGATCCTTTCAGCCGCAACATCTCCCTCGGATCGCTCTTTCGTTGTCGTGCTAAGCTCGGTTTGGCGACGGCAACCCGGAAATCGTCGGGATCTTCTTCTACCTGCAGTTCGTAGGCATTGTAACCGTCGTTCTTCCGCTACAAAAACGGTTAGTGATCTATCTTTAATTCTCTGTAACCCACACTGTAAATTAGAAACCCTAATTAAAAATGGATTACTAGACGTTATAGGATTCCAATGCAAACCGGTTTAGAACTCTCAATCTAATTTTCTATTTTGCCATAACAGCGAACCCAATTACTGTAGGATACCGATCTCGTGACTCTCGTCGAACAACAACTTCGGTACCAGGCAAGTGAAACTTGCCAACCTTGCTTTAGGCCATGTTGTTAGGCCAATACTTTGTTTTAGCGTGAAAGAGACTAGACCATGAAATGATAGCGGTCTAGGCGCAAATTCAATTCTAGCTTGACAACGAAGCTAGAATTTCCCTTGTCATGCCATGTCATACAACTACCTGTCACGTTTAATTTTCTTTAACGGTACGCAATTTCATTTCAAATAATTGTCATGTGCATCCATTTTTACATATCATTTTGTATGTTGCATCGTAGCACACGCTACAAATCTTTGTACAAATCCGTGTTTCCGTGTTACCAGCTAAGCACCCGTTATGCGGGTATAACCCTACGCCATACGTGTTAAAACACTTCCTGGCTCGTGATCCAGAAGCAAGCATTACGTGTTTGGGGGTAATGCCCTGGCTCGACACACGTGGAGGGGTAGGATAAACGGTCACTTGAGCGTAAGAGTTGGCCCGTACAGCCACTCTAGCCAAAGGGCGGAATCTTTGTGCACGACGTGCTTATAATTCTTGTACTTGTCGTGCAATTGTTTACTTGCCATGCCATGTTTACTTGCCATGCTATAATCATGCCATAACATAAACTGTTGTTGTTTTCATTGCATAAAATGCCATGTCATACTATACTCTAGAACTGCTAGGTTGTTACCACTTTTCTTTAGTTTCCTTGCACAAGTCTTATAGACTTGCTGACATGTGTCCCTTCTCTTTGGGTGACGCATGTTAGTTGCTGAGCCAGAGATTGCTGTGGAGGGTGACGAGTCCGTGGAGTTCGTGCCCGATCCCGTTGCTGACGTTGAGTACGAGGACACCGGTGACCAGTCCTAGTGTTCCTTCGTTCCTTCTTTGTTAGTTGTGTTGTTGTCGGTGAGTAGCACCGTTGTTGTTAGTTTCTTTTTTGGCCATGCTAGGCCTTTTCTTTTTTTGGACTCTTTTGTTTGCCTGGTGGCATTTCTGATTGTTGAATTTATATCTGGACTCTGAGTTGAATAATTTTAATTATTTGCCTCTTTTTCTATTATTGTTATTGTTGTTTCCGAGTCACATTACAGGGACCTACTACTTTGTGATACTTGACGCTTATCGGACTTGCGGCTTTGTTGCTTCAAGTCTGAGCTGACCTTCTCACGCTTCGCCTCCATATTTTTGGGAAACGGGGCATGACACTGCTGCAGGGGATGGAATAAAACAGAGAGTTGCACTCTTTCTCCAGTTAAGCACACAGGCGACTGATGTCAATAATACAGTCAACTGTCTATTAGTCAGACGACTATAAAACCTTAATCAATCATCTGCTGTAAAAGATGGAGAAACGACAGAGAGATGCAGAGAATGCACTTACGCTATACAGGCGACTGATGACCAATCTACAAGCGACTGTAAATATACAGGCGACTGTAAACTGACCAGTAGTTGACTGTGTGTAAAGCTCAAGTTTGAGTGAATTGAAAAAGTTGACTTGAGTTGTGCATATCAGGCGACTGTAGAAGGATCTACAGGCGACTGGAAATCACTCAGTCGACTGTGTTTCCTTCAGCAGGCGACTGATGGAAAGCTAGAGACTCCAAATGAGTCTTTGGACAGAGTAAACCTAATAGGTTGGATTCTATGATAATCCTAAGGCTCACTAAGATGGTTAGATGCATATGCATGAATGAGTAAACCATTTAACAAGGCATTACATTAATCCTAGACTCAAAAGAGAGAGAAAGCAATAAAGTAAATTACATGGATTACAATGCTTTCCTTAGAGTCTAAGTCTTCAATCTTGATGCCTTGATTGCTCTCCATCATCTCCAAGCTTTGGCACTCCTTGAGTCCAAGCTTTGGCTCTTCTCCACTTGATGTCCATCCTTGCACCAAGTGATTAGTCTCCAAGAAAAATATTCTTGAAATAAAACTGAGAGACTAAAACATGAGAGTCATTAGCAACAACATAATGTTGTGATCATCATCAAAATAAGATTGGTATGAAACACCAATACTCAACAATTACGGAGGTTAGATCCTTGACTGTCGCCGTATAGGGACGGTGGGTACCGCCTTCGATTTGCTCCCGACGCAGGGCGCATGTTGGTTATCTCTCGTACTCTTGAACATGTACTTATCACTAGAATAAACTGGCTATTGAATATTGTTCTAACATCTTTTTCTACAGGTTGCTACAACGTTACAATTTTGTTATCAAATGCCACATTGTTACAGGTTGCTAGTAGTTATGCCAATTGCTATCAAATGATTAAATTGCTGCTGGTTGCAAATTGCTGCGAATGTTTAACTGTCGTAACTCTTTCCAATTAAAATTATTACTGGTCTTTTCAACTTTGTTTATGTAACGTCCTGCTTCCCAAAATACCTGGAATCTCACTTTACTTTTTTTCCACATTTTTTTCCAGGAATCTTGAAGAGGCAGAAGTAAAGGAAGAAAGATGCGAGAGAGAGAGAGAGAGAGAAAACAAAGGCAGGCCACTGCGCACATGCTGGGATAGTACAAGTGAAGCTACATAAACATACCCAAAACAACCTCATAGTACATAGAACAACAATAACAATCATATATAAAACAACTTCCATTTATGTGCATAATCCAGATGTGACACTACACAAACACCACTACTCTCCATCTCCCAAAACAACCCAGTCACAATACAACTACAACTCTCACCAAAGGCAACCCCTGAAAATCCTACTCCAAGTCACCACTAACCATACTGCCTCTGCTACCTGAAAAATAAGAAGGAGCATGACAATTCGTGCCCCAGTAAGAACCAACTTAGATTTGGAACACCATTCTAAGGTTATCAAACCACAAGGCAAGACAAGAGAAATAGAGCATGTACTAAGTACAATAATGAAAATTAAAAAGCTAAACAAGAGGATCATACATGCGGTCCAATGTCGAGTTACTGCAAGAAAAGGGTTAGCACGAATAATAATAATAATAATAATAATAATAATAACACAAGTGTTCAAGCAACCATTATCTAATAAGATAAGTGCAAGTGCCTGGGGTATGACATAGAGTCACAAAGAAACAAGCAAAGGGAAGGGGAAGTGTTGCCAGCAGAAGGAGTAACACACAAATTCTGATTTTATAATTTTATAATTGAATTAACTGGAACTTGGGTAAACTCTGTGATACTAGGACCTGGACATCACCCCAAATTCGGGGTGAATATAGCATACTGCGCAGTGGACACGGGCACTGTATGACACCGGGCCTCTCAGCTCCCCCGTCCCTGGCAGGAATGAGGCTCTCCCACAATAACACAACCTCCGTATGTCCCTTCCACTCCCGGTAAAGGCGAGTAGGTATAAATATCACATATCACATAATCATTTCCCCCAACTTCTCAGTCCAGGCCTCATATCCACAATTTACTCAAATCCCACCTAAAACCCGGGTTTTGCTAACTCACCCTCATTAGAGAGGATTGAGACTTATTCAATTTTATTAGTTAAAATCATAAGTGACACGTTAGGGGTCATGATGGCATGGGTATGCACATATCACCTTAACTATCCATCATTAGACATAGGGTCATGCACTCACGTGACATGCCCTCTATCTCAACACCTCGTCCAGTCACAATTACAATGTATACATGCCATTCAAGCCTCTAACTTTACCAATCATCAATGTGGCTCAAGGCCAACACTAACACATACTCGTTTCTCAAATTACTAGATATTGCCTTCATTGAGGCATTTCATCGAACACATGACAAGCGTCGTTCATATCAAAGCAACAAAATATCATTTACATGTGCCAGGAACTTGAACATTCATTTCACCATATAACCATATTGAGCAAGAATAATGATGGCCAATTAACCACGATTAATGAGTAACAACATCACTTAATGAATTCAGCTTGCTGAAATTTGCAGAAAGTGAAAATACATGGCCATGTAACATCAGTTTGCAGTGCAAATTTGACAATTTGTCTCAAAATAAAGTTATATATATTAGTCCTGGATCCACAGATAAAATTTCATGAAACACTATTAAGTAGATGATTTATGTTGAATTATTTGGTGAAGTGTGTCAAGTCTGTTTCCCAGACAGATTTCAGAGCCTATAAAAGATTGCT
The DNA here is from genome assembly GCA_030789695.1 of Scilla litardierei. NCBI lineage: Eukaryota > Viridiplantae > Streptophyta > Magnoliopsida > Asparagales > Asparagaceae > Scilla > Scilla litardierei. Next base: position 154,461,322 of record CM061141.1, read on the forward strand.
GTTTTTGGGCATGTTTTAGCCAGAATTTAGAAATATAAGCACCCCGATGAAATTATAGATAAACTTGTTAACTTTTCAACGAGACCAAGAACATAAAATTCCCATGTGTGTGCATGTATTTAAGTCAATTTTGCTAAACTGTGTCAAGACTAAAGATCAAACAGACATGTTGTAAAGATAGAATTTTTGCTCCTAATTTCTGAATTGAACATATATCAAAATTTATATGATTTTAGGGTAAAACTTCAAGATCTACATGGATATATTTTTTTCGAAACCTAAATCAAACCACAGTAATCAGCATTATAGAAATAACACACAACAAAATTTCAGGATTTCAAAGGGGTTGTTTTTACTAAGAATTTCAAGGGATAATTTGTAAAATTAAAACATGTCTCATGAATTTTCACCATCCCTAATTCATATTAAGTAAAACATACTATAAAAAATAATAGCAAAAATCAATTTAATGAAATTCCAAAACCAAGAGGGTTCCTACCTCAAAACTTGAATTTTCCTCTTCTCCTTCTCTTCTTTCCTTCTCCACCTTCTTCCCACTTGCAACCACTTGAGATCCTTGATTTTTGTGAGGGAGAATTAGGGTTTTGGAGTGGAGAAAATGGAGAAAAGGGGGAGGGTTTGGCCGGCCTAAGCTAGGGGAGGGAGAGGGGAAAGAGAGAGAGAAGATGAAGGTTTTAGAAAGAAAAAGAGAGATTTCTAAAGAAATTTCTACACCCTCCTTAGCTTCTCCCATAAGACATGTACAAATCAAAATGACTAAAATACCCTTCCAAAAATACCCCCCAACTTCTAGGTATTTACAAGTTTTTCATTACTTTATGCACCGACTACTTAAGTATGTACGCACAGCAGCTTTAGTCCAAATGACCGTTTTGCCCCTCACCTTTCTAAAAATTTACGGGGTTTGCCATTGACCCCTAACCCCTTTCACACTTGCATAGCTTCCCTACACATACCCATGCATGCATACACATACCCATGCATGCCTACACATGCATACATGACCTACACACACACGTCCAACACATTCCTGTTGTTTTACACCCACGACGTCATTTGCACTTTTCTCGCATTCACATTTCGCATTCTCTTCCCTTAGCCACGTATTACAGTCTATTCCCCCTTGCACTACGTCACATACATCGATATCTATGCGTATTTCATGCCCACGTATGCATCGTAGGTAGAAATACCACGTGTGTTCAGTAGAATACCCGTATAGTGCTAAATAGGGCATGACATCCTACCCACCTTAAAATAAAGTCCGTTCTCTGACTTTTTAGGGTATGAACCCTGGTAAAGGTCAGCTAGGTATGATGATCTTTCTACACATGAAATACAAACAATAATACATATCTACCCCATACTTATATACACTATACGCTTCACTGTCATCCATACACACCCGCATGGCACAGATATCACAGATACACCCTATTATTCATCTAGTAGTACATCCACATCACTATGTGCACTCACTACATACACATACATATATGTTTTTCACATAAACATCTAGGCACATGTATTCACACACTAACATATACATCACACACCATAATTAAGTCTTTATACGTATTATTATACATATTTAGATTACTACTCATATCCATGTGCATACGACATCACATCGTATCCATATCACGATACATAAGCATTCATACATGGTATGTTTTGTTTTTTTGGTAAGTATACATGGTATGTTTTCATATATATCACAACACCTCTAAGTATATACAACTTATGTTCTACTTGCTTATATATTTAGTACATATAAGTCCATATGCATGCACAGACATGCAACTATACACATCAATCTACACACGTAACTTGACAAACATGGTCACTATCATGGTGTCACACCATATGTACACCAGATCTCTATATATTCAATACTTAGTCATATAAGTTCACCCACATATAAGTTCACTCACAATTATATGCACATAAATATCTACATACACACAATATTTAGTCACATCCAACATACATCGACAAGCACACACCAACACATGCATGGTCAAGTCATTTAGGTCCGCAATCATAACTATAGATAGTTATACACATAATCTCACAGTCATAGCGACTCACCTACTGCCTCACACAGATAGGCACATATACCACACACAATACACACAAGAGTGCACAAACATAACACATTCCCCGCCATATGCTATATATATAACTACCTTTGCACATCCTACGCACATACTGCCATGATAGTCAAATAATTATATATGTCCATATACACCCCCCACGCGTATACATATGCAAACAATCACACACATCTTAATACCTACATACCAAACAGTTTCATTCACTTATATTCATCAAAAATATATATATACACACCTATACTTCATACTCATCATATTCATACCCACACTGCATATGACTATACATACACACATGCTTTAGTACAGACCTACACGTACATGCATACACACGGGGATACGCTTCTCCCATGTACGCATAGATAGGCAACCGTGTCGTAAATATTCACAGATAAACAAACAAGGATATATATATATATATAAGTGTATATTTATTCAACCAATATACACACAACCATATATGCTTCTATTGCACACTACACCTGCATGAACACATCCCTACACTCCATTGTGACACGTATAATAGAAATCCATACAACCATAATACATGTTCACATATACACATCAACTAATACACCACACAGATACTCCATATGACCCAATTATATGCACATACTCATTATGTACATGAAGAGGGATACGTATCAATTCCATATATGGATATCTAAGCCTACACATAGCCAAATACAGGTTCGCTCATACACACCAAATTATCATTCTAATAGTAGGTATGCATACTGACATGCATATATACCTATTAGGATCCATTCAACCATGCACATACATTCCCACGTATGGGCACACACCCATACACACATACCATACATATCCTGCTATTACACACCTATACAGTCAAGCTACTCAGCTATACTAGTAGGTAGTCGGTAGCTACACATACCATTATATACAGAACATCCAATATATCCACTCTTTTACTAGTATACTAGTACATACACAAATAAGTGTATTTCAACATTCATACACATTCAGTAGATAGTCACATCCCATATACGTACACATTCATATACTGATACATGCATATCAGAATAGGGATCATTCACGTACATATACATATAACCACTCATAAGACATACACCAATACACGTTCAATAACACATATACACAGTCACACCATACTAGCTAAACCTACATACATACATGTATCTCATATACCAATACACAATCTCCCTTATGCCACTATATACGGAAGGGTACATGCACTACATATACATCCAAATGGTTCTATAGGCACCATTCTACGGGTAAGCATATACACACATATAACTTAACCGTGCAAACCCATAACCACCCCCACTTATACATGCACTGTATAACCTCAAATCCTTACATTCATCCCATTCTACATATGTTACACGTCACACTTATATCCCTATCCCATATTAGGCACGGTATAGAGCTACGGCCTAAACTCAGGGTGGACGGGTCTAAAGCACCCCTACCCACCTTAGGATACATCTACTCCAAACACCCTGGAGCATTACTCATACTACCCGTGCAACCGTCACTTACCTATATCATCACATGCACACCATATATGGCCAAAGCACAACACCTATCTTCACGCAATACAACAACCCACACCCATATACTAAATTAAGACAATATATCGGTTCATATAGGCACAGGCAGCATATACACATACTCACAGTTATTCAAATCTAACACATTAGGAATTCATACACTAGCGATGCAACACTAGCGATATATACACACCAATTTCCCAACCTATATCTACACCACCTACCCATACAAGCACACATATATTCACACACATGCACTTTCCCCCATACATCCAAAAACAATGTGGACACCCCACTGCTCTATCCATACAAGGATAGACACACGCATAGTAAAACACTTACATGCACTCATATCACATACGTACACACCCTCGCTCACGTCTCTACAAACATATAATATCCCCGCTAGCTGATATGTATCCACCAGTATTCATCCACTAACAAACATATACTTATCACCAATACCTCAGAGTCACACAAGTGTAACACATACCTACTCACATACCCGTATCATGTATCTATATAGAGACAATATATATATACGCTCAAGTCTTTACCCACCTAGTATAAACGCCCACACATATCCATATACCACTATAACCATTCAAGATACATGTAACTTTCATGTCATTCAAATATAAATACATATACTGACTACAAGTATACCACAACATATATAATTCTAATATCCAAGCACAACAAACGCACTTATACACGCAGATTCACACAATTATAAATACACCCGTATATCCACAAATAGAAGTTCATCCTCGAACTCCCAAAAGCTAGGGGTTCAATGGTGGATCACTTAAAACCCTAAGGTCACTAAAGTCTTTACCCACCTTAGGGGTAATCTATCCTAATCGAATATTGAAGCATTACATGTACTAACCTTACGTACATCGCAGTGCGGTGACATGCATGGGCCACCAAAAATGTAACGCCCTACTCCCCAAAATACCTGGAATTTCACTTTACTTTTTTTCCACATTTTTTTACATGAATCTTAAAGAGGCAGAAGTAAAGGAAGAAAGATGCGAGAGAGAGAAAACAAAAGGTAGGCCACTGGGAACATGCTGGAATAGTACAAGTGAAGCTCCATAAACATACCCAAAACAACCTCATAGTACATAGAACTGTAGGGATCGTCTAACCCTTGCAATACTAACAACACACACTAGGGGGGTGAATAGTGTAATGGCAATAAAATTGTCCAATTAAAATTTAACTTGCAAATGCGGAATTATAAATGCAAGAGGAATTAAAAGGCACAATCAATCCAAACGCAAACACAAAGTTTTACCCTGGTTCCCCAAACTTGGGTACATCCAGCCACACCAAAATTCACTATAATCCCACACAGAGAAGTGACTACAAATCTCACAAGGAGATACCCCACAAAGAGGATTTATGCCCTACACAAGGACCCAATCAATCCTACACGAGGATCAAGACTCCCACACAGAGAATCACTAACTCCCACTCAGAGAATTAGGGTTAGCCATACACTAGGACACAAGAACTCCCACAAAGAGAGTTAATTCCCACAAAGAGAATTCCCTAGTCCCACAAAGAGACAACCTCCCACAAAGAGACAACCTCCCACAAAGAGAGAAACTCCCACAAAGAGAGTATCCTAATCCCACAAAGAGAAATAGAAAGACAAATTACACCAAGTAAAGTAAATACTCTTACCTATGACTTGAGATGCTTACACATGAATGAATGCAAGGCATGGAAGAGGATCTCCAAGTGTTGGAATATGCTTGAAAGCACTTGGATGATTTCCCTTGAGCTGGACTTCAATGCATGAAGAAAGATGAGTGCTCAATAGAGGGAAATGAGGGAGCTTGAGAGTTGCTTATTGATCTCTTGAGATTTTCTATAGAGTCAAGAGTTATCAAGTGTTGTCAAGAAGTCTCAAGTGATGGCAGCACACTCATATATATATGAATCCTATATAAAGCCCAAAAACCCAAAGAAACAGCCAAATGAACAAATTTGCAACGGCTAGAAACTGGGTGAAAACGACAGGAACAGTCGACTGATGATCAAAAGACAGTCGACTGATCAACGGCTAGAAAATATCCAACGTCTATAATCTGAGCCAGGACAGTCGACTGAAGAAGACAATACAGTCGACTGACAAACAGGACGGGCGCTTGTGAATCCTTCAGCAGACGACTGCTGTAGGGGATGGATCGAAACAGAGAGCGGCACTCTTTCTTCAATTCTTCGCATAGGCGACTGATGTTAATACTAAAGTCGTCTGTCAAATATTCAGGCGACTGTACATTATACATCAGTCGACTACTGTACAATATGGAGAGAAGACAGAGAGATGTAGTGATTGCACTTACGCTATACAGGCGACTGATGACCAATCTCCAAGCGACTGTGAAAATACAGGCAACTGTAAACTGATTGACAGACGACTGTGTGTAAAGCTCAAGTTTGATTCAATTGAAATGTTGACTTGAGCTGTGCATGTCAGGCGACTGTAGAAGGATCTACAGGCGACTAGAAATCACCCAGTCGACTGTGTTTCCTTAAGCAGGCGACTGACGGAAAGCCAGAGACTCCAAATGAGTCTTTGGACAGAGTGAACATATTGGGTTGGATTCTATGATAATCCTAAGGTTCACTAAGATGGTTAAATGCATATGCATGAATGAGTAAACCATCTAACAAGGCATTACATTAACCCTAGACTCAAAAGAGAGAGAAAGCAATAAAGTAAATTGCATGGATTACAATGCTTCTCAAAGAGTCTAAGTCTTCAATCTTGATGCCTTCAGTGCTCTCCACCATCTCCAAGCTTTGGCACTCCTTGAGTCCAAACTATGGCCCTTCTTCACTTGATGTCCATCCTTACACCAAGTGATTAGTCTCCAAGAAAGATATCCTTGAAATAAACTGAGAGACTAAAACATGAGATTCATTAGCAACAACATAATGTTGTGATCATCATCAAAATAAGATTGGTATGAAACACCAATACTCTACAAGAACAACAATAACAATCATATATAAAACAACTTCCATTTATATACATAATCCAGGTGTGACACTACACAAACACCACCACTCTCCATCTCCTAAAACAACCCAGTCACAATACAACTACAACTCTCACCAAAGGCTACCCCTGAAAACCCTACTCCAAGTCACCACCAACCATACTGCCTCTGCTGCCTGAAAAATAAGAAGGACGTGCCCCAGTAGGAACCAATTTGGATTTGGAACACCATTCTAAGGTTATCAAACCACAAGGCAAGACAAGAGAAATAGAGCATGTACTAAGTACAATAATGAAAATTAAAAAGCTAAACAAGAGGATCATACCTGTGGTCCAATGTCGAGTTACTGCAAGAGGTATTGAGCTTGGATTTGATACAAGAAAATTTTCTCATCTAAAATTATTTGCTCAAAGTTCTCAAAGCTCTCTAATTTTATTTAAAAGTCTTTTAGGCCTTGTTCTAATTTTATGTGCTGCAAATTCTTTTATTGATTTTATTTATTGGCATAATACCAACTTGAATTTGATCTCCAAAGCTTAAAGCTTTTATTTTTAGAGATGCAAAGTTCAAGTTTTTCTTTTTGATCTTTGTGCTTTCTCATCTATATTCTTTCAAAGATCAAGTCTTGAATATTGATCTCTATAAAGCCCAAGTGCAAAGATTTTAGAGAATCAATTTCTAGTTATTTCCTTTGATCAAGTTTACATTCTATATTCTATTTGATCAAAAGGATTTCTATTTCTTTTAGCCACATTATTCATAATATATATATATATATATATATATATATGGAAAGTTAGTCAATCTTATTCAAAAAATGTACAGTTATACAAAAGATGGGCATGGGATGACAATATAAAAAGGATAGGGCACAGGCGCCGTCACTCTTTAATAGTGTTACCCCATCCCAAAAAATATAAAATGAATTTAGCCCTTATCTCTGAGCTCCCAGTTTGCAAACACATCCACCTCATCCGTAGTTTCCGGCTCCTGATCTCGCATGGCAACCCTTACATCTGCTGAGATTTCCTCAAATAGGGATGTTTTCATCTTCTTATTATTTTCAAATATTCTTCTATTCCTCTCCCTCCATATGTGCCACACCATGGCAGATAGAATTATTTTAGCCAACCTGCTTAAGATCTTTTTACCCCCGAAATGTTGAATATAGTACTCACCCATCTCATGGAGATCTGAATCAAGCTGATCTCTTACATTTAGTTTTAGCATAGCTCTCTTCATTATGTAGTTTGAGTAATCACAAGCAAAGAAAAGGTGGCTAATATCCTCCACATTGTTACCATCACATAATACGCATTGCGATGGAGTATTCATCCCCCATCTACTGATCAAGTCTCTAGTTGGTAGCTTACCTCTGAAAGCCCTGAGCAGAGTGATTGAGAATTTAGGAATAAGACCTGGATACCAGACGAGATTCTTGAACTTGAAGGTAGTGCCCTGTACTCGAACACCCTCCCATGCCTCCCTAAACCGAAAGACCCCATAAGTAGGTGAAATAACACGCCCAGCTGCCGAAGTGTGTTGAGGAACCGGATTAATAGAGCATCCAGTCGAAGCTGCCCCCGCGTGCACCGGAATATTGGACGTGCCATTTCGCACGGGAGCAAGCCAGGCCCACCCATCGGATCCAGTAGTCAAAGACACCTGAGCAAGAAACGGCCTGACGAGGGTGAGCTCAGCATCATCACGCCACCTCCCATTCTCCCAATAATCATTAACAGTCTTCAATGACGCACCCTGCGGAACAGCAACAATATCATTAAGTGGCCCACAATTTAGCCAATTGTCCTGCCAGAAGAGAGTGGAGCGCCCATTTCTCACAACTCTCCTGATGAGTTTTTGGGATATTCTTCTACTTTTCAACATATGCTTCCATGTACCTGATTGCACTGCCAAGCCGTTAGCCGCGAAGAACCCACACGTCCCACCATATTTCTCCCGCATTAATCTTGCCCATAGGCCAGTAGAAGTAAGAAACCGCCAAGAAAGTCTGATGCCCGAAGCCAAATTAAGATCTTCTAATAAACGGAGGCCGACCCCTCCCTCTGATTTGGGAGTACAAATATCCTCCCACGCCCAAGACCTTGAAGGACCCATGATAAATCGCCTACAAAGGGAGGATATAGTACGGAGAATGGAGAACGGCATACGGTAAGAATGCATCCAAAAGGCAACCATTCCATAGATAACTGTCTTTACAAGCTCGATCCTCCCTGAGATAGATAGCAATGACGACGACCATCCCGTCATTCTCTTCCTGCATTTATCCACCAATCTGGAGTACATAGGAGATTTAGGGTATTTCGGTGATAAAGGCAGGCCCAGATAAGTGGTAATAGTAGATGATAATTTGATGCCCAAAAAGTCCGCCAACTCAGGCTTATTTGTAACCCCTTTACTGAATATGGCACTACTCTTGTCCCAATTGACATGAAGGCCTGTGTAGTCATTAAAATCTTGCAGTAGAGATTTGATGCCAGAGAATGATTTCTTACTTGCTCTGCAGAATACCAGTAGATCATCAGCAAATAGGAGGTGGGAAATGGATCCTGATCGCCTCATAGGTTGAATAGATCCCCTACCCAAGGCCTTAGACACAAGAATGGAGAAGGCTTCCATTACAATTACAAACAAATATGGTGAGAGGGGATCACCCTGTCTTATGCCACGGTTGCCATCAAAATATCCCACAGGCGAGCCATTTATCATAATAGATAAAGTAGGAGTGGTTATACACTCTCTGATCCATGCAATAAATGTAAGGGGGAAACCCATCTGCTTCAAGAAGTACAATACAAAATCCCGATTTACACTGTCAAACGCCTTCCTCAAATCTAGCTTTAAACAAGCCCGCCTTCCCATAGGGTTACTAAAATCCCGTATCTGTTCATGGGCAATCAGAGTACAATCCGATAACAACCTCCCTTTTAGAAATGCAGCTTGATTCGGAGAAATAAGTTCATGAATGACTTCCTTTAGCCTATTGCAAATAATTTTGCTAATGATCTTATACAAGAAATTGCAACAGGCAATAGGCCTATAATCCCCAAGACCCGAAGAGTTAGAATTCTTAGGAATGAGTGTCAAATTAGTGTGATTTACCTGCCGAAGAAGGTGACCAGATATGAAAAAGTCCTTCACAGCGGTCATAATATCCTCGCCCACAATATTCCAATAATGTTGGAAGAAATGCCCATTGAATCCATCTGGCCCTGGAGCCTTATCAGGGCCAATCTGATATACCGCCCTCTTGACCTCCTCATCAGATATTCTCCTAGTCAGCCAGGAAGAAGCCTCCTCCGTAAGAATGCGCTTAGGAATAATTGTTTGAAATGTGCTCCCATAATGACTCTGATTAAATAATCCAACATAGTAAGCAATCGCCTCCTTTTTTAGATCTTCATGAGAGTTATTCTGCCCACCAAGCTCATCAACTAGGTGATTCAAATTGTTGTGATTTTGCCTCGATTTCATGGAATTATAAAAGAACTTGGTATTGCGATCCCCCAGGGTCAACCAATCTTGGCGACTTTTCTGACGATACATTTCTTCCTCAAGGCTCATAGCATTAGCCAATGCCTTTAATCCTGATTGCTCAAGAGCCTGGAGTGAAAGATCAGATTGGAGCTTAGGATTCCTACGAATTGATTCCAGATTGTTGCGGAGAGTGGAGACCAGCATGGAAGCATTATATGAAATTGCCCATCTGCGAATTATTGGCTTCAACCTCTTCAATTTTTGGCACACTCGAAACAATGGAGTGCCCTGTATATAGCCCCCCCAGCTTTCCGCAATAATATCACATAGCCCTGGGCACTTTGACCAGTAATTAAAAAACTTGAAGGGTTTAGGTTCCGAAGGTACCTGAGAATGTAGCCGAATAACCATAGGGGAGTGATCACTTGTGTGAGGGTCCAGGTATTCCAAAAAAGAGCCCGGTAGTTGGTCCAGCCAACTGCTACTAACGAAGACCCGATCGAGGCGGGCAGAAATCCGCCCGCTCCCGACCCTGTTATTGCACCAACTCATCTTACTTCCTGTACTTTTAAGCTCCATGAGCTTGCATGCACCAATACAATCAGAGTAGTTAGAGAGCATTTTGTCATCCAGCTTCCGCCCCCCCACCTTATCCTTAGCATTAATCACACTGTTGAAATCCCCCCCTGCGATCCACGACCCACGGGACAACATAGCAGCATCCGCTTTCATATGATCCCACAACACCATCCTTTCCCTAATAGTGTTCCGAGCATACACCCCAGTTACAGAGCATGAGTAGCCACCCGTGTTTGTGCAAGACACGGTCAAATGTTGATCAGATGCAGAAGTAAGCGTGGCTGACCAAACAGTGGGATCTACCCCCAACAAGATTCGCCCACCAGAGGTTAGGTCAAAATTATTAAAAGATACCCAAGTAGAAGGTAGAACAGGTCTTTTATTGCAGCTTGTAGTCTTTAACTTTGTCTCCAGCAGGATGATAATGGAAGGCTTTATTGAGGTTACTCTATCACGTAAATCCCTACGCCGAACCAAATTATTCAATCCCCGAGTGTTCCAAATGAGAATAGTCATTAATGGAGAGTTTGGTTTTTGACAGAGCTCCCTTGCAATCTAGAGCTCCGTCTGGAACAAGAATCCCCCTGGGTATCAGACTTCTTTTTCCCTTTTCTGCACTCATCCGCCTGCTTAATAATACCATGCTCCTCAGCAACCCAATCTGGGTTATCAACCGCTAGGACTTCAGGCAGTTTATCCATATCCCCCTCACAGTGATCAGCAATAAGAGATGGGACGGATTCATTAGCAGTATTAGATGCTATAGGAGATGCTGATGTGGTAGCAGGTGAAGTGAATGGTGGGGTATCAGCGATTGCAGCATTTAATTTACTCGATGCTATGACCGGAATAGTCCTTGTAGTAGATGCAGGCACAGAAGTCTCATTGACTTGCGGTATGGCCTCATTACTCAACCCATCTTCACCTATTCCCTGGCCCACAGCCGCCTGGGGATTTGACCCGTCAACAAACCCCCCCAATGCTGAAGAAGTACCATCAAGCGCAGTACTGTTTGGTTGAAGGATATTATTATTTCCTAACCCCTCGGAATTAAACTGCAATGAATCCTCAATAGGTTTCTCCGAATCCCGATGCCCTGTCAAACCTGGTTGGATTGAAGGGGGCTCAATCGTAAGCGGACATTGCACATCCGTGTGTCCGAAGCAAACACATTGGTTACACCTCGGAGGCTCACCTTCGTATTTTACCTCAATAGTGATGATTTCACCTCCATCCAACTCAACATCAACCGACTTACGCAACGCCGTCGTTGCTTCAACCTCAACTAGGCATCTCGCATAGGATATCCTATGAAGAAAAGCAGTAGGGCGATCGAGGCACATAGGAGTTCCAATCACCGAAGCTATGATGTTTAGGGTTTCCAAATTCCACATATAGAGAGGGACGCCATGCAATTGAACCCAGACAGGTACAGATGTGAGTATATCCCGATCATGTCTAAGATTTAAACTCCATTTCTTCAGCACCACCAATCTACCATCAAATAGCCATGGACCGCCTTTCAATATCCTCTCACACTCATCAGGTGATTCAAATCTAAAGTAGAAGAAACCGTTTTCTTTGCTATACACTTGCACCCTCTTCCTCAATTTCCAGAGCCTCTCCACCCATGACACCATCTGTCCATAGTACGGGACATCACCCAAAACGTAGCCCACAAGTGTATGTTTCCATCGTTCGGCCTCCCTCTCAACCAATGGGCCTGGGACCCTCGCCCGGACAGTACCATCTTCCATAGTAGTAGGTGGGATCAAGGACATAGACAAGCTCTCCCCATATGAGCGTCTCTCCGCACAGACATCGAGCCAGGACTTTTTCTCTCTACTTGGGTTTAAGTTAATTGGGACAAATGGCCTTTGAGGCAATTTATCAAACGGTAGATTGGCAGGACCCCCACGAACGCCCGTGGGATGATCAGGGCCTCTGTTCGCCGTCCGTGTGATGCTCGCCTCATGCCGACGCGAAGGACCCCCACGAAAGTTGAACTTCTCCCGAGTGGGCAAAATCTCCTCCTGCCTCTTACGAATTGGGCGTCTTCTACGCACTTCAGTCCAACTATCAACTCCCAGAGGGTGCTTGGAACTCCCGGCCGCCGGCAATGGACCAGTCCCTAACTCAACAGATATAGGCGGAGGCAAAGAAGCCCCAGCCCCTGATGTCACGTCGTTGGCCTTGGTAGGCACCATCACCGGAGAAGTCTTTTGAATAACCAACCCGGACCCCCCAGCACCCGCATGACCTCCAGATCCACTAGCAAGAATCCACCGAACCTCACGATTGCCAGAAGGACGGGAATCAAGAGCTTCAGCCGCACGAAACCCTAGATCGCCCCCTGAAAATTCGGAGCCTCCCCGCATCCTGAATATAATATAATATATATATATATATATATATATATATATATATAGGAAAATTTTCAAATGAGAACATTTCGCACCGTGCGAAAATGTTTTTAGTTTTTTTTTGAAATTTTTTTTTTCAAAAATTCTTTTTCCCACCCTCATTATATGTTGTTATACCCCCCTCAAAAAATAATCATTGAGAAATAATGTCATTTGGCCTTCGATCAAGGCATTTCATCAAATTCGCACGTTTTGAGACCGTTAAATTTGTAACGGGTGGATGGGTGCTCTAATGCCCAACGGGTTCACCCATTATTTTCCCTGGGGTATATATTTGTATGGATTAAACATCAAAAAAAGAATTTTTGAAAAAAAAAATTTCAAAAAAAAAAAAAAATGTTTTCGCACCGTGCGAAAACCCCTTTTTTCGCAACCGAAGATCACCCTATATATATATATATATGGTAAAATGCGCCTGAGGTCGTGCTCAGATGGGATTCCTGCGCTCGACCCCTCCTGACCGTCCGATCCGATCCCACGGCTGTTGTTAAAAGCAGAACATGAGGAACTTTTGGTGCAATTACCAACGGGCCCTTACGCGCCCGGAACTTTTGGGGCAATTACCATCCCGCCCTTATAGCCCCTATGAAAGCAACTTTTTAGAACTATTGGTGCAATTACCATCCCGCCCTTTATATCCTTTTCAAAGAAATAGTTTACACTATACGGCACCGTTTTGCGCGTCGACCCAGAACGGAGTTTATTACTCCCCGCGAACAACGCGCTACAGCCTATGCGTCGTGCGCGGCGTGGGATTAAAACGAACAAGTGTTGAGAAGTTACCAACCGTGCGCACGACGGGCAAAATTACCCCCGTCGTGCGCGAGGGGGAAAACACAACGTGTAAAGAAATTTCCATCCGTGCGCACGATGTGCAAAATAAACCCCGTCGTTCGCGGGGGTTAAAACGCCTAGTGTGAAGAAATTCACATCCGCGCGCACGACGGGCAACATTACCCCCGTCGTGCGCGTGGGTTAAAACGCCTAGTGTGCAGCAATTTCCATCCGAGCGCACGACGGGCAAAATTAACCCCGTCGTGCGCGGGGGTTAAAACGCCTAGTGTGCAGCAATTTCCATCCGAGCGCACGACGGGCAAAATTAACCCCGTCGTGCGCGGGGGTTAAAACGCCTAGTGTGCAGCAATTTCCATCCGAGCGCACGACGGGCAAAATTAACCCCGTCGTGCACGGGGGTTAAAACGCCTAGTGTGCAGCAATTTCCATCCGAGCGCACGACGGGCAAAATTAACCCCGTCGTGCGCGGGGGTTAAAATGCCTACTGTGTGCAGCAATTTCCAACCGTGCGCACGACGGGCAAAATTACCCCCGTCGTGCGCGAGGGGGAAAACGCAACGTGTAAAGAAATTTCCATCCGTGCGCACGATGTGCAAAATAAACCCCGTCGTTCGCGGGGGTTAAAACGCCTAGTGTGAAGAAATTCACATCCGCGCGCACGACGGGCAACATTACACCCGTCGTGCGCGTGGGTTAAAACGCCTAGTGTGCAGCAATTTCCATCCGAGCGCACGACGGGCAAAATTAACCCCGTCGTGCGCGGGGGTTAAAACGCCTAGTGTGCAGCAATTTCCATCCGAGCGCACGACGGGCAAAATTAACCCCGTCGTGCGCGGGGGTTAAAACGCCTACTGTGTGCAGCAATTTCCATCCGCGCGCACGACGGGCAAAATAACCCCCGTCGTGCGCGTCGTCCGCGGGGGTTAAAACGCACAAGTGTCGAGCAATTTCCATCCGCGCGCACGACGGGCAAAATTACCCCCGTCGTGCGCGGGGGTTAAAACGCCTACTGTGTGAAGCAATTTCCATCCGCGCGCACGACGGGCAAAATAACCCCCATCGTGCGCGTCGTCGCGGGGGTTAAAACGCACAAGTGTCGAGCAATTTCCATCCGCGCGCACGACGGGCAAAATTACCCCCGTCGTGCGCGGGGGTTAAAACGCCTACTGTGTGAAGCAATTTCCATCCGCGTGCACGACGGGCAAAATAACCCTCGTCGTCCGCGTCGTCCGCGTGGCTTAAAACGCACAAGTGTCGAGCAATTTCCATCCGCGCGCACGACGGGCAAACTTACCCCCGTCGTGCGCGTGGGTTAAAACGCCTAGTGTGAAGAAATTCACATCCGCGCGCACGACGGGCAAAATAACCCCCGTCGTGCGCGTCGTGTGCGGGCAAACGCACAAGTGTGGAAATATTTACAGCCGTGCGCACGACGGGCCAAATTACCCCCGTCGTGCGCGATGGGAAACGCAATCTGTAAAGCAATTTCCATCCGCGCGCACGACGGGCAAACTTACCCCCGTCGTGCGCGTGGGTTAAAACGCCTAGTGTGAAGAAATTCACATCCGCGCGCACGACGGGCAAAATAACCCCCGTCGTGCGCGTCGTGTGCGGGCAAACGCACAAGTGAGGAGCAATTTACAGCCGTGCGCAAGACGGGCCAAATTACCCCCGTCGTGCGCGAGGGGGAAAACGCAATCTGTAAAGCAATTTCCATCCGCGCGCACGACGGGCAAACTTACCCCCGTCGTGCGCGTGGGTTAAAACGCCTAGTGTGGAGCAATTTCCATCCGAGCGCATGACAGGCAAAATTACCCCCGTCGTGCGCGTCGTCCGCGGGGCTTAAAACGCACAAGTGTCGAGCAATTTCCATCCGCACGCACGATGGGCAAAATAACCCCCGTCGTGCGCGTCGTGTGCGGGCAAACGCACAAGTGTGGAGCAATTTACAGCCGTGCGCACGACGGGCCAAATTACCCCCGTCGTGCACGAGGGGGAAAACGCAATCTGTAAAGCAATTTCCATCCGCGCGCACGACGGGCAAACTTACCCCCGTCGTGCGCGTGGGTTAAAACGCCTAGTGTGAAGAAATTCACATCCGCGCGCACGACGGGCAAAATAACCCCCGTCGTGCGCGTCGTGTGCGGGCAAACGCACAAGTGTGGAAATATTTACAACCGTGCGCACGACGGGCCAAATTACCCCCGTCGTGCGCGAGGGGGAAAACGCAATCTGTAAAGCAATTTCCATCCGCGCGCACGACGGGCAAACTTACCCCCGTCGTGCGCGTGGGTTAAAACGCCTAGTGTGAAGAAATTCACATCCGCGAGCACGACGGGCAAAATTACCCCCGTCGTGCGCGTCCTGTGCGGGCAAACGCACA
Source organism: Scilla litardierei (assembly GCA_030789695.1). Lineage (NCBI taxonomy): Eukaryota > Viridiplantae > Streptophyta > Magnoliopsida > Asparagales > Asparagaceae > Scilla > Scilla litardierei. The sequence continues at coordinate 154,477,696 of CM061141.1, forward strand.
AGTGAGGAGCAATTTACAGCCGTGCGCACGACGGGCCAAATTACCCCCGTCGTGCGCGAGGGGGAAAACGCAATCTGTAAAGCAATTTCCTGCCGCGCGAACGACGGGCAAACTTACCCCCGTCGTGCGCGTGGGTTAAAACGCCTAGTGTGGAGCAATTTCCATCCGAGCGCACGACAGGCAAAATTACCCCCGTCGTGCGCGTCGTCCGCGGGGCTTAAAACGCACAAGTGTCGAGCAATTTCCATCCGCACGCACGACGGGCAAAATAACCCCCGTCGTGCGCGTCGTATGCGGGCAAACGCACAAGTGTGGAGCAATTTACAGCCGTGCGCACGACGGGCCAAATTACCCCCGACGTGCGCGAGGGGGAAAACGCAATCTGTAAAGCAATTTCCATCCGCGCGCACGACGGGCAAACTTACCCCCGTCGTGCGCGTGGGTTAAAACGCCTAGTGTGAAGAAATTCACATCCGCGCGCACGACGGGCAAAATAACCCCCGTCGTGCGCGTCATGTGTGGGCAAACGCACAAGTGTGGAAATATTTACAGCCGTGCGCACGACGGGCCAAATTACCCCCGTCGTGCGCGAGGGGGAAAACGCAATCTGTAAATTAATTTCCATCCGCGCGCACGACGGGCAAACTTACCCCCGTCGTGCGCGTGGGTTAAAACGCCTAGTGTGAAGAAATTCACATCCGCGCGCACGACGGGCAAAATAACCCCCGTCGTGCGCGCCGTGTGCGGGCAAACGCACAAGTGTGGAAATATTTACAGCCGTGCGCACGACGGGCCAAATTACCCCCGTCGTGCGCGAGGGGGAAAACGCAATCTGTAAAGCAATTTCCATCCGCGCGCACGATGGACAAACTTACCCCCGTCGTGCGCGTGGGTTAAAATGCCTAGTGTGAAGAAATTCACATCCGCGCGCACGACGGGCAAAATTACCCCCGTCGTGCGCGTCCTGTGCGGGCAAACGCACAAGTGAGGAGCAATTTACAGCCGTGCGCACGACGGGCCAAATTACCCCCGTCGTGCGCGAGGGGGAAAACGCAATCTGTAAAGCAATGTCCATCCGCGCGCACGACGGGCAAACTTACCCCCGTCGTGCACGTGGGTTAAAACGCCTAGTGTAGAGCAATTTCCATGCGAGCGCAAGGCGGACAAAATTAACCCCGTCGTCCGCGGGGGTTAAAACGCACAAGTGTGCAACAATTTCCATCCGCGCGCACGACGGGCAAAATAACCCCCGTCGTGCGCGTTGTGTGCGGGCAAACGCACAAGTGAGGGGCAATTTACAGCCGTGCGCACGACGAGCCAAATTACCCCCGTCGTGCGCGATGGGGAAAACGCAATCTGTAAAGCAATTTCCATCCGTGCGCACGACGGGCAAACTTACCCCCGTCGTGCGCGTGGGTTAAAACGCACAAGTGTGCAGCAATTTCCATCCGCGCGCACGCCGGGCAAAATAACCCCCGTCGTGCGTGTCGTCCGCGGGGGTTAAAACGCACAAGTGTCGAGCAATTTCCATCCGCGCGCACGACGGGCAAAATTACCCCCGTCGTGCGCGTCGTGTGCGGGCAAACGCACAAGTGGATATTAATTTACAGCCGTGCGCACGACGGGCCAAATTACCCCCGTCGTGCGCGAGGAGGAAAACGCAATATGTAAAGCAATTTCCATCCGCGCGCACGACGGGCAAACTTACCCCCGTCATGCGCGTGGGTTAAAACACCTAGTGTGAAGAAATTCACATTCGCGCGCACGACGGGCAAAATTACCCCCGTCGTGCGCGTCGTGTGCGGGCAAACGCACAAGTGAGGAGCAATTTACAGCCGTACGCACGACGGGCCAAATTACCCCCGTCGTGCGCGAGGGGGAAAACGCAATCTGTAAAGCAATTTCCATCCGCGCACACGACGGGCAAACTTACCCCCGTCGTGCGCGTGGGTTAAAACGCCTAGTGTGAAGAAATTCACATCCGCGCGCACGACGGGCAAAATAACCCCCGTCGTGCGCGTCGTGTGCGGGCAAACGTACAAGTGTGGAAATATTTACAGCCGTGCGCACGACGGGCCAAATTACTCCCGTCGTGCGCGAGGGGGAAAACGCAATCTGTAAAGCAATTTCCATCCGCGCGCACGACGGGCAAACTTACCCCCGTCGTGCGCGTGGGTTAAAACGCCTAGTGTGGAGCAATTTCCATCCGAGCGCACGACAGGCAAAATTACCCCCGTCGTGCGCGTCGTCCGCGGGGCTTAAAACGCACAAGTGTCGAGCAATTTCCATCCGCACGCACGACGGGCAAAATAACCCCCGTCGTGCGCGTCGTGTGCGGGCAAACGCACAAGTGTGGAGCAATTTACAGCCGTGCGCACGACGGGCCAAATTACCCCCGTCGTGCGCGAGGGGGAAAACGCAATCTGTAAAGCAATTTCCATCCGCGCGAACGACGGGCAAACTTACCCCCGTCGTGCGCGTGGGTTAAAACGCCTAGTGTGGAGCAATTTCCTTCCGAGCGCACGACAGGCAAAATTACCCCCGTCGTGCGCGTCGTCCGCGGGGCTTAAAACGCACAAGTGTCGAGCAATTTCCATCCGCACGCACGACGGGCAAAATAACCCCCGTCGTGCGCGTCGTGTGCGGGCAAACGCACAAGTGTGGAGCAATTTACAGCCGTGCGCACGACGGGCCAAATTACCCCCGTCGTGCGCGAGGGGGAAAACGCAATCTGTAAAGCAATTTCCATCCGCGCGCACGACGGGCAAACTTACCCCAGTCGTGCGCGTAGGTTAAAACGCCTAGTGAGGAGCAATTTCCATCCGAGCGCACGGCGGACAAAATTAACCCCGTCGTTCCTCGTGCGCGTCGTCCGCAGGGCTTAAAAAGCACAAGTGACAAGTGTGGTGAAATTTTCATACGAAGGTAGCAATATGGGTAAACATATCTTTTAATTTCTTACAACAAGTGATTATTTTGCACAAAACCTAACATCAATTTTATACAGAATTTTTTTCAATATCAACATTCTTGTTGTCCCTTTTTACTCGGTGACGTGCATTATAAATTGATTTGCATGGAAGGTTGGACTTTCAAAATCTCAGCCGGCCTCAGCGTGCTATTTGCCAAATCTCTCAATGATCCATCTCCATTCCCAGCTACTGCCCTTCATCGGAATGGCCCTCGACATATTTAGCAGCTTGATGGTTGTGCCTGCCCACAACGCCTGTTAACCTTTACTCCTCACCGCCAACGCCGACGCCCACCATTACCACGCAATGAGAACAGACATTGACACTTCTTGGTTTTAACTGGCCTGTCGGTCGTTTTTTCCTTTCGGTGTCACCTGTAAACCCCGCTTCATTCACATGCAAAGTTGTTTACTTTGCATGTGAAAGAAGCGGGGTTAACAGGTGACACTGAAAGGAAAAAACGACCGACAGGCCAGTTAAAACCAAGAAGTGTCAATGTCTGTTCTCATTGCGTGGTAATGGTGGGCGTCGGCGTTGGCGGTGAGGAGTGAAGGTTAACAGTCGTTGAGGGCAGGCACAACCATCAATCTGCTAAATATGTCGAGGGCCATTCCGATGAAGGGCAGCAGGAATCCTATCGGATGTTTTACATGCAAAGCGACAACATTCTTGAAGGTGCATTTTGGTTGCGAAGTTAGACTGATTTCATTGGAGTCATCTTCTACCGCCATCCCATTCTCTTTACAGGCATCTACATCATGAAGGAAATGGTCCACGACTCCACATTGAAATAGCAGGAGTAACTTTCAATTTTATCTTCCATTTACCATGGTATATTTCTACATCAAGCAGAACGAAGAAATGGTTAGAATTTCTCCGGTTAAACTGAGAAACAAATATATTGTAAGAAAAATATGTAGAATACCGTGGCTATACGAGGAAGATCCGAGAAGAAGAATACTTGGCAGATGTAATTGAAACCGCTGAGGCGCGACCTCGGTGGTAGTTGCCGGTTGCTCCCAAAGGTTAACACAGCAGCCCCTGGCCGCGTCCACACTTGGCCAGAGACTTTGGATTTTGCACAGTATAGCTACCCAGGAGAACGGGATGAAGCACAGAAGAATTTTTGGAGGAAGCAGTTTTTCCGTGTATTTTCTTGAGGAAAGCAGTGGGATATAAATAGAATTCAAAAAATAGCTGTTATGAATTCAAACGGTCAAATATTAAACGAGTATTAAAATAGGCTTTGAATGCTGCGTATTAAAGCGAGGCTTTAACTGCGTATTTATTGAGAGGTTTTGAATGCTGCAATCAAATTAGCAGTTACCAACATTTTAGAATGAGACGCCATTTATTATAGACGATTTGGACTGCCCATGGATGAGAATGAGACTACAGTTGATTTACTGTGAGTAATGGAAAGAACCCGTGAGTCTACAGTTGTTGAGCTCGTGAATATACAGTAGATACAGATGTTGCGGTGTGAGTAATTTTTGAGGGTAATGTCAAACACAAAGCGAAATTTTTGAGGGCGTTCACGGTCAATTTATAGTGAAATTGACCATTCAAATTGATGAGTATAAGTCCGTTATCCTACAGCGATCCCTTCATTGCAAACATCTACGTAGACAATCATATGTATCAGTTTGTAAGCGCATAGGCTAATGAATCAGTTTGTGTCTGTATCAGTATGTACATCAATATAGTTGAATTCGATTGAATATGCCTTCAGCTTGCATAAGTATCAGATTTAATTTTAAAGTTTGCATGTAGTTTCTGAGTCAGAGTGAATAAGTATCCGGTTTAATCTACAATGTTTCCAGATTGAACAAGTATAATAAGACTTAAATCTAAAAGCTTGCATGTAGGCTTGATCGGGATTCAGAATAAGTATGATTAAATATATTCCCGTGGTCGTGTTGAGAAAATTTGTCATCGATGAAACATCAGCTTAACGCGCACAACGAGTAAATTCTGCTGGTTGTGCGCATTAAACAATTGTCCATAAAATACCTTAGATGCTCAAAGCGAACAGCTGGCTTTGGCTGTGCTTGTTGTGCACTTTGCGCAATTAAAGTAACCATTATAAATATCATCAACGCGCACAACGGCCATAAATTAGTTGGTTCTGGGCGTTGAGCAATTATGTAAGCGGCTATTAATTTTTCCAGCTCACGTCCCACCGGCGGTCAAACATTCTTGAGAAATGCACATGTCTGGTATCAATCAGCTGTAGATTTACGAACAGTCTTTTGTATATTCACGAGAACCACTCAGTTTGTAAGAGCATAGGGCCATAGGCTAATGAATCAGTTTGGATCTGTATCAGTAATTCAGTATGTATATCAATATATTTGAATGGCTGGGTAATTTTCAAAATGTCATCAATTTGAATATGTATGAGATTTAATCTAAAATTTTGCATGCAGTTTATGAAGTCGATTGAATATGCCTTCAGATTGAAAAGGTATCAGATTTATTTTTAAAGTTTGTATGTAGTTTCTGAGTCAGAGTGAATAAGTATCCGGTTTAATCTACAATGTTTTCAGATTGAACAAGTATAATAAGACTTAAATCTAAAAGTTTGGATATAGGCGTGGTTGGGATTCAGAGTAAGTATGATGAAATTTGGAATTTGATTGATTCACTGCGGTGGCGCGCAGTGGGAGTAAACTTATAGCATCTCACAAATATGATCAAAGAGCAAAACGGTCAAATTTATTCCCGTGGGGGCGTTGAGCAAATTTGTCATTGACGCAACTATAGAGCTTAACGCGCTAAACGGGCATAATTCTGCATGTTGTGCGCTTTGCGCAATTATGTTAGCCATAACAAATTTGAGAACGCGCACTCCGGCTCAAAGTGAACACCTGGCGATACTTGTTTCTGCATACATTGTTAATCTAATACATTGTTTCTGCATGAAAGAAAACTATAAATAATATTATTCTTCAATGTTAATTTTTTTAATTTTTAAGTATTTAGTATTTCTTGTAATGTTGTAAATATTTTAAAATTTGCTCGAAAAATATCCAATATTGGTCTCAGGTAGTATGTATAATTGAGATATTTCCATCGGTTCTAAACTTATTAAATTTGGTCATGTGCCTTGTAAAATACATTTGTAATAAATAGCCGTTACCAAGCTATGACGGTAATAAACGCAACGAATGGCTGATATCAATTATCCGTTGTGCGCGTCGTGCGCGGTGGTTAAAAGTCATATTGTGAATCAATATCCATCCGCTGTACACACACGGTCTCAAATCTGAGGACTCCATAATCCACATTACACACAAGGGCTTATAGTGGAACCAATTAAACCACACTCACAGCAGAAACAATTTGATTGTTTTTGATGCGCTGGAAAATAAATAATTTTTCGAGTGTTCGACGGAGAGTAATTCAAGGCGCAAAACGGTTCGGTATCCTTGTCCTGTGGGGAGAGTAAATTGCCTCTTTTTCAGCTGAGCCTAAAATACTTAGGATTACGCGTTTTTCTCCGTGGGATTACGTGTTGAGTAAATAAGATGTTCATTCCCGAGATCCTTAGCATTACTGTAGGATAACGGACTTAATACTCATCTATTTGATCGGTCGTTTTTCACTATAAATGGACCGTAAATGCCGTGAAGGCCCTGGAGAAGCGTATGAAATCGAAGGCCTACAGGCTGATGCAGTCGCCTCCCGAATATGCTTCTCTCCCTGGTCTGCGAAGAGAAGAATGGCCCCCCAGGCCTTTGCGCCCTGGTTGGCTGCTCTGGGTCAATTAGGTTGGCGGTGCATGGCTACCGTCTCTCTGAGGCACAAGCACTCCCTTCTGTTCTTTTCGATCTCTTGGCTCGCAGCCAAATTGGGCAAATCTGACTGTGGATGAAGCAGATCATAATTGTCCCTTTCCTCCTGGGGATTTCCAATTTTGGCTGCGAGCCAAGAGATCGAAAAGAATAGGAGGGAGTGCTTGTGCCTCAGAGGGCCGGTAGCCATGCACCGCCAACCTATGTGACCCAGTGCAGACATCCAGGGCGCAAAGGCCCGGGGGGCCATTCTTCTCTTCGCACTTCGCAGACTAGGGATTGGAGCATATTCGGGAGGCGACAGCATCAGCTTGTAGTCCTCCGATTTCATACGCTTCTCCAGGGCATTCACAGTCCATTTAGTGTGAAATTGACCATTCAAATTGATGAGTATACTCCGTTATCCTACAGCGAGCCCTAATGCCTGACGCTTACGGTAGAAATGGACGATGGAATTCAACCAGTTATCTTTTCACGTAAAGCTAAATGGTTGCTGTTGGAAACTTACGCAATGGTGGTAATAAACGCAACGAAGGGCTATCGTCCATTTATAAACATGCATGCCCGATGAATGCCTTCCATATGTGAGCATTTCGCCTTCCACTCCTCGACTATACACTCCATATCCATCTCCTCTTTATAAACTCCATCCAAACCATTAAATCCTTCATCATTTCACTATACCTCGTCTATGACACACAAACACTCCCTCCTGTTCTTTCCAATCGTGAAGATAAAAAGCTCATTCTACTTGTTATGCAACCATTTGGTGTTGTTCGACGCCTCATGTGAATCGGAGTTTCTCTAGGTGTCTTTGAAACGGCTACATACCCGATTGCAGGTTACACCGACGCATGCTATGACTACACTCATAGCCAGCCGATGATGGCAGAAAATCGGCAACGACGGTAATAAACGGAACAAAGATGGTCGCCCGGTGAACTCGCGGAAGTTGACGGGGAAGCACGCAGATCACACCGACAATCACATGTTTCAGTTTGTAAGAGCATAGGCTAATGAATCAGTTTGGATCTGTATCAGTATGTACATCAATATATTTGAATGGCTGGGTCATTTTCAAAATAACATCAACTAGAATATGTATGAGACTTAATCTACACTTTACCTAAACGCGCACAACGGGCATAATTCTGCTGGTTGTGCGCGTTTAAGTATGATGAAATTTGGAATGTGATTGATTCACTGCGCTGGTGCGAGGTGGAATTAAAATTATAGCATCTCACAAATATGCTCAAAGCGCAAAACGGTGAAATTTATTCCCGTGGGGGCGTTGAGCAAATTTGTCATCGACGCAACTATAGAGCTTAACGCGCACAACGGTCATAATTCTGCATGTTGTGCGCTTTGCGAAATTATGTTAGCCATAACAAATTTGCTGAACGCGCACACCGGGTCAAAGTGACCATCTGGCGATACTTGTTGTGCGATTTGAGCAAATTTTTAAACCATTAAAAATTTGCTAACCGCGAACAACGGCCAAAATATAAATTTTGCCAGCTCCCTTGCCACTGGTCATACATTCTTGGGAAAATCATATGTCTGGTATCAATCAGCAGTAGATTCAGGAGCAGTATTTTCTTATTCACGAGCACCCTTCTGTAGCTTGACGGGGTCTTCGATGTAGCCACACAGTTAATATGGTACTGCAGCAGTCACATCCTCATTGACCCATCTGCGTTGTGCGCATTGAGCAATTCCCGTTTTCCATGCGTTTTGCGCGAGAATCAATTATAATAGTTTCTCTCTTCTGTATCATTTTGAATGCTCCAATTCCCCTATAAAATTGGCGGACAAGGAGCACTCATCTTCTCACAAGTTCATCTACTTTCTTCCATCATCTTCTTCTTTATTTGCCCCCACAACCTTCCTATTGAAACAGTAAGTCCTTCAGCTGTTCGTGCATGCTTGATATAGATATCAGATATTGCTATCAAGCATCCACGATAGCATTCATTCAGCTGTTCGTCCATTTATAATCAGGGATTCCCGAAAAAGGGTTTCCATATGACCGTCCCCGAAACTGGGCACCCAGGTCAACCGCCCAAGAAGTGCTGATCAGGGGGACATAACCAGCACATTGTGTCAAGTATGATACATACTTGACAGCCGGTTACAACGACGCGTGCAATGACGACACTCCTATCATGTTTCACTGTTGCCGACAGTCGGCAACGACGATAATAAACGTAACGACGATGGTCGACCGAGGTAACTAGATGGTTATAGATTGTTATGGACGCCTCCCCCAAGCTTTTAACAGTTCATTTTTTTGCTTTTAGCGATCGAGGATCATCTCATCATTCTTAAGATCATCGAACTTTGTCCGCTCCTTCGGAATACCCTTCAAGATTGAAGCACGAACAACGTCCTCGGGCCCAGGAAGTATCGAAATTACTGTAACCATTGATCCAGACGTTCTAGAATGCTTCGTTGGATGCGAGCCGTTGCGCCCGCCAATGTTCCAGGTTCAAAAACATGGATTTTTGAACCAGGAACATAGGCGGGCGCAAGGGCTCGCATCCAACGAAGCAGTCTAGAACGTCTGGATCAATGGTTACAGTAATTTCACCATATTCCCACTCGATTGTTCCTCATTTTCTTATTCAATTTGGATTCGAACCAAGAGATCGAAAACAAAAGGAGGGATTGCTGTTGCCTCAGATGGACGGTAGCCATGCATCGCCAACCTATGTGACCAAGGGCCGCCATCCAGGCTTAATCATATGTATCAGTTTGTAAGAGCATAGGCTAATGAATCAGTTTGGATCTGTATCAGTCTGTATGTACAGCAATATATTTGAATGGCTGGTTAATTTTCAAAATGTCATCAATTTGAATATGTATGAGATTTAATCTATAATTTTGCAAGCAGTTTGTGAATTCTATTGAATATGCCTTCAGATTGAAAAGGTGTCAGATTTATTTTTAAAGTTTGTATGTAGTTTCTGAGTCAGAGTGAATAAGTATCCGGTTTAATCTACAATGTTTTTAGATTGAACAAGTATAATAAGACTTAAATCTAAAAGTTTGGATGTAGGGTTGGTTGGAATTCAGACTAAGTGTGATGAAATTTGGAATTTGATTGATTCACTGCGGTGGCGCGCAGTGGGAGTAAACTTATAGCATCTCACAAATATGCTCAAAGCGCAAAACGGGCAAATTTATTCCCGTGGGGGCGTTGAGCAAATTTGTCTTCGACGCAACTTTTGCATCACGCGCACAACGGGCATAATTCTGCATGTTGTGCGCTTTGCGCCATTATGTTAACCAGTAAAAATTTTGCTGAACGCGCACACCGGCTCAAAATGAACACATGGCGTTACTGGTTGTGCGCTGTGAGCAATTTTTTGGTACTGAACGTTGAGCCCTTATGTAACGGCTATAAATTTTTCCACCTTACTTGCCACCGGTCATAAATTCTTGGGAAAATCATATGTGTGGTATCAATCAGCTGTAGATTCAGGAGCAGTATTTTCTTATTCACGAGCACCCTTCTGTAGCTTGACGGGGTCTTCGATGTAGCCACACAGTTAATATGGTACTGCAGCAGTCACATCCTCATTGACTCATCTGCTTTGCACGCATTGAGCAATTCCCGTTTTCCATGCGTTTTGCGCGGTGATCAATTATAATGGTTTCTCTCTTCTGTATTATTTAGCCCGGGGTGCGTGTCGAATAAAATGTATTAAAAAATCTTAGTGGAGAGTAGTATTGTCGGGAGTAAGTTACCTATTAGCATCAATGTTGATCCAGGCGAAAAATCGTTGAGTTTCATTGTTATGCGCGGAGAGTAATTAACCTATTTTGATCCAGATGCTAAAATAATTGGGATTACGCGATTTTCGCGTTGGTATTCCGCGGTTTGCGCGTTGAGTAAATAATTGTTGATTCCCGAGATCCATTGCATTACTGTAGGATCAAGGACTTATTATACGCTTCATTTTGATTGCTCCAATTCCATATAGCAACTCCACCACAAATCTCTAAAACCCCCCTTTCAAAATGGAATATCTCTAAAAGATGCTATTTTTGAGGATGGGCAACTCCAACCCACCATCTTCAAATCCTATTTTTTCTTTGTTTAAGCTTTACTAATGAAAAATATTTATCGTTATAATGGGTTAATCTAATACATTGTTCCTGGCACTCCTGCTTGAAAGAAAACTATAAATAATATTATTCTTCAAGGTTAATTTTTTTTAATTTTTAAGTATTTAGTATTTCTTGTAATATTGTAAATATTTTAAATTTGCTTGAAAAATATCCAATATTGGTCTCATGTAGTAGGTATAATTGAGATATTTCCATCGGTACTAAAATTATTAACTTTGGTCACGTTATTTGTAAAATACATTTGTAATAAATAGCCGTTACCAATCCATGACGTTAATAAACGCAACAAAGGGCTGATATCAATTAGCCGTCGTGCGCGTCGTGCGATGTGGTTAAAAGTCATAGTGTTAATCAATATCCAACCGCTGTACACACACGGTCTCACATCTGAGGACTCCACATTACACACAAGGGCTTATAGTGGAACCAATTAACCCGCACGCACAACAGAAACAATTTGATTGTTTTTGTTGCGCTAGAAAATAAATAATTTTTCGAGTCTTTGACGGAGAGTAATTCAAGGCGCAAAACGGTTCAGTTTCCTTGTCGTGTGGGGAGAGTAAATTGCCTCTTTTTCAGCTGAGCCTAAAATACTTAGGATTACTCGTTTTTCTCGGTGGGATTACGCGTTTCGTAAATAAGATGTTCATTCCCGAGATCCCTAGCATTACTGTAGGATAAATGGATCGTGAATGTCGTGAATGCCCTGGAGAAACGTATGAAATCGGAGGACTACAGGCTGATGCAGTCGCCTCCCTAATATGCTTCTCTCCCTGGTCTGTGAAGAGAAGAATGGCCCCCCGGGCCTTTGCGCCATGATTGGCTGCTCTGGGTCAATTAGGTTGGCGGTGCATGGGTACCGTCTCTCTGAGGCACAAGCACTCCCTCCTTTCTTTTCGATCTCTTGGCTCGCAGGCAAATTGGCCAATTCTGACTGTGGATAAAGCAGATCATAATTGTCTCATAATGCAGAAGCTGGAAGCCTGGAACCTGTGCGGAAAGACAAAAGGCATGGTTGTCTCAGATTTACAGAAAATCAAATGATGTGAAGAGTCACACATCCATTTCCTCGTCCGAACAGATGATGTTGATGATGCTCAAGTAAAGCGACAGAAATTACAAAACGAGCAGGGAAGTGACTGTAATGACACGCCAATGACGGCATGTCGCGCCTTTGAACTATTTGAATTGGAAAATGTTTTGAACTATTTGAGTCTTTGGATAATTATTGGAGGAAGCCATCTTATGAACACCTTTCCTTGTGTATGCGTGTGCGGAGGCCCATGTCCAGTAGTGCACATATCATATTTGTCTCTTATACTGGTCTCTTACATGCGGTGAAGATCTTCTCTGGATTAAGCTTTTACTTCACCGATCAGTTCGAGCCTCCTTAAAGGGGCTTCCTCGAAAAGGTGGATCTAGCTGCCGGTCGAACCGGCCGGATGAATGTTGACCAGGTGATGGACGCATCAAATGCCAGTGTGTTCTCCGTAGGATCCGCCTTCATTGTCTACAACGAAGATCCTCCACCTACGTGCGCCTTAGCAGATCTTGAGGAGGTTGTAACGAAGAGATGCGACGAGGTTGGGGCCGCATGCAGGGTTTAGTATTCTCTTACTGGAACACATCGCCGCATGCAGTTCTGCATCTGAGCTTGTAAGTTGTTCAAAGACCAGCGGTGTTTAGTATTTTGATCTGTTGGTGTTGTTCGACGCCTCATGTGAATCGGAGTTTCTCTAGGTGTCTTTGAAACGGCAACATACCTGACTGCAGGTTACACCGACGCATGCTATGACTACACTCATAGCCAGCCGATGATGGCAGAAAATCGGCAACGACGGTAATAAACGGAACGAAGATGGTCGCCCGGTGAACTCGCGGAAGTTGACGGGGAAGCACGCAGATCACACCGACAATCACATGTTTCAGTTTGTAAGAGCATAGGCTAATGAATCAGTTTGGATCTGTATCAGTATGTACATCAATATATTTGAATGGCTGGGTCATTTTCAAAATAACATCAACTAGAATATGTATGAGACTTAATCTACACTTTACCTAAACGCGCACAACGGGCATAATTCTGCTGGTTGTGCGTGTTTAAGTATGATGAAATTTGGAATGTGATTGATTCACTGCGCTGGTGCGAGGTGGAATTAAAATTATAGCATCTCACAAATATGCTCAAAGCGCAAAACGGTCAAATTTATTCCCGTGGGGGGGTTGAGCAAATTTGTCATCGACGCAACTATAGAGCTTAACGCGCACAACGGTCATAATTCTGCATGTTGTGCGCTTTGCGAAATTATGTTAGCCATAACAAATTTGCTGAACGCGCACACCGGGTCAAAGTGACCATCTGGCGATACTTGTTGTGCGCTTTGAGCAAATTTTTAACCATTAAAAATTTGCTAACCGCGCATAACGGCCAAAATATAAATTTTGCCAGCTCACTTGCCACTGGTCATACATTCTTGGGAAAATCACATGTCTGGTATCAATCAGCAGTAGATTCAGGAGCAGTATTTTCTTATTCACGAGCACCCTTCTGTAGCTTGACGGGGTCTTCGGTGTAGCCACACAGTTAATATGGTACTGCAGCAGTCACATCCTCATTGACCCATCTGCGTTGTGCGCATTGAGCAATTCCCGTTTTCCATGCGTTTTGCGCGAGAATCAATTATAATAGTTTCTCTCTTCTGCATTATTTAGCCCGGGGTGCGTGTCGAATAAAATGTATTAAAAAATCTTAGTGGAGAGTAGTATTGTCGGGAGTAATTTTCCTATTAGCATCAATGTTGATCAAGGCGAAAAATCGTTGAGTTTCCTTGTTATGCGCGGAGAGTAATTAACCAATTTTGATCTAGATGCTAAAATAATTGGGATTACGAGATTTTCACGTTGGTATTCCGCGGTTTGCGCGTTGAGTAAATAATTGTTGATTCCCGAGATCCATTGCATTACTGTAGGATCAAGGACTTATTATACGCTTCATTTTGATTGCTCCAATTCCCCTATAAAATTGGCGGACAAGGAGCACTCATCTTCTCACAAGTTCATCTACTTTCTTCCATCATCTTCTTCTTTATTTAACCCCACAACCTTCCTATTGAAACAGTAAGTCCTTCAGCTGTTCGTGGAAGGCGAAATCCTAACATCTGGAAACCCTTTTTCGGGCATGCCTGATTATAAATGGACGAACAGCTAAATGAATGCTATCATCCATATCAGATATCTATATCATGCCCGTTACTCTGTGGTGTCTCTTGCTGAAGATGAAAGAACTCACCCTCAGACGGATACCCTGCACAACAACGACGTTTTCAATCTTGTCATGCTTGCTAAATAGCTGCCCGAACCTGGAGGATCTAGTCATTGGAGTAAGTTCAAATTTTCTAATTATTTCCTCTGAATAATTCAAAACTACGTATGTATGTATGATGGCATTAAGCATTCTGTTTTGTTACCATGATGAAATGTTTGATTTTCCAGACCCGGAAGCTTCAGCGCTAGAATACTGGGATCAGCAGATGCCTTCGGATTGCATGACAAATACGCTGAGCACGGTAACTGTAAACGTGGTCGATGTACACCGCAAGGGCTCGCAGCCAATGAAGCATTCGAGAACCTCGGGATCGATGGTTACACGAATTTCGCCTTTTTCCGTATTCCAACGTGATTGTTCTTCATTTTATTCTTCAATTTGGATGCGAGACTGTAACGACCACTTTTTCGTCGTACGTTGTTCGTGCACGTGCTTTTGGCCGTGCACGTGTTTGCTTTAGACTTTATTTGTTTGTGAACACTTTTGTGTGATATGCCGTTGCGAACGACTCTGAGAGTATTAAATAGTGGCACTATCTTGAAACGACACTTCTCGAGTCGTTTTTCCACAATTTAAACTTACTCGATGAGACGTGACGACTTTCACTTTTGACGGGAGACGTTTCTATTTTTAGTTTTGTCGTCCGACGTCGAATTTGAGATCCGTCTTCTTAGTTAGCTCACATTCGTCGTCACGATCACCCCGATATTTATTTTATAATTTTTGGAGTTCTTTTGACCACTTTTATAATTTTTACAAGTTTTATAATATTTTTAATAATTTATTTTTAAATTAATTTCGGCCAAATAAAATTTATTTGAGTTTAAAACGTTTTAAAGAATTTTTGAGCCAATTTCCAGCTCATTTGGACCAGGTCAAATCCTAGATTGGGTTGGAGAAGTTTAAATTCAAATTTCAAATCTTTTTGAACTTCTAATCCTATTAGATTTAGCCCTAGACCAAGTCAACCCACCTATACTATATAAGCAACCCCTAGCAAGTCCTATTTTCCAAAGAAATTAGCCCTAGCCCCTTCCAAACTCATTTTGGACGTTGCGACGATTCGTCGCAACGTTGCGACGTTCAGCCCCCGCGCACGACCGAGAGAACGGGCCCGTTTTCCTCGCACCGACCGCTGCCAACGCCCGCTCTCCCGCTCCGCTCGCTTGCACGGCCGTCGCCCCGCTGCAGCTGTGTCCGACCGAGGAAATCTCTCGGTCAGACCGATGGCCGCCCCCGCTCACAGCCGCTCCCCGCATCGCTGCATCGCCCGCAGCTGTCGCCCGCATCTGACCGAGGCGCCCGCCCGCCATCGCCGAAGCCCGCGACGTTGCAACGCTTGCAACGTTGCAACGCTTGTCGCCCCGCTCCGCACCCCGCACGACCGAAGCTCCCCATCGACCAGACCGAAGAGAAACCCCGCACCAAGCATCGCCCGCAGCTGCTGCACACCCCAACGTCGCAGCCCCCGCATTCACAGCGCACGACCGAGGGTTTCTCCCGCATTGGAGGGGTACGACCGACGGCCACTTGTCGCAACCCAGCACCCGTCGCACCGCTTGCCACCGTGGGCCCCCCAAGTTCTCCAGAGTTATTGTGGGTCCCCCAAAGGCCCCTAGGAGTACTGTGGGCCCCACCAAGGTGCTTGCTCTTCGAGGATTCGTCGCGTACGACGTCGTCGCACGTCGTAGCCCGTCGTCGCACGTGCGAGCTTTGGAATCTGGAATCGTCGCCCGGGTTGATGCTCTGAACTTTCCAGCAAGGAAACTATATTGGAATCAGGACTTGGAGCGCGTTCTATTATTCCAACCCCCGGCGTCGCTACCCGACGCCGGTGTAGCTTTCGCGTCGTGTTGAGGTAACGTTTTGCACCCTAGGACCCCCAACCCAATTGCATGCTAATCAAGACTAAAAATCAGTATTTTTAAAGTATTTTAAATGTTTTAGAAATCACTAATCAAGATTAATAAAACGGATGTAGGCCGGTGGACTTGTGCACGTAGGAATCGTGACCTTGGACTCGTTGGACGGTGTCTTCTTGACGTGATAGCTGCAGGCAAGTGAAACTTGCCAACTCTTGTGTAGGGCCATGTTTTTAGGCCACTTACTTGCTTTTAGCGTAAAAGAGACTAGTCAGTGAAATGATAGCTGGCTAGACGCCTACTTGATCTAGTTTGACAACGAAACTAGATCCGTCACCTAAATGATCTAGCTTGACAACGAAGCTAGATCCAACCATTAAAATTGTCATTCATGCATGCTAAACTGTCACGTTTACTTTTCTTACTTGTACGCTTTACTACTTGCCATGCCATGTCATCCATGCATTGATTGTTGCATCGTAGCACACGCTACAATACTTGTCCTTGTACTACTCGTCCGGCTAGGTGCACCCCTACGCCATACTTGTTTACACACTTCCTGGCTCGTGGTCCAGAAGCGAGCATTCCAAGTTTGGGGGTAATGCCCTGGCTCGATACACGTGGAGGGGTAGGGATAAACGTTCGCTTGAGCTTAGGAGTTGGCCCGCGCAGCCACTCTAGCCAAAAGGCGGAATCCCTGTGCACGAGGTGCTTTCTTTACTTGTCTTGTACTTGTCTTGTGAATGCCATGCCATGCTCGTACTGTACTTTACTTTACTTTACCTGTTGCACTCATACTTTAAACTGCCATGTCATCGCATTCATACTAGAACTGCTAGGTTGCTCTTACTTGTACTTTCAGTTTCACTTGCACAAGTCTTCCAGACTTGCTGACATGTGCCCCTTGCTCTTTTGGGTGTCACATGTTAGACCTGAGCCAGTGACCGTTGCTGAGTACGTGAGGTTTTGCTGACGCTGAGTCTGAGTCCATGGCTGCCCAGGAGGATTTTGGTGGACCCGGTGACCATGCTTTGAGTTTTGTGGAGCTTTATGTTGTTTTAGGCCTTTTGTTAGTTGTTGGTGCGTAGCACCGTTGTTTTGTACTTTGTACTTTTGTTGGCCATGCTGGGCCTCTTTTAGACTCTTTTATTTTAGCCTGGTGGCTTTTCTGCGATGTTGAGATTTATTATTATGGATATTCTGAGATGTACTTTTGTCTCTTTTCGTTATTATTATCTTTGTTTCGTTTCGCGTTGCAAAGACCTGCAGTTTGAAGTGATTGACGCTTATCGGACTTGCAGCTTTGTAGCTTCAAGTCTGAGCGGACCTTCTCACGCTTCGCCTCCACGTTTTTGGGAAGCGGGGCGTGACAGGTTTTGTTGGTGGCCCATGCAGGTCCAATCTTGCAATTGCGAATTAACGGAACAACGATAATAACGGAATGTCCATTAAATAAATTGCAACATCCGAGTCATAAGCCCTGAGTTTAGTTGTTTTCTTAGGACACTAGGTGATAAGAAGGCTTAGTCAGACGTCTGTGCTTGCTAGTTAGAGGCCCTGACTGTAGTTAAACCCCCCTTTCTGGCAATTGATTTAATCGTCGTAGGAGTTACCTTAGTGGTTCATGTCTACCCCTGACCATATTAGACTTCTAGAATTTCCTTTAGTCGTTCGCTCTTGGGTTCATCGATTTCGGACCAAGCTGAACGCATTTCTTTACCGTCTAACCTTTAGAGGTCTTAGCGCCTAGTTCCTAATCTTTAGTTGGTCGACCGAAGGAGTTTCCCCGTAGCCTCTTCTGATTCATATCCTAGGCGTATGAATGTTTTGATCTCCGACCAATTTCCTTGCCTCGATACACGAGATCGCCTCATGACGATCGTCGTCCTTTTCGAAACTCTCCATTATGAACTTTGAAACTCTTGAAAGTATTATACGATTTCCTTTTTCCTAAGTTTAATTTTGTTCAAAATTTTAATATACTTATACTTCATACTTCTTCATTGATTTAAATTTAAAAAAAAAACGTTTGTCGGAATTTTGAACTCTAGCTTATAATATTTTTCACAGCCTATGTTTTCGTACTCATGTCGTCTTTCCATATATTAATTTTATGCTGAACCATTTGTCCAATTTGATTTAAAATTTTCCTTTCTTATTTGAATAATACATCGTGTTTACTTTTAATATACTTTTCAAGTCACATAGAATTTCAGATTTCAGCAAGATGGTCTTTGCTCGTCGTTCTCACTGTTCCAGATTTTTGCAAAATTACTATTTTCATAACCTCTTCCTGCTTTAGACCCTCCATGATTCGATTTTAAAGTTTGCTACCAATTTTGATAATTCCACCATCAAGTTATAATTATTATCTTTCCACTCACCCTACGTGCTTTTAGAAAAAATTTCTAGACTAAAATGAATTTTAATTACTTTATCCGTACCAGGTTCATTGTGCTCGTATATTAAGAACCTTGTGTAAATCGGTTTTTCCACTTTTGGCGAACCATGGTTTCCTAAAAGAAGTTTCAAAATTGATTACATTTCCATGGCCTAAAAGTTTTGAAAGCATTTAACCTGATTTTAAATTCTTCTGTTGCTTGATTCCATTCTTTGACTTTCAAAAACTTTTGGCAACATTTTATTAAATTACTGACTGATAGAATTTTCTAAACCATGTCCTTAATATTCGCGTAAATGATTTTACTTCCTTTCAAAATGATTTTTAGAAACAATAGACCATTTTCTCTTATTAAGAATATTCGACTCAGATTTATTTTGAACAACTCGTTTTATCGATCCCCAAAACATTTCTTCTCAGACGAGGATTTTAAAGTACAACCGTTTTCGATTTCGCGTATTTTAGCTTATGCTATTTATCCTAGTTGCTTTTCTGTACTCTATTCAAGCATCACTACATCTCCTTTTTCCCTCAACCTAAACCTCACCTTTGAGTCAATGTTTCGTCCAACCAAGCCGTCTCCTCGTATTCGTCCTATCTGAACTCGTGCTTGTCGATCCTTCCCTCGTCTCGCCCTCGATCTCTCTTTATTGCTTAGGCCTTAGGGACCGTCAATGTCTGTGTCAACCCTTAGTTGTTAGTAGACCCTTGGACCCTTGTGAGGTGTCGTTGTGCACGTAACTAAGTTGTGTACGTGGGCTTGAATGAGTGTACCCCCATAGTATATTGATGCTTGCCTATTGTGTGATATATATATGTACTTGGAGTTATTCGTGATATTATGAAGTTGTTTGTGTGCTAGAATGTATAGACTTGTGAGTGATTAGATATACTATACTAGGGATGCTTGTGTATATTTGAATTAGCGTTGGAATATCTAAGTTGTGTATGGAGTAAGAGATACTTATAATGGTTGAAATAAAATGATTGGTAAAGCTATGTATATGCTAGGTGTGATGATAATATGTGAACTTATAGATAAGTATGTAGGCCTATTGAGTGATCTATATATTATTACGTGTGAGTATGTGCTCGTAGGTAGATATATATAGTGTTTAGACGTAAGTAGTTATGTTTTGTTGCCTGAGTATATATGTGATATACATATAGTAATAGGGTTATAATTTTGATTGGTATAGTTGCTTTTACGGGATGTTGCATACGTGCATACCGTGAGGTATACACGACTATTGCACATCTTAATTATGTACGTGTGGATGTGTTAGAATACTAATTATAGGTAGTAGGCTATGGTGTGAATATATATGTTACATGTGTGAGACTATACGATGTATACGTATGCATGTATTAAGGAGCGTATTATAATTATACGTATGTTGATGTCTATATTATTATTATTATGGTGTATAAATTGATTGAACTACGTGAGTATTGCCTGACTAAATATTAAGTGTGATTGATCTAGGGAATGTATATGGGTGTATTGGTAGATGTATAAATATTGGAATGGTATTGGTATAGGTATGAATGCCGTGCTACGTGTATAGAATATCCTGATATGTGTATTGAGTCTCACTCAAGCTTGAGTGAGTATACTCTAAGTATATTGAATGTATGATTGTAGTTTGAATATAGAAATGCTTGATGTATGTATGGTGATAGAAGTGTTTGTGCCTGGTTGTGCTACGCACATGATTGTGGGTCGCTACGCCAGTATATAGTTATAGGTGTTGGTCTTGTGATATAGCTAAATACTAAGGACTTGTTATGTGAACGTATGTGTACTAGCTGAAACTAGGTATGTATGTGTGATAGTTATATAATGGTATGATTGGTGTATGTAAATGAAATGTTAGCGTGTATGGGTGTGCACCATGCACGGGTAAGTATGTGCTTAGTTATAGGTTTTGATGACTATGGTATATGTGGCGTGTCGTAAATACAGTTATAGGACCGTACGTGATGTGAATACATGGTGAACTATTTGCATGTATTTGAATGACTATATATTGTGAAATTATAGTAGCGGTGAATGTATATTAGATATAGTGAACTTGACTTAATTATAGTATGGTGTGACTACATGTGTTGATGTGTTTGGTGTTGGATGAATACTAGGGATTATTAGAGGGTAGTATACCCTTGATGTTTGTGCATAGGTAGCTACATATAGGTAGAGCGATGATTGTATTGGCTAAGCGTGAAACTATCTTTATATAAGTATCTGAAATATTGTTTTGTGTTTAGGTAAGTAGTAGCAGTTATATAAGGGATGAATGTTTGTATACCTGATTGAAATACATGTATGAAGTTGACGGACTATAATAGGTATAAGTGTATACGTACGTGAATGTATATATATACGTGTTGGTAATAATAATGTTTGACTACCTAGTGCATATATGAGCACTTGTAATGACTATACTTGGTTTGAAATATAATGTGACTTGATTTGGGGTAGTTATTAGAGCGACTAGATATATTAGAAAGTCCGAGGACGGACTTTATTCTAAGGTGGGGAGGATGTAACGACCACTTTTTCGTCGTACGTTGTTCGTGCACGTGCTTTTGGCCGTGCACGTGTTTGCTTTAGACTTTATTTGTTTGTGAACACTTTTGTGTGATATGCCGTTGCGAACGACTCTGAGAGTATTAAATAGTGGCACTATCTTGAAACGACACTTCTCGAGTCGTTTTTCCACAATTTAAACTTACTCGATGAGACGTGACGACTTTCACTTTTGACGGGAGACGTTTCTATTTTTAGTTTCGTCGTCCGACGTCGAATTTGAGATCCGTCTTCTTAGTTAGCTCACATTCATCGTCACGATCACCCCGATATTTATTTTATAATTTTTGGAGTTCTTTTGACCACTTTTATAATTTTTACAAGTTTTATAATATTTTTAATAATTTATTTTTAAATTAATTTCGGCCAAATAAAATTTATTTGAGTTTAAAACGTTTTAAAGAATTTTTGAGCCAATTTCCAGCTCATTTGGACCAGCTCAAATCCTAGATTGGGTTGGAGAAGTTTAAATTCAAATTTCAAATCTTTTTGAACTTCTAATCCTATTAGATTTAGCCCTAGACCAAGTCAACCCACCTATACTATATAAGCAACCCCTAGCAAGTCCTATTTTCCAAAGAAATTAGCCCTAGCCCCTTCCAAACTCATTTTGGACGTTGCGACGATTCGTCGCAACGTTGCGACGTTCAGCCCCCGCGCACGACCGAGAGAACGGGCCCGTTTTCCTCGCACCGACCGCTGCCAACGCCCGCTCTCCCGCTCCGCTCGCTTGCACGGCCGTCGCCCCGCTGCAGCTGTGTCCGACCGAGGAAATCTCTCGGTCAGACCGATGGCCGCCCCCGCTCACAGCCGCTCCCCGCATCGCTGCATCGCCCGCAGCTGTCGCCCGCATCTGACCGAGGCGCCCGCCCGCCATCGCCGAAGCCCGCGACGTTGCAACGCTTGCAACGTTGCAACGCTTGTCGCCCCGCTCCGCACCCCGCACGACCGAAGCTCCCCATCGACCAGACCGAAGAGAAACCCCGCACCAAGCATCGCCCGCAGCTGCTGCACACCCCAACGTCGCAGCCCCCGCATTCACAGCGCACGACCGAGGGTTTCTCCCGCATTGGAGGGGTACGACCGACGGCCACTTGTCGCAACCCCGCACCCGTCGCACCGCTTGCCACCGTGGGCCCCCCAAGTTCTCCAGAGTTATTGTGGGTCCCCCAAAGGCCCCTAGGAGTACTGTGGGCCCCACCAAGGTGCTTGCTCTTCGAGGATTCGTCGCGTACGACGTCGTCGCACGTCGTAGCCCGTCGTCGCACGTGCGAGCTTTGGAATCTGGAATCGTCGCCCGGGTTGATGCTCTGAACTTTCCAGCAAGGAAACTATATTGGAATCAGGACTTGGAGCGCGTTCTATTATTCCAACCCCCGGCGTCGCTACCCGACGCCGGTGTAGCTTTCGCGTCGTGTTGAGGTAACGTTTTGCACCCTAGGACCCCCAACCCAATTGCATGCTAATCAAGACTAAAAATCAGTATTTTTAAAGTATTTTAAATGTTTTAGAAATCACTAATCAAGATTAATAAAACGGATGTAGGCCGGTGGACTTGTGCACGTAGGAATCGTGACCTTGGACTCGTTGGACGGTGTCTTCTTGACGTGATAGCTGCAGGCAAGTGAAACTTGCCAACTCTTGTGTAGGGCCATGTTTTTAGGCCACTTACTTGCTTTTAGCGTAAAAGAGACTAGTCAGTGAAATGATAGCTGGCTAGACGCCTACTTGATCTAGTTTGACAACGAAACTAGATCCGTCACCTAAATGATCTAGCTTGACAACGAAGCTAGATCCAACCATTAAAATTGTCATTCATGCATGCTAAACTGTCACGTTTACTTTTCTTACTTGTACGCTTTACTACTTGCCATGCCATGTCATCCATGCATTGATTGTTGCATCGTAGCACACGCTACAATACTTGTCCTTGTACTACTCGTCCGGCTAGGTGCACCCCTACGCCATACTTGTTTACACACTTCCTGGCTCGTGGTCCAGAAGCGAGCATTCCAAGTTCGGGGGTAATGCCCTGGCTCGATACACGTGGAGGGGTAGGGATAAACGTTCGCTTGAGCTTAGGAGTTGGCCCGCGCAGCCACTCTAGCCAAAAGGCGGAATCCCTGTGCACGAGGTGCTTTCTTTACTTGTCTTGTACTTGTCTTGTGAATGCCATGCCATGCTCGTACTGTACTTTACTTTACTTTACCTGTTGCACTCATACTTTAAACTGCCATGTCATCGCATTCATACTAGAACTGCTAGGTTGCTCTTACTTGTACTTTCAGTTTCACTTGCACAAGTCTTCCAGACTTGCTGACATGTGCCCCTTGCTCTTTTGGGTGTCACATGTTAGACCTGAGCCAGTGACCGTTGCTGAGTACGTGAGGTTTTGCTGACGCTGAGTCTGAGTCCATGGCTGCCCAGGAGGATTTTGGTGGACCCGGTGACCATGCTTTGAGTTTTGTGGAGCTTTATGTTGTTTTAGGCCTTTTGTTAGTTGTTGGTGCGTAGCACCGTTGTTTTGTACTTTGTACTTTTGTTGGCCATGCTGGGCCTCTTTTAGACTCTTTTATTTTAGCCTGGTGGCTTTTCTGCGATGTTGAGATTTATTATTATGAATATTCTGAGATGTACTTTTGTCTCTTTTCGTTATTATTATCTTTGTTTCGTTTCGCGTTGCAAAGACCTGCAGTTTGAAGTGATTGACGCTTATCGGACTTGCGGCTTTGTAGCTTCAAGTCTGAGCGGACCTTCTCACGCTTCGCCTCCACGTTTTTGGGAAGCGGGGCGTGACAGAGACAAGCGATCGAAAACAACAGGAAGGAGTGCTTGTGCCTCAGAGCCAGAGGGACAGTAGCCATCCACCGCCAACCTATGTGACCAAGGGCCGCCATCCAGGCTTAATCATATGTATCAGTTTGTAAGAGCGTTTGGGTCTGTATCAGTATGTACATCAATATAGTTGAATTCGATTGAATATGTCTTCAGATTGGTTGTGCGCGTTAAACCATTGTCTATAAAATACCTTAGATGCTCAAAGCGAACACATGTTAAAGCGCACAACGACTCAAAGCGTCTACACCTATCGTTTCTTGTTGTTCGCTATGAGCAATTATTTAAACCATTAAAAATTTGCTCATCGCGTACAACGGCCATAAATTTGTTTGTTCCAACCTTTGTGCAATTATGTTAGCGGCTATTAATTTTTCTAGCTCACCTCCCACCGGCCGGTCAAACATTCTTGAGAACTGCACATGTCTGGTATCAATCAGGTGTAGATTGACGTGCAGTCTTTTGTATATTCACGAGAACCCCTCCTGTACCATGACGGGGTCTTCGATGGAGCCACACATTAACTCTACTTCGGTCGCATCCTCATAAACCAATACAAATCGCTGCCATGCTTTGTGCGTTGTGCGCCTTGAGCAATTCCATTTTACCATGCGTTTTGCGCGGTGAGCAATTCTGATTGTTAGTTTGTTACGGCGAATATAATGTATTAAAAAATCTTAGTGGAGAGTAGTATTGTTGAGTGTAATTTTCCTATTATGTCATCAAGGCGAAAAACCGTAGGGTTTCATGGTTTTGCGCGGAGAGTAATTAACCTATTTTTTCCACATTCTAAAATAATTTAGGGAGCCCCTTTGGAGATGCTCTAAATGTCGATTCCCGAGATCCATTGCATTACTGTAGGATCACGGACTTTTTATACGCTTCATTATGATTGGTCCAATTTCCCCTATAAATGGCGGACAACGAGCACTCATCTTCTCTAAACTTCGTCTACTTTCTTCTATCATCTTCTTTATTTGCCCACACAACCTCCGTATGGAAACAATAAGTCCTTCAGCTGTTCGTGCATGCTTGATATAGATATGGACGATAGCATTCATCCAGTACTCTTTTCACGTAAAGGTAAATGGTTCATGTTGGAAACTTATGCAACGAAGGGTTATCGTCCATTTATAATCAAGCATCCCCGACAATGCTGGGGGGTGTTGCAACTGTGTTGAGAAAATTTTTCCCAAACAACACTATGAAAAATGTGTTCGATGATCATACCATATTCTTTTGGGGTGATATTGGCTATGCTGTCTCACATGTTTCAGGTAAGCTGCTAGGTGTTGTACCATGATAGATTGTTATTCCCTCCTATTATGAATTGTGGCTATGTATTTGTTTTGCGTGTCTTGCTATACACTCCATATCCATCTCCATCTCTACACTCCATCTCCTCCATCAAACCCTTCATCGTTTCACTATACATCATCTTTGACGCACAGACACTCCATCCTATCCTTTCCGATCTCTTACACTCCCAAACACAACTTCTTATGCAACCCTGTGTTGTTTTACATCGTCTCCGGTAACGGAGTTCCAATCGGTGTCTTTTGTCCTGACTTCATGTTACAACGACGACAACAATGACGGTAATAAGCGAAACGGTCTGACGACTTTTTAATTCACGGCGTCTCCTACAAAGGACAAAGTTCCACGTCATTGCAAACATCTGGTATGACAATCATCTTGAGCAGATCAGGGCAGAAATTCGGCAACTGCAACGTAGATGTGGAGCGCATTGCCCGTGTCGTACATCGCCACAGGGGAATCGGGGTTCCAGGCGTTGTGTTTGACACGGCTACATACTTGACTGCAGGTTACAAGGACGTTAATAAACGCAACGAAGATGTGCGCCCGATGAACTCGCGGAAGTTGAAGGGGGAAACACGCAGATCACGCGCCACTTCATTGCAAACATCTGTGAAGACACTCAAATGTATCAGTTTGTAAGAGTAAAGGGATATGTATCTGTTTGGATCTGTATCTGTACGTACTTCAGTATGTTAGAATGGGTTGGCCATTTTGGAATGGTCACCGTTTGAATATGTATCAGCGTTAATCTAAAGGTTTGCATGCAGTTTCTGAATCAGATTGACTAGGTATCAGATTTTATATAAAATGTCTTCAGAATGAATACGTATTGGCCTTAATCACAATTAGGTAAAGTTTCTAAGCGAAGTTTGACTGTTGGCATATCGCGGAATCACAATTTTAGTATGATGAAAATAGGAGTGTGAATGATTAACCGTGGGAACAAAAATTACAGCATCCAACAAATATGCTCAAGGCGCACAACTGGCAAAATTAGTCCGTGCGGGGCGCGTTGAGCAAATGGGCTATCGTCGAAACTTTGCTCAACGCGCACACCGGGCATAAGGCTACTAGGTGTGTGCGCGTTTAACAATTGTTGATAAACTACCTTTTATATGCTCAAAAAGCGAACCACCGGCTTTCCTTTTTGCCCGTTGTGCGCGTTGTTTTGCCCGTTGTGCGCGTAATTTTTGCCCGTTGTGCGCGTTGTTTTCCCGTTGTGCTCGTAATTTTGCCCGAGCCTAAGGGCATTATTTTGCCCGTTGTGCGCGTTGGGCTAATTTTTAAGAGGCTACAGTTTATCCCAACGCGCAAAGGCATTAATCATTATAGAGCAGAACATCCGGCTGGTAGCAATCCGCTGTATATTAACGATCCCTGCTCTGTATGTTCACCAACACTGATCTGCAGACTCGAGGGGTCTCTTAGAATATTATTAAGACCAAAGGTTCCAATATATCGCCGTTGTGCGCTGTGAGCATTTCTGTTAGCCATTAAAAATTTGCACGGTGCGAGCAGCAATAAATGTGGATATATCAGCAAATTTTATTGAGTGGAAGAGGAGGAGTTTTTTTTCGCACTAACAAAATTGCTCACCGCGCACAACCGGCCAAAATTATTTGTTCTGATCGTGGTGAATGGTGAGCAATTGTAGTAACCACTAACAAATTGGCTAATAAAGGCGCTCAATGGGCAAAACTTATCAATGGGAGTTTGTGGTAAGCAATTTTGTCAGACAATAACATATATGATACAATAACCCTACTCTCACTTGGAGTATTGGACACTCTAACAATGACACATTCTCATCGCATAACAATTTGGAACAAAGGTTGATGTTATTAAAAATACCCAGAGCGCAAAACCGGCACTAATATTGCCAGTTCTGCGCGTTGAGCAATTTGGTAGGTAAAGACTTAATTACTCAAAGCGCAAAACGGGCAATATTACTGCAGTGTTGCGCTCGGTGTAATTGGTATGATACACAACATCAATCCATACCGATGATGACATTTGCACATTTCGGAAGCCATGATAAAATTTCATCCGCCAAAGTGGTCCATTTTTATACCAAAAAAACTTATTACATTGATAAACGTTTTATCTTACAGATACTAAAAACCATCAGCGGTAGCAATTTTCGTATCTTTTACCCTATCAACGAATGACTGCATCCTCTGCTCGTAACCAGCCGGCCATCCATCGGCCACAGGGTCATGCGATCTTGTCCACACAACTGAAGTCGGAGGGACGTCACCTGCTGGTTGAAGTTGAAGGATAAAAAAGTGATTTCCGTTCACATAACCCAACGTTATGTGGCGTCTGGAGGCTCGGTTTACTGGAGGACTTCTCAATGGAAAAAATGTCACACACATACGATTTGAAATCAAATGTACTACACAGTTGTAGCATGAGGTAATGACATGTCCCATGTCTGGCATCTGCATCCAATTTTCCCGTCCTGGACCTTTATCAGTAATAAAATAGTCCACTGCCTTCAAATTATTATTATATGAAACCTCACTCAGAACACGCCTGTACAATCTGCTGTATGTCCGCATCTCACGGAGCAAATCAGCTCTGACAGTCCCCCATTCGGAATCTTTCAAGCCCAACTGAACTGCCACAGCCCTGTACCCACAGTTGCCATCTGCATCCACGTCTACGCCGCCCGCCATGAGGGGTTGTAGCGTGCGATGAAAATCCAAATAATATGGTATGAGGAAGTTGGCAGGCAAATCATCAACATAATCATCAGGGGAAACGAAGGTTTCGGCTTCTTTATTTGAAGTTTCGGACGCCTACTACTTTCCTTCGAAGGCCGCCTCTTCCATTTAGGCTTCTCCTTCGCCGCCGCCGTATGCTCCGCAATTGAATGCAACCGTGGAGCCTTAACAGGCTTCCTCCTAACTGTAGGCTTCTCCGTCACATCCGAAAAATGATCAGAAATCACATCAACCAGGGGAGAAAGTTGTTTAAGCATGACATCCATCTCTTCGTGCTCATCAAAATACGAGGCCACAGCCGTCTCCTCCTCCCTCCCAGCAGTCTGAGCATCCACATTATGATCCCCCGTCTCCACCGTCGCCCCCAACTCCAACGTAAGCTCAGCTTGCATCAACCCAGCATCCTCTATCTTCTCATCCTCCACATCCTCCACATTCGCCTCATCCTCCTGCGGCTCCTCATTCTCCCCCGCTGCATTCTCCCCCTCATCCATCTCAGCAGTCTGTTCAGCCACATTACGTTCCACCGTCCCCGCCGTATCCACCAACTTCCCAGTATGCTCCTCAGCAATCAAATCAGTAGCCAATTCCTTATCATCATCCTCCTCGTTCGCCTTCTCCTCATACACCTTTGGCTCCACAGTCTCAGCCGCTGCATTATCCTCCACCAGTACCTCCTCAGCATTCTGCACCTCCACGTTAAGGGCAACCGTCTCCTCCGTCTCCACCATCTCCCCAATAACATAATCATCTACAGTCAACTCAGCAGCCTGCTCCATCGCATTACGATCCACCACATCATCCTGCCAATAAGCAGCCAATGCAGTCGCCTCCTCAGCCTCATCCACCTTCTCCTCATCTCCCTTCTGCTCCTCCTCAACATTATCCACATGCACCACAAGCTCATCACCCATAATTCTACACGGTGATGCTAACTCCTTCAACTTGTTTACCATACCCACACTCTGCCCCCTTAGTAATCGGGAACGTGCATTATAAATTGATTTGATTGGTGTTTCATTGAAGGATTTAGTTTCCTTCAGGCCTTTCAAAATTGCTGACGGCGGCACCTTTCTATTTGCCAAGTCTCGCAATGCTTCCACCTCTTTTCCCTGCAACACCCCGTCGTCGGAATGGCCCGCGACATAATTAGCAGCTTGATGGTTGTGCCTGCCATCAACGACCGTTAAACTCCACTCACCGCCATCGCCCACCTCATTACCACGCAATTTGAACGGGCATCCACACTTGTTGGTTCTAACTGGCCGGTTGCTCTTTCGTACTGGTCGGTGTCCCCTGTAGTTCCCGCTTCTTGCACATGCATAGTAGGCAGCGGGAGTCCTATTGGACGATTTATTCATACTCGACGCACTGGTAACAATCACATGCCCCTGTTCTCATCCGACGCTCTTTATCCACTGAAAGAGTTCGTCTCTACTTTTAAAACGTTGAAGCGTTGTAAATTCGGCTGTATAATCCATATACACATGTATCAAACAATTCATACAACTAATTGGACCGGGAACCAAACATTAGTTACATTATTGACGTAAAGAAAAATCAATATTACCTCCGAATTTTTTAGCATCTCCATCAATCTCAACTGTATCTGCAGGCAATTAAAAACCAAAAATTTCGCCTCCTCTTTCTACACATTGTAATTGTAACAAGGATATCAAATAAAATGTACTTAACATTGTATACTTACCAAATCGTGATTTCGACAAATTTAGGTCGAAAACCCCTAAATCGATTGCTCTCGCTTCACCGATTTGTTTGAACGCAGTAGTTGCCACTGTGATGTAAATGTCGAGCCCAGTAATAAAAATCAAATCTTTGGAATTTCCGTCTGTGCGCCTTGAGCAATCTACGAAAAACTGGCCGTTTGATATTCCGCCTTGAGCAATCTGTGGAAGGTTATGGCTGTGGGCGGTGAGCAGAATTTATCAAGGGATGAAAGAGGGTCCAAACGGGTCAAAACGGGTAAAAATTTTAACCCTTTGCGCGTTTCGAGTAAATTCGGTGGTTTAGTTGGCAAATTTTACTCAGCGCGCACAACGGTTATATTTTAGCACGATTCGAACCGTTTTGCGCGCTGAGTAATATTACATGGATTGTCAGGCATGACATTAGTAACGGTAATCGTTATTAATCGCGACGCTGAGAACGATTTTGACCGCGGTGCGCGCTGAGGAGATCTAAATTTTGTTTTTAATATTTATTCTATTGGAATCCTCATATTCTTATGCCGATGTTAACAAAATTATTGATACGTATAAAATAATATAATACCAACGTGATAACTATCATTAGTTGTATTAATGAACACCCTTAAGAAAATCTGGATAGATTGCGTGTGTTATTAAGCATTCAAAATCCAGTATATATCAGTTTGTACCCGTTCACCAAAAAGTTAGTAAGAGGCAAACTTGATTAGTAGGTCTATCGTTGGGCATAACTTATAGATACCATACACCAAAGCACGGCATACAGATGATAACATTTGCACATTTAGGCAGACATGATAAAATTTCATGCTACCAATCTGTCAATATGAAATAAACAATCCACAGTAAAATGATACAACGTTTTATCCTACAATATTTCAATAACGTCAACGGTTGCAATATCGTGCCCAAATACTATTGACTGGAATTGATGCATCCTATCCTCATAAGCAGCCGGCCATCCGGCTGACACATCGGAACGGTATCTTAGCCACATACTTGAAGTCGGAGGGACAGGACCATATGGGGCAAGTTTAACAATAACGAAGTGATTATTGTTCACATTACCCAACGTTATGTGGCGTCTGGATGATAGGGGTACTTGAGGAGTTCTTAAAGGAAAATATGTCACACACTATTGAGGTGCAAGAATATGTACTACACATTCGTAGCATGAGGCAATGACATGTGCCATTTCTGGCATCTGCATCCACCATTTAGCTTTTGGCCGGTCTAACAAATGGCCCAGTGCCACTACATTCTTTTTAAATTCCACGGCACCCATAAGTTGCCGGTACAAGCCGTCGTGGTTCTGCATCTCTTCTCGCAAGTCATATTTCACCTGCCTCCATTCGTCCTCACCCAGTCCCAACTGAGCTGCCACAGCCCTATACCCACAGTTTCCGTCTGCTTTCACATCTACGACATGCACTATAAGGGGTCGTAGACACTCAGGAAAAGCGTTCCAATATGGTATTATTATGTCGGCAGCCAAGTCCTCGTCACTATCATCATGTGAAATTGATTGTTTCGGCTTCTTTATTGTACGTTTCCACAACGGTCTACTTCTTCCCTTACCCGGCTTACACGTCAATGTAGACGTATCCGTTATCTCAGCATGCTGCTTAGCAATCTCCGCTACCAGGGTAGAAATTTGAAGACGTAGAACCTCATGCTCCTTCTCAAAGGCCTTAGCCACTGCATTCTCATCATTAACCTCCTCCTCCCCAGCAGTCTGCTCCGCCTCATTACGATCCACCTTATCATCCTCCCCACCCATCTTCCCAGTATGATCCTCCTCCTGCAACTCAGCAGGCACTGCATTCTCCCAAAACGCCTCCCCCACCTTCTGATCCCCCCCTCATTATTCACATACTTCACATTCTCAGCACCCACAATTTTATCAGCTGATGCTAACTCCTTCAACTGTTTTACAATACCAACCTTCTTCCCCCGTTGTAACCGGTTTCGTGCATTATAAATTGCTTTGATTGAGGTAGCACTGAAGTTTTTATTTGCCTTCAGTACTTTCAAAATTTCAGCTGGCCGAACCTTGCTATTCACCAAGTCACGCACTGTTTCCATCTCCATTCCCTGCAACGTCCCGTCATCGGAATGGCCATCGACATATTTAGCTGCTTCATGGTTGTGCCTGCCACAAACGACTGTTACCTTCCACTCCTCAACGCCCACGCCCACCATATAACCACGCAATGAGAAAGGACATGAACACTTCTTGGTTTTAACAGGCTGGTTGGTCTTTTTTAGCTTTCGGTGTCCCCGATACTCACCGCTTCTTTCACACGCAAAGTACACAGCATGATGCCCTTTGGCCGTTTTACTTAATCTCCCCGAACGTGTAACAATCACATGCCCATGACTTAACCCGACGTTTTGTATCCACTGAAACAGCTCTTTTCTATCCTTGAACAGTTGATTGGTGGTAAAGTCGGTTGTAAAATCCATAGTATCCTGTATCAAACAATTCATAACCTGATCCTCAAAGATTTAATGCATTATTGCCGAGAAGATAAATCAATATTACCTTGGATTTTTGTACCGACTTCATCAACCTCAACCGTGGATGAATGCATGTAAAATCAAAATAAGAAAGGCAGATAAACTGTACTTAAAAGTATAGACGTACCAAAGAGTCGATGTTGATAAATTTAGGTCAAAACTCCTAAATCGATTTCTCTCGATTCAGCTCTTTGTTTGATCTCACCAGTTGCCTAAGTGATGTATCCTTCGAGCAATTAAATAAAAATCAAAGCTTTTGGATTTCGGTCTGGGCGACTGGAGCGATCTTTGAAAATACTTGCCGTTTGAAATTCCGCCGTGAGCAATCTGTGTAATTGTCTGTCAATTCGCTGCGAGCAGAAGGTATCACGGGACAATTTCGGGTCCTACCGGGTCATATCGGGTCTACAATAATTTACCCGTTGTGCTGGTTGAGTACACAAGTCTAGTTTGAAATATTACTAGCAAATAACCCGTCCACATGTGCACGTGGACTTGACCAAAACGGTTGTGTGCGGTGAGCAATTACGGGTTTTGAGTGGTTGTGTGCGCTGAGCAATTCCGAGTTTTGCGTGGTTGTGTGCGCTGAGCAATTCCGAGTTTTGCGTGGCTGTGAACGGTGAGCAATTCCCAGTTTTGCGTGGTTGTGTGCGCTGAGCAAGTCCGTGTTTTGCGCGGTTGTGTGCGGTGGGCAAACTGCTAGACGGTTTACAGAGGAGAGCAATTTACATTTTTGCCCTCCCACTGTTCGCGATGAGTAATTTACACTATGAACCACTATTTCTACGCATCCGTATATACAAATGCAGTGTAACAGCTTCCATATGCGATCAGTTTTGTGACCTAAGGCGGGAAAAGCTAACGAGATAGGGTTTGATCAACAGAAATTATTCTAATTCGCTGAGGTATATAGACTATAAGAGTTCCTGCTTATATCAAACGAAGGTCCTTAAGGCAGTGCAAAAGATTTGTGTCATTGGGTTGGGGTGCCCTAAAATACTCGACTGCGGCCGCACTGCATCGTAAAGTTGGTAAGCCATTAATTGATGCTAATTAATTTGGTATTTTTTAATAATTTCAGAAATTTATTGCTGCAATGTACATTTGGAACATGATTGCGTAGAAATTACGAAGATTGAGATGGGCTCGGTACACATTGAGGGGATCTGGGATGAAGCGGACAAAGAAGCAAAGGTTTGAAATTATTTTGCTTTGTTAACTGACTAATTTACTAGAAAATAAAGCTTAACATTTAGTGACTATATTGGTATCTGGGACTTAATTCAGCGTATTGTTGAAGGCTCAGAGGTTAATGAAGATTATACAAATCAGTTCACAACAAATAAAATTTTCCCCAGCATAGAAGAGCTTGGTAAATGGGTAAAAGGGGTCGGTGTGAAAACCGGGAATTTGGTTGTTACAAAATCATCAAATATGAGTACAAAGGGCAATAGGGTCCCAACTTATTATTTTTGTTGTGAAAGAAGTGGGACATATCGGCCACACAGGCCGGATATATCGGCCAAAAAATCAACTCGAAGCAAGAAGTGTTCATGTCCCTTCTACTTGAGGGCTAATGGTGTGGCAACAGATAAGTGGATTTTGACAGTTGTACGTGGCAATCACAACCATAAACCCGCAATGTACATCGAGCGACATCCAGATGAGAGGAGGTTCGGAGGTGGGGAGATGGCCACGGTGAGAGACTTGTCACATAGACTGCTTAGGCCAAGGGAAATCTTGAAATACCTGAAGGAAAAGGATAATGCAACATCTACCACAATCAACACTATTTATAAAGCCAGACAGAGGATGAAGGCAGGGGAAATGGCCTGGAGAGCAGAAATGCAGCTATTCCTTAATCTACTGACACAGCGTAATTACATTGTGTATCATGAAGTGGACGAAGTGACAACTGCAGTGAGGACTATATTTTGGGCACATCCGCAGTCGGTTGAGTTATTACGAAAATTTCCAGAGATTCTGGTTATGGACTGCGCGTTGAAGACCAACCGCAACAGGCCACCATTGATGGAGATGTATGGGGTGACGTCCACAGATATTCAGTTCGCAGCGGCATTTTGTTACACGGAGGCCGTACGTGAGGAGAACTACTTGTGGGCCTTGGGGAAGTTGAGCTCTTTGCTGCAGGGATACAGGATGCCACGTGTAATTTTGTCAGCACTGGAGCCAGCACTTATGAATGCCATTGGCCATGAATTTCCCCTTGCGGTGCACCAAATATGTAGAATGCACATATCCAAAAATATTGCCAAAAATTGCCAGCCCTCTTTTGAAGATCAAGAAAAATGGTTAGGTTTCATCTCTAGCTGGAATTTATTGGTGGGGGCACGCAAGGAGGAGGAGTATGTTGCTAAACTGAAGGCATTGGAGACCGAGTACAAAGATTACACAAGGGTCGTGAGCTATGTGAAGACATCTTGGTTGGACAAGTACAAGGAGAAGTTTATTTCTGTATGGACAGATGGCAATCTCCACTTTGGAAATGTCAGTACCAACAGAGGGCAGACCAAAAGAGCACAGACTGAACATTCTAAGCTTAAAAGGGCATTGGGTTCATCGGCCTTCAGTTTATCCGCTTCTTGGCCAACCATACATGAATCATTAGAGGGGCAGCATATCGAGATCAAGGCATCATTCGAGAAATCTAAGATCATGTTGCAACATAATGTGCATGGGTTCTTGTTCAAGGAGCTGATAGGATTTACAGCCGCTGTGGCGTTGAAGATAATGTCTGTGGAAGCTGATAAATCTGACCCTATGGGAACGGACCAATGCACAGGTGATTGTCTAGCTAGAATGATTTATGGTGTACCATGTGCCAATGAGATTGGCAAATACACAAGGGAAAATCGCCCCATTCCCTTAGATGTCGTAAATTCTCATTGGAAGCAGCTAGACATGGAGGCTAAGCCGGAATTGATGTCTGAAGAAGATGGGCTTATACATGCTGAATTAGAGCGCATACACATGCTCTATGCTCAACTTGATGGGCCGATGAAGCAGGAGTTGTTAATTAAGTTGAAGGAGCTAGCTACCCCGGCGACAAATCTGATTACAGAGCCGCAAGTTAATGTCGTGTTCAATGGAAGAAGAAAAAGGGATATTAATTTGACAAATGAAGAAACAGCCACCCCCATTCATCCTGCTCATTTTGATCATGACTTCGGCGATGCGGCTAGTTGCTCTGCTCAAATTCCACCTGAAGTCTCATCGAAACAAGAAAGCGTCGGCCGTGTCCAGCCGAGACGGTCCCAAAGGATCAAAAATATGTCTGCCCCACCCATTCCTCCTCAACTTGCTAGAAAGAAACCAACTGGCAAAGCCGTGACATCTGGCAGTATGACTGGGGTTTCTGCTACAGCTTCATTTGCAGCAGCAAATTATGAAGCAAAGGACGCTAGAGCCGTTCAAGGAGGCATACCTTATCTTGATCAATTCCCCGCTGCAATCGCCAAATATATATCGACCGTCACAGATGTGACGGCAGATGGGAACTGTGGTTACAGGGCTATATCTTCACATCTAGGGATGGGAGAGGACCAGTGGAAGGTGGTCAGAAGAGAATTGCTTCAAGAGCTGCGTGACCACTATGATGTGTACTCAAAGGTGATGGGTGAGGAAAGTGCACAAGAACAGGTAGTGTCAATTAACTATATGGATGACCACCCCCCGATGCAATATTGGATGACCTTCCCTGAAGTTGGACATATTATCTCAAGTCGTTATAACTGTGTAATACATCTGCTGTCAATGCAACAATGTCTTTCATTTTTTCCGTTAAGATCAGGACCACACCAAGGTACGAAACGTGGTCCCTTCACCATAGGTTTTGTAAATAATAATCACTTTGTAAATATTCAACTTAAAGATAGAAGCCCGGTCCCACCGGTAATAAGGCAATGGAAGGCTAACCGCCTGCCTGAGGCCGAAGGATGGCTGGAAGGCCTTGAAGAGAGGATGCGACAATTCGAGACATTATTCTGTAAAGATGTAGGCAAATTTCCCACTGTAATTACCGTATCATCAGAGCATTGAATTTATAATTTTGTGCAAATGTAGTGACTGAGTTTATAATGAAAGAATATACTGAATTTTTTGGGATTTTTGTACAAAATCTATGGGATTTCTGCACAACGGGAACTCAACGCGCCATCATGTCTTTGCTTGTTGTGTGCTTTGATCATTTATGTTATGGGATACAGTAGCTAAATTCGCACGCCTGGCATAATTTTGCCCGTTGTGAGCTTTGAGCAATTTATGTTACAGCATTAAAAATTTGCTCACCGCGCACAACAGACATAAAGGAGAATGCTAAGAGTTGGACTCATAATTGTGTGCTTTGGTATGTTATTGATGTTGAAGACCGTATACAGCAGTAAATGTGTTATTTATGTTGCATGAAGTGATTTCCACCTCTGCGTATTCTTGAATCTTTCTCTCCTTGACGATGGTCTACTTGAATCTATGGCATAAGTCCAATATCCCAAGTTCGTTTAAAGGAAACCTCTATACGTAACAATCTCGATGCATGTAGAGGCTATGTGAATGCTGGAGAAAATGACTCCAATGAAACACACTGACAAATCAGATTCATCCATACACATCAGGTAAAAGGTGGGACCGGTGTGAGCAATGAGAAAAAAATTGTATATCTGGTTCACTGTGATGCTAAGCTCAATTCCAACGCAGTTCACGTGCACTAAGTATATTCCCGGGAAACATCGATATTTCACACCATCCTTGACCATTTCTGTGATGGCTGTATGCTAATAGTTTTAATATCCACAAGAAATTAAGCAATCGGTGTACGAAGATCGCTAATGGTTGGCAAACAGATAATTAAACTAACAAGCGGTAAAAGACTGGACCAGACGGTGTTCATTGCCAATTGAATGTTCGGGGTTCATTACTAACGCGTAAACCATCACATGTTCACCTCTCAAAAGATGGCCACGATTCACACAGACGCCTCGCTGGAGGGGGCGTTGGTAGCCAAACCGTCCTACGTTTGGGCCGATCCTCCACCGGACTCCTGACCAGATCGCTGACGCTTCCTCGCCTCAGCCTCATGCCTCACGTCTGCAATCGAGTTTGGAGGAAGCGAGTTTCTCTCCAACTCGGCTATACGAGCCAGGAGACTGCTCTTCTCTACGTACCATCGCTCTTCGGAGCTCTTCCGAACCGCTGACATAGAGGCCGCCCGATCTTTAGCTTTCGCAACCTCCCACTCCGCCTGAGATCTGCGGTCTCTCTCTTTCATCAGCTGCTCCTTCAAATCCTTAAGTTGAGATTCGAAGGAAACCGCCTTTTTCCGGTCGGCAATCAACAATTGCACCACTCGGCGACGCAGTTCCGCCCCGACCAATGATGTCTGCAGGGAATCATGGATAAGTAAGACTGTAAGAGTAAGGCAACAGCACAACGAGACGACATTAGTACTTAACCTGGTAACTGCCATAAACGACTGAGTTAGCGAGCCTTTCAATGTCAATTTGACCCACGACACTTTGGTCAATGGGAAGGATGGAGTTCTCCACCAGCCGACTGGCCACCCCCCTATCCACCAATGCAGACTCGCCGTCCCAGACAGGGAAGAAGGGTCGGTGACGGTTCCCCCTAGTACCTTCCGATGGAACGTCAGTGGGCGGATTCAACAGCAATGCCCCCTCGTACGCCGGGGGGACATAGCCTGCCGGAACGAGACCTCCCCATGGCCACGTATCCCTTAGGGGAGTCTCAGGCAACTGCGGCCGCACATCCCCCCTGTCATGAAGGGAACGGTTATCAGCTACGTCACCGTCTCTTCTTCCCTCTGAAGACTGGCCTTGCAAAGTTTCTTCGTCCCACTGACACGATTTCTCAGCCATATCTGCAGTGAAGGCACAAATCATGGCGAATGGTGATATATCCCCAAATTTGGCGGGATAAATATCCTCCACTTGATCGGACGCATGGAAGGGTTTTCTGGGGTCTTCGCGGCGTTTTTTTGCGGTCTGCTACATTAATACTCCGAGTTTGGCGGCAACTCAAATTTTTTGCCGGGTCCTCCATTATGGGTGGCCATCTTGCTTCTTGACTCTCTCGCTCTTCCGTTTGTTATTACAAGTATAAACAAACGGCGGATTAATTACTGAGCTCGCAAAACGCGGCAAAATTTGAACCGATGTTCACGGTGAGCAAACATAATTTAGTCACGCGCAGTATATGCGTAAATGAGGGATGGTTGTGCGCGATCGAATATTTGGATTTATTATACGAATTTCCTCATCGCGCACATATGGCATTACTGTATACAGTTGTGTGAGGAGATATATTAAACGACTAAAATGTTTTACTTGTCAGAATGGATACAAATATTCGCTGATATGGCGCTGACGTGAAAAACTTTTCTCAAACAAAGTTCCAACAAAGTCGGCAGTTGGATGAGTAGATGACCGGTCGAATTCTTGTTTGTGGTCCCACCAACCTCTCACCTCATCCGCAATTTCCATCACTACGTACCATCGCTTTTCGTCTTATTAATAGTAACACATTAAAGTGGAGCCCACAGAGGGAAAAAGATAGAATATTTCAACGCAGCACAGCGGAACGACGCGAAACCTACTGCAAATTGCCCAGTTAACAACATTCGAACGCGAAGGTCCGCAGACTGTTTAGCGGGCCCCACAATATATTCTCGAGTCTCGACACCCCACTATCCAACCCCATTGAATCTAGTTGGTAGATGATGTGACATTTAATTAGGTATTTTTTCCCATATTTAGTTTACGTGAATTAAGCTATATTCGACGACTCCATGCAAGTCTAAGCGGAAGCTGGCCGGTTATATCATCTCCAAACCACACTGCAACAACACGCCAAATATGGCGTTTTCCCTCCATCAACCGCCCTGCAAAACTGGAATCAATTTGCCGGTTTGCTACAGGGCCATCCAAATTTGGAGAGTCAATGTAGCAACTTCCGGTGTATAAAAAACAGTGTAGAAACCTACATCCAGTTTTTGTATGTCTATTTATTAGACCATACATAGAACAATCATTACGATTCTGTTTGTTTATTTCGATCCCCCTATGGCATTATCCAAAAGGCGGCAGTAAAATAACAACAATCGTGCCAAATAAGAATCTAAATATATATAAATATAAAATCCAAAAAATCATAAAACCACATTATAAACTTAGGTGATAAGAGGAATGAAAGTCCAATATCAACATTGAGATACACGAAGGAAACTTAACGTCTCAAATCACAACACATATAGATATAGCATACATGGAGACCATATCACAAAATTCACACATATATATGATATATGATCAACAAATATAGTGCGGAATTAAAATTAAACCCAAATAATAAACAAATGCACACGCAATTATGTTTCAAGTGTTCGGATTACCCAAGTAACTTCCCGCCTTGTTCCCGGTTATCCTACGTCCCTTCCACCTGGATACCTCCGGATACTCAAGTTAGAACACTAACTTGAGGTTGCCTTTAAACCCACTTGTAGCAACCCTACAAGTGAAATCGAATACAATCGATGTCCTTCACTCCTACAACTTGTGAGTAAGCAAACCGCTCTCAGAAACCTAGCACAAAAACAAAATAACGAAAGTTATGAAATTATGAAAGCAACACTTACAATCCCATATGCCTTGAAGTAGAACTTGAAGGAGAAGTGTGTTGTGTGTTGAAGACTCTCTTGGAAGAGAGGAGAAAGCCCTTTCTCTTGACTGCACCTATTACCTTGACGATCACGTTCCGTTTGAGTACACATCGCTCCTGCCTTTGCACCGGCACCATTATATCAGTTCCCGCCTGTTACTCAGGAATCCCTGTCAATAGAGAGGACTACTGCCGTAAAGGTGGAGGCCGAGGTAATAGATCGGGTGCCAAACGGCGGCTCTAGGCTAGACCGATATACGTGCACCTCATGGGCATTCACGTTCCAGTTGAATGCACATCGCTCCTGCCTTTGCACCGGCTCCATTATATCAGTTCCCGCCTGTTACTCAGGATTCCCTGTCAATAGAGAGGACTACTGCCGTAAAGGTGGAGGCCGAGGTAATAGATCGGGTGCCAAACGGCGGCTCTAGGCTGGACCGATATACGTGCACCTCATGGGCATTCACGTTCCGGTTGAATGCACATCGCTCCTGCCTTTGCACCGGCTCCATTATATCAGTTCCCGCCTGTTACTCAGGAATCCCTGTCAATAGAGAGGACTACTGCCGTAAAGGTGGAGGCCGAGGTAATAGATCGGGTGCCAAACGGCGGCTCTAGGCTGGACCGATATACGTGCACCTCATGGGCATTCACG
This sequence comes from Scilla litardierei, assembly GCA_030789695.1. Lineage (NCBI taxonomy): Eukaryota > Viridiplantae > Streptophyta > Magnoliopsida > Asparagales > Asparagaceae > Scilla > Scilla litardierei. The sequence goes on from CM061141.1 coordinate 154,518,249, forward strand.
TTCCGTTTGAATGCACATCGCTCCTGCCTTTGCACCGGCTCCATTATATCAGTTCCCGCCTGTTACTCAGGATTCCCTGTCAATAGAGAGGACTACTGCCGTAAAGGTGGAGGCCGAGGTAATAGATCGGGTGCCAAACGGCGGCTCTAGGCTGGACCGATATACGTGCACCTCATGGGCATTCACGTTCCGGTTGAATGCACATCGCTCCTGCCTTTGCACCGGCTCCATTATATCAGTTCCCGCCTGTTACTCAGGATTCCCTGTCAATAGAGAGGACTACTGCCGTAAAGGTGGAGGCCGAGGTAATAGATCGGGTGCCAAACGGCGGCTCTAGGCTGGACCGATATACGTGCACCTCATGGGCATTCACGTTCCGTTTGAATGCACATCGCTCCTGCCTTTGCACCGGCTCCATTATATCAGTTCCCGCCTGTTACTCAGGATTCCCTGTCAATAGAGAGGACTACTGCCGTAAAGGTGGAGGCCGAGGTAATAGATCGGGTGCCAAACGGCGGCTCTAGGCTGGACCGATATACGTGCACCTCATGGGCATTCACGTTCCGTTTGAATGCACATCGCTCCTGCCTTTGCACCGGCTCCATTATATCAGTTCCCGCCTGTTACTCAGGATTCCCTGTCAATAGAGAGGACTACTGCCGTAAAGGTGGAGGCCGAGGTAATAGATCGGGTGCCAAACGGCGGCTCTAGGCTGGACTGATATACGTGCACCTCATGGGCATTCACGTTCCGGTTGAATGCATATCGCTCCTGCCTTTGCACCGGCTCCATTATATCAGTTCCCGCCTGTTACTCAGGATTCCCTGTCAATAGAGAGGACTACTGCCGTAAAGGTGGAGGCCGAGGTAATAGATCGGGTGCCAAACGGCGGCTCTAGGCTGGACCGATATACGTGCACCTCATGGGCATTCACGTTCCGTTTGAATGCACATCGCTCCTGCCTTTGCACCGGCTCCATTATATCAGTTCCCGCCTGTTACTCAGGATTCCCTGTCAATAGAGAGGACTACTGCCGTAAAGGTGGAGGCCGAGGTAATAGATCGGGTGCCAAACGGCGGCTCTAGGCTGGACCGATATACGTGCACCTCATGGGCATTCACGTTCCGTTTGAATGCACATCGCTCCTGCCTTTGCACCGGCTCCATTATATCAGTTCCCGCCTGTTACTCAGGATTCCCTGTCAATAGAGAGGACTACTGCCGTAAAGGTGGAGGCCGAGGTAATAGATCGGGTGCCAAACGGCGGCTCTAGGCTGGACCGATATACGTGCACCTCATGGGCATTCACGTTCCGGTTGAATGCACATCGCTCCTGCCTTTGCACCGGCTCCATTATATCAGTTCCCGCCTGTTACTCAGGATTCCCTGTCAATAGAGAGGACTACTGCCGTAAAGGTGGAGGCCGAGGTAATAGATCGGGTGCCAAACGGCGGCTCTAGGCTGGACCGATATACGTGCACCTCATGGGCATTCACGTTCCGTTTGAATGCACATTGCTCCTGCCTTTGCACCGGCTCCATTATATCAGTTCCCGCCTGTTACTCAGGATTCCCTGTCAATAGAGAGGACTACTGCCGTAAAGGTGGAGGCCGAGGTAATAGATCGGGTGCCAAACGGCGGCTCTAGGCTGGACCGATATACGTGCACCTCATGGGCATTCACGTTCCGTTTGAATGCACATCGCTCCTGCCTTTGCACCGGCTCCATTATATCAGTTCCCGCCTGTTACTCAGGATTCCCTGTCAATAGAGAGGACTACTGCCGTAAAGGTGGAGGCCGAGGTAATAGATCGGGTGCCAAACGGCGGCTCTAGGCTGGACCGATATACGTGCACCTCATGGGCATTCACGTTCCGTTTGAATGCACATCGCTCCTGCCTTTGCACCGTCTCCATTATATCAGTTCCCGCCTGTTACTCAGGATTCCCTGTCAATAGAGAGGACTACTGCCGTAAAGGTGGAGGCCGAGGTAATAGATCGGGTGCAAAACGGCGGCTCTAGGCTGGACCGATATACGTGCACCTCATGGGCATTCATGTTCCGTTTGAATGCACATCGCTCCTGCCTTTGCACCGGCTCCATTATATCAGTTCCCGCCTGTTACTCAGGAATCCCTGTCAATAGAGAGGACTACTGCCGTAAAGGTGGAGGCCGAGGTAATAGATCGGGTGCCAAACGGCGGCTCTAGGCTGGACCGATATACGTGCACCTCATGGGCATTCACGTTCCGGTTGAATGCACATCGCTCCTGCCTTTGCACCGGCACCATTATATCAGTTCCCGCCTGTTACTCAGGATTCCCTGTCAATAGAGAGGTCTACTGCCGTAAAGGTGGAGGCCGAGGTAATAGATCGGGTGCCAAACGGCGGCTCTAGGCTGGACCGATATACGTGCACCTCATGGGCATTCACGTTCCGGTTGAATGCACATCGCTCCTGCCTTTGCACCGGCTCCATTATATCAGTTCCCGCCTGTTACTCAGGATTCCCTGTCAATAGAGAGGACTATTGTCGTAAAGGTGGAGGCCGAGGTAATAGATTGGGTGCCAAATGGCGGCTCTAGGCTGGACCGATATACGTGCACCTCATGGGCATTCACGTTCCGTTTGAATGCATATCGCTCCTGCCTTTGCACCGGCTCCATTATATCAGTTCCCGCCTGTTACTCAGGATTCCCTGTCAATAGAGAGGACTACTGCCGTAAAGGCGGAGGCCGAGGTAATAGATCGGGTGCCAAACAGCGGCTCTAGGCTGGACCGATATACGTGCACCTCATGGGCATTCACGTTCCGTTTGAATGCACATCGCTCCTGCCTTTGCACCGGCTCCATTATATCAGTTCCCGCCTGTTACTCAGGATTCCCTGTCAATAGAGAGGACTACTGACGTAAAGGTGGAGGCCGAGGTAATAGATCGGGTGCCAAACGGCGGCTCTAGGCTGGACCGATATACGTGCACCTCATGGGCATTCACGTTCCGTTTGAATGCACATCGCTCCTGCCTTTGCACCGGCTCCATTATATCAGTTCCCGCCTGTTACTCAGGATTCCCTGTCAATAGAGAGGACTACTGCCGTAAAGGTGGAGGCCGAGGTAATAGATCGGGTGCCAAACGGCGGCTCTAGGCTGGACCGATATACGTGCACCTCATGGGCATTCACGTTCCGGTTGAATGCACATCGCTCCTGCCTTTGCACCGGCTCCATTATATCAGTTCCCGCCTGTTACTCAGGATTCCCTGTCAATAGAGAGGACTACTGCCGTAAAGGTGGAGGCCGAGGTAATAGATCGGGTGCCAAACGGTGGCTCTAGGCTGGACCGATATACGTGCACCTCATGGGCATTCACGTTCCGGTTGAATGCACATCACTCCTGCCTTTGCACCGGCACCATTATATCAGTTCCCGCCTGTTACTCAGGATTCCCTGTCAATAGAGAGGACTACTGCCGTAAAGGTGGAGGCCGAGGTAATAGATCGGGTGCCAAACGGCGGCTCTAGGCTGGACCGATATACGTGCACCTCATGGGCATTCACGTTCCGTTTGAATGCACATCGCTCCTGCCTTTGCACCGACTCCATTATATCAGTTCCCGCCTGTTACTCAGGAATCCCTGTCAATAGAGAGGTCTACTACCGTAAAGGTGGAGGCCGAGGTAATAGATCGGGTGCCAAACGGCGGCTCTAGGCTGGACCGATATACGTGCACCTCATGGGCATTCACGTTCCGGTTGAATCATGAATGCACATCGCTCCTGCCTTTGCACCGGCTCCATTATATCGGTTCCTGCCTTTTACTCAGGATTCCCTGTCAATAGAGAGGACTACTGCCGTAAAGGTGGAGGCCGAGGTAATAGATCGGGTGCCAATCGGTGGCTCTAGGCTGGAACGATATACGTGCACCTCATGGGCATTCACGTTCCGTTTGAATACACATCGCTCCTGAACGTGCAGTGGCTACTAAACAATAGATATTTATAGATCGGTTGCGAGACGCAATCGGTATGCCACGTAATGATGAAAGTACAACCGCCATCTCGTACAATCTTATTTCGGAGGTACGTAATGATGACAGTAAATGATTCTGCTTTCTTCTCAACAATGTTCACGTGTGGTAACTGGAGAATGAGTCAAATAGAACCTCGGTTTCCGTGTAAGCCCTTAATTACGATTTTTTTGCCCATTCGAACGGATGCTTTACCCCACTCGTCGGATGAGATCGTTTTAGTCAGTTCCACTTCCATATGTAATCCAGCGGCTGAGATTAAAATAACCAATCATTATATATATGTGGAGTCACTAGACGAGGGGTTTCGCGGAAAATTTCATTCCTCTTTCCTTTGATCTGTCGTTCCGTTTTCTTCTTCATCTCAACACTCTCGCATTTCGTACTCGGGTTTCTTCATGCCGCCAAAACGATCTCGTGAGTCGACTTTTTCTGACCCTTGGGGAGTTAGTGATGATGATTCACCGTCACCTGAACACGTTGATCCCCTTCCCTCATCGTTCTCGGCCTATAGACCCATTCTGCGTGATTCGCTTTCGCTTGGTCCAACTCAAGGTGAACACAATGTGCTGTTGCCTCCTCCTGCATTTCCTCCTTTACATGCAGGTTCATCAGTTCCATCTCCGGCTGAAAAAACCCCACTCGAGGACAACAGTTATAACGGCCTCCTCTCTATGGATGGGATGTCTCGCCGTCAGGACTCTGTTCTGCACAACCTCCGTAGCAAACTCGAGGAGCTTACTACGTTTGTCTCTGTACTTACAGATGAACAACGTCAGCTTAAGGATATACTCATAGGCAATGTAAGCCCCGCATCTGCTGCTTCATCATCCTCCCATCAGCCGGTGAACTTTACTCGTAGATTAGGAGAAATTGAAACCCATCTCTCCAACACCAATCTGGCGATCTCACTTCTGCGTAGCGACTTCGACACTATGATGCTCATAATGTCGAACATACAAGAGAAGATGGAGACTCTGGTGCCCTCTCCTAGAGACATCCGTACTGTTGCGCCACCATCACCACCTCCGCCTCCGCCTCCGCCTCCAGGTTTTTGAGGTGGCCGGTCCTTTGGCGCACAAGCCTTTCTCTTGTCTTATATTGTATTTTTGATCATCGACGGAGAAGAGTGTTTGTGGGTAGATATTCTTTGGTGTTTTATGTCATTATGTACGAAATGTAGTTTCAAATTTGTTGTGGTATGTACAGTGTAACGTATAAATGTTGTAGTATGATAGAATTCAGACCTTAATACACTGTCATTTAATTTGATACAATTGCATGACATTATGAAATTGATATATGTGATATATACATCGATGCTTACTTGAATCAATGTCCGAAATTGAAATTACCTATGTAAAAACTTTTTACCGTTATATGATTTACCCAGCGAGCACAACGGGCATAAATTGTGACCGTCCTTATATACGTTGTGATAAAACATTTACGTTTGCACACAATTACTCAGCGCGCACAACGGTCACATAATGAGTTTGACCGATGTGCGGTCTGTGAGCATACCCGTATTTGATTATCCACAATTACTCAGTTCACACAACTGCACGTATTTGTGACCTTTTTGCGCGAGGAGCCAAACTCGTTTTTTGAATTCTAGGGCTGACCAGGACAAGATAAAGAGTGGCTAGGATTTGATCCTGGGAAATCAATGGCTGAGATTGGATTTTATGAAAATTTTAGTTGGAAAACTTAAATTTTAGTGGGAAAAGTGTCTTGGAAACCAAAACTTTGAAATTAGAAGTGTCTTTGGATAGATTGTGGAGATTAAATTTGGGGGGGGACGTGCCTTGGGAACCTAAACTTTGAAATTAGAGGTGCCTTGGGAAAGATTGTGAAGATTAAATTTAGGGGAGAAATGCCTTGGAACCCTAAACTTTGAAATAAAAAGTGCCTTGGGAAAGATTATGTAGAAGCATGATCCATTAACTTAAACAAAATAAAAAATTTAGTGTAAAACAATTTAGCGGAACAACAAATTAAATACTTAAAAGTGCCTTGAGTAATATTGTACAAACATAAATAATTTGCTCATCTTGCATAACAGCCATTATTTTCCCCGTTGTGCGCGTTGAGCAATTTTGTTATTGGCCTTCAAGTTTGCTCAACGCGCACCGTAAAGTCCAAACCTTCTTGGGAACATCATCTGGCTGAAACAGTTTGTTGTAGATTCACTCGTCTTTATGTCCAATACAATATCACGCACAGTGACTCTACTGTAGTCTATCGTCCTCATCAATGGGCCAGTCCAATTCGTCTATAAATAGCCTCTCTTCCCACTAGACCTTGTCAACCACTCCACTTCTTAATGATAGTATTCTAACTAATTCTATCTGTTTCTACTTCATACACTATTTTTTCTTCACAATGCTAAATATTTCCCGTTGTTCCTCACTGCTTCGTCTTCAACACACAAAGATGAACAATATACTACCGGCAATTGACGTGTACTGGAAGATGTTATTTGCTCCTTCATATGTTCTACTACAGCAGCGGATTCTTCCGAGAAGAAGCAACCGTGATATATTTTTATATCAGTCCCTAAACGTAAAGTTGCATGTCTTTATACCCTATTTTTTTACTTAAATATGCTTTTTATCGTTCATAATTGATGCTTCTTCAACGCATACAGTGGCATGCGCTGAAGAATCCAGATCAGCCAACTTCGTTAAAGGAGTGGCTACTTATACCGTTATGGACGATCTGGATGCTAGTGATGATGGTGCGTGCTATTGGAGCTGATCATAAATGCCATCTTGCTTGAGCTGTTCAGCATGACTCTGTCACTGTGAACAGTTTTGCGCAGTGGGATTCAATGTACCATTAGGATATTACCGTGATTGAATTTCATACCAGTTCCAAACTGTAAAGTTGCAAAATGTTTAGCTGTAGTTTCAACTTTGTTGTGTAATGTACAGAATAATCCATAAATGTTGTAGTATTTTGGAATTCAGACCCGAATACAAAAATGATATAGGTGATATATATGTCCGACGTTGATATTACTGAGCAAAATTGTTTACCGAACTATAAATAACATTTATGCATTATGTACATTATAATGCATAATGCTGTAGTTTGTTAGAATTCAGACCTTAATACTATGTCATTTAATTTGATACAATTACAGGACAATACAAAATTGATATAAGGTCATATATACATTGATGCTTACTTGAGTCAATGTCCGACATAGATATTCTGATCAAACACTGTTCACCTAACTATAAATTCCCCAGGGCGCACAACAAGCTCATGCTATATGTTGTGATAAACTATTTACGTGTGCACACAGTTACTAGCATGCACAACGTTCGTATCGATTTGTTTGACCGCTGTGCGCGATGAGCAAAACAGTTTCTTGTTATCAACCATTACCCAAATCACACAACTTTTGCTCGCAGAGCCAAACTGTATGCAATTAAACATAATAGACCATCGCACACAACAGTCAGATGCCATGACCGTTGTGCGTGCTGAGCAAAACTGTATTACATGCTCTATTACCCACAGTTAATCATCACGCCATATGGGCAACATTAGGTAAGGTTGCGAGCACTGATCAAATTACACGCAAAACGTTCGTAACGAATAATTGCTCTGCGCGTAAAACGGATCAAAATACACCCCGATGTGCGCGTTGAGAAAAGTGGACGTTACCAATAGTTACTCTGCGCCCACAACGTTCAATACAAAATCCCCATAATTAATAACTTCAGCGCGCACAACGTTCAATAAAAAATCCCAATAATAAAGAAGAAAACAAAATTAGGGGAATTAATTAATGTCAGAGTCACTTCAAACTGACAGGCTAGTAAAAAAAATTACCATTGAACTTATCTGATGCGCAATAGTTGATTGATGGACATTTAAGTGATAAGACAACACATATCAGACCTTTTTTCAGAATAAGACAGCAAAAATATCTACATTTCTTTAATTTGTTAAAATTTGATCCTTAGTGCGGGGTATATAAAAAGGTATACATTTATAAAATATAATACAGCGCGCACAATGGATTTAAATACACCCCGCTGTGCGCGTTGAGCAAAACGGTCGTAACGAATAATTCCTCTGCGCGCACAACGTTCAATAAATTTAATTCCCATAATTTATTACATCAGCGCGCACAACGTTCAATACATTTAATTGATAAGACAACACATATCCGACTGTTTGCAGAATAAGACAGGAAAAAGATATACATTTCTTTGATTTGTTTAAATTGTCCCTTAGTGCGAGGTATATAAAAAGGTATACATTTAGAATATATAATACAGCGGGCACAACGGAACAAAATATACACAGCTGTCCGCGTTCAGCGTAATGGTCGTAATGAATACTTACTCTGCGCGCACAACATTCATTACAAAATCCTCATAATTAATAACTTCAGCGCGCACACCGTTCAATTAAAAATCCCAATAATAAAGAAGAAACACAAAATATTTGTAGATTAATTACTGTTCATACTGACATGGAAGAAAAAAAAATCATAATTGATGCAAATATAATGGCAGCAGTTGATTGATGGGTGTAAGGAAATTTAAGTGATTTGACAACACATATCTGATAGTTTACAGAATAAGAATGCAAAATTATTCACATTTCTTTGATTTGTTAAAATTTTAGTTTTAGTGCGCACCGTGCGGGGTTTTTAAATTGTAAACATTTTGGATATATAATACAGCGCGCACAACGAATCAAAATACACCCAGCTGTGCGCGTTGAGAAAAACGGTCGTATGAATAATTACCAAGCGCGCACCACGTTCAATACTAAATTCCCATAATTAATATCTTCAGCGCGCACAACGTTGAATAAAAAATCCCAATAATAAAGAAAACACAAAATTGGGTGGAGAATTAATTAATGTTGAGACTGACATGCCAGATAAAAAAATCAAAATTGATGCAAATAAAATGCGGAGCAGTTGATTGATGGGTATATAGACATTTACGTGATAAGACAACACATATCCGACAGTTTACAGAATAAGATTGCAAAAATATTCACATTTCTTTGATTTGTTTAAATTTGCGTCTTAGTGCGGATTGTGCGGTTTATTTAAAAAGGTATACATTTATAAAATATAATACAGCGCGCACATCGGATCAAAATACACCCCGCTGTGCGCGTTGAGCAAAACAGTCGTAACGAATAATTACTCTGCGCGCACACCGTTCTATACAAAATTCCCATAATTAATTACCTCAGCGCGCACAACGTTCAATAAAAAATCCCAATAATAAAGAAAACACAAAATTGGGCGAGAATTAAATAATATTCAGACTGATGGGTGTACAGACATTTAAGTGATAAGAAACACATATCTTACTGTTTACAGAATAAGATATAAATGGATGGGTGTACAGAATAAGGTGTACAGACATTTAAGTGTTGATACTCATGGGTCACGCTGTTTGATTTGGGGCGTTCACATCGCTATAAATGGATTTATGAGTAATATTGTATAAACATAAATAATTTGCTCAACTCGCACAACTGCCATATTTTTACCCGTTTTGCGCTTTGAGCAATTTTCTTAGAGGCAATCAATTTTGTTAGCGTCAATTTCTGTAGCCCACAGTAACCCAACTGTAGTCTCAGCCTCATCCATGCGGACCATACCCAGTCCAATTCGTCTATATAAAGTGATTCACTTCCCTCTAGACATCGTCAACCACTACTCCTCTCGATTATAGTGTTCTATATGGTTATACCTATACACTATATTTTCTTTTACATGCTAAATTTTTGTTCTTACTACTGAATGCTTCGTCTCCGACACACAAAGCCAGCCAATAAACTTGCGGCAATTGCCGTGTTGCTGAAATTGAATTCGTCACATTTATATAGGCATCAAAGATGGAGTCTGCTACTTCAGATATCATCAACGATGGTGTTAGCTCCTTCAGAAGAAGCACACGATGTTTTCGAATGCTTCACATTGCCATCAGCCTGAAGGTGCCACCAAGGTATCGGCTCTCAAACTGCGCAATCTTCTCTGAAACTGTGCATCCTCATTTGTTTCCATGATCAGAAGAATTTCTTACGCGTGCCATTATTGCATTTCATACCAGTGCAAAATGTGAAGAATCTCTATTGGAGCTGCTCATAACTGCAATATCCCCAGGACACACGGTCACGGCATGAGAACTTGTCGTATGAGCAAAACTGTATTCCATTGCTCAAAGTTAATCAGCCCACCCTGCGTCCAAAAGTAGTGACCTTTGTGTCCACTAAGCAAAAATATTAACTATACTGTGATTTGTCACATTTACTCTCTTCTGATATGATGTTGTATGTTTTTTTGGAAAAACTTGGACATGCACCGCAAGAGTATCGGTGTATTTAGATTTTTCTCTTTTGGTAATCGAAACCAGATGTTTTTTTTGCCGTTGTGCGCGTTGAGTATAAAAAGGTCTACCTTCAAGCAATTTTTCTCTTCGCGCACCACCGCACTCGGATACTAGTTGGAACAACGTCTGGCTGGTATCCATCTGCCATATATTCACGAGCACGAACTGTTACTCTACGGTGTTTCCATCCTCGTACTTGGTCAGTCCAACTCGTCTGTATATGGTTTCCGTACCCACCAGACCTCATCAACCACTACCCCAGGTGATTATAGTTCCTTTATCTGATTCTCTCTGATTCTTCTAATACATTGTTTTTTCTTCAAATTTGTAATTTTGTTGTTGTTCATGAGTGCGTCGTCTACAGCACACAAAGATGGCCAATATACTAGCGGCAAGTGTCGTGATGCAGAAATTGTATACATCACCTTTATATGGCGGCGAAGATGTTCTTTTGCTCCTCTTCGCATGATCTGTTCTTCTTCATTACAGCTTCATTCTCGTCGCGAAGATGTTCTTTTGCTTCTCTTCGCATGTTCTTGCAATCATTACAGCTTCATTCTCGTCCATGCCAACTTGCAAAAATTCTTTGACCCTTCGTAAGTTCCGTTCAGAATCATTGCATACATAACTGCTTGATGATAACAACTGTTCTATCTTATATCTAAGTCTAATTATATTTACTTTTTTATTCTATCTTTTTCTAGGGGAGTTTGTACTTGCTGGTATCCCTCCTGCTCCCAAGGGTGTTCGAAGTGTCATGGTTTGCCTTGAGATAGATGCCGACGGTATCTTGAATGCCTCTACAGAGGAAAGTATGTGTGCAGAAAATAAGATCACTATCACTAACGATAAGTGCCACGTAGACCCAGGAGGAGATTGAAAGGATGTTCCTTGAGTCAAAGAAGTATAAAGCAGAAGATGCAGCGAACAAGAGAACGGCGGAGATGGAGTGTTATGTTCATTGGAATGCATAAATGTTGTAGTATGTTGGAATTCAGACCTCAATATAATGTCATTTAATGTGATACATTTGCAGCCCATTACACAGACCTTAATACAATGTCATTTAATGTGATACATTTGCAGCCCATTACAAACTTGTGATTAGTGATATATACATTGATGCTAGCTTAAATCAAATTCCAACAATGAATTTTAATGGGAAAAATTAGTGAAAAGTAATATACAAAGATTTACACACCGCGCACAACTGGCAAACGGCGTGAACGTTGTGCGCGTTTATAAATTTTGATCGAGGTTAACGATTATGCTCACATAGCTCCGCACGTCAGTGGATCTTTATTTGGGAACAGCATATGTGTAATACATACAATAAATACCCGAGGTACAAGATTATTCTGTATATTCACGAGAAATCGTCTGTTGACCTTTATTTAGTAGAAGTGCTACTTATGTTTATACCAGCTTCCTTTTACCCCTGGACACTAATTAATCATCCCACATAATTGCTCAGCGTGCACAACTTGCAACAGAAATGAAAGTTGTTCGCGCTAAGCAACGCTTTCTACAATTACCGAGTTTTGCTCGTCGCGCACAACGGTGTTATTTAACAATCCGTTGTGCGCTCGGAGCTAAACTGTATACAATTACACATTACACACAATTACTCATCGCGATCATATACGGAAGGTCATTCTCCCGCCAGTCTCGTCCTCGGTGACGGGGCCGTGTCGGCCGTCCAACAGGGTTCCCGGGTGTCGACCTGGAATCAGGGGAAGGAAGTAAACGCTCTCACTCGGCGTCTGTTGCAAAAATCCCCTTCATTAAATTCTGAAAAAATTACATATGACTTAAGTACCAAAAAAAATTACATATGACTCGCTCGCGAGCATCAGTCTTACAAAAGTAACGATTCCCAAAATTTAGGAAGACGACGCACCGTCGGCTGTAAAGAGGTCCTTTATCTCTCTCCCCACCATTTCCATCTTGGCGGTGACCCGAGATTTGAAATCGTCGACCTCTTGCTCCTTCTCGAGAAGCTTGGCCTGAAGGGCAGCAACCTCCTTCCTCGATGCCTCAAGATCAGCTCGGAGTTGAGAACGCTCTCTACCCCACTGATCTTCCAACTGCTTCTTGGCGCTTGACAAGGCGGCGAGGATGGATTTCGCGTCCGAGGCCGCCCAATCCGACTTGCCCTTGGCGGCCATTATCTTCCCCAAATCTTCCTCCAGCTTCTTCACCTGAGCTCTGAGCTCAGAAGCCTCGTTCTCGGCATCCGCCACCCGGCGCTGCCCCTCGATCAGTTCGCGGGCCCTGCGGCGCAGACATGCCCCGAAAATGGTCACCTGCAGATGGCGACAATCAGCAAAACCAGAAGGGGAAGCAAAATTCGGAATGCACATTGGCAACGAACCTGAAGGCCACTGCGAACGAAGCAGTTGGCCATCGTCTCAAGGTCGACCCCATTCAGGAAATCGACATCCCTTGGCAGAGTGATATTCTCCGCCAGATGAGCCCCCGTCCCAAAGTCCAAGAGGGCCGACTCGACCGTCCCCACGACGTACGGTGGCCGATAGGTCTCCCCGTGAATCTCCCTATGATGGCCAGACCCAATGCGGTTCGACTGCAGAAGGTGGCCGAACTCTGGAGGTATGGGGCCGACGGAAGGGACCGGAGGATCAATGTCCTCGTATGGCCACCCGTCGTGTGGCGTGCTGGAGGACGATGCGCCCCCAACTCGAGGATCAGAAGGAGCCGCCTTCAAAGACCGCGCAGCTTGACTTGAGGAGCATCCAGCCTCCCCCAACTCCAGCATGCGGTTCCCCGATTCCTCCGATTCCTCCCATTCCTCCCATTCCTCCTCTGCCTCCTCTTCCTCCTCTGCCCTCTTCCTCTTACGGCCTTCTTCATTGGCCCGCTCCATCTCTGAAGTAAACTCTCTGTATGCTCCTCCCGCCATTTTTGTTTCTGGAAGAAATAATAAGATGATGAGATTTCCTCGGAGCGCTAAAGCCATTGGCCTCACCTCCAATTTCTTTTATTACGCGAACGAACGGACAAGATGAGTGAAACGTGTCGGAATTTTGGTAAAAACAACGGTTGAGATAGGCGAAAGGTTTTGGCGGCCTTAATCCAAATTCGATGCTTCGAATGCCGTGCCCTATTAAATGAAATTACCTATCAGTCGGCCTCGATCCGCGTTTATAATCGAGAACGAATCACGGGGGCCAATGTTGAACCCGTGTACGGCGCCGAAAAGGCATGGGGTTATTGCTCATCGCACAAAACGACTCAAACCCTATAATTGCTCTCCGCACACGCCCACTAAAAACTCACAATTGCACACAGCACACAAACATTTTTTTTCCCATCCACGTTTACATGTGAAAGGGTAAATTTATTATTCGTATCGCCGTTGCATAATTGTTAAGAAATTCCATGTCACAACTAGTCCTTACATAAAGTTTGGAAATGGTGCATGTCAGCAGGCAGAGTGTATGTCATATACATCTACTGTAGTATAGGCAGTAACAACTATACTTATGAACATGTGAAAGCGTGCACGTGCAACAGGCAAGGTGTACAACAATGGATCGACACATGCAACAGGCAGAGTGTAATGCAAGACTGAGGTGCATTCAATCATTGAGATACAAAAACAATCAATTCAAAGTGTCAAATAATACATCTTATGCATGTAGTCCTCATCTAAGGGTGTTAGTGTTACGATTTGATGTATGATGAGAGACTTGTACTTTTGCCCATCTTTTTTCGAGTGAGTTGTGAATAAGAAGATGTTGGTGTATGTATAAGATGTATCAATGTATCATTAAAATGGAATATTGTGTTATTTTCTCAGTCTTTTTATCTGTGTTGGATTTTTACTTGTACTTCCCTGCAAGTGCGAACTACCTGCAGTGTTCTTTCTGCTCTCTTCTTTTATTTCTTTCTACGTAAAAACACTCGTCTTTTCGGGAATACATGATAAGGATCCGTACTTATCAGATAACCCGGGGACCGGGTCGCATTGAATGAAGGCCAGTTGAACGAATTCTCCCGCCCATGGGGAGTGGTATTCGAAGTGCCGCCTCTGTGAGACTTTGACACGTGTCCCTTACTGACGGCTTGGATTCGAAGGGACCTTCAGTATAAAGCCTTTCTCCTTTTAAATTCTGCTTTACCCGTTGCTCGTTACCCTGATTTTCATCTTTTTTGCTCAGATGGTGGGTCGGGATTTCAGTGAAGACGTTCCTAACGTTCCTCACCATCCGCCCTTGGGCACGGCCGAACCTTCGCCCTTCGTGGCGACTCAGATTGATTCGCCCTCCGGTCTCGACCTCGGAGAGGGGCACGTGGCGGCCGTCGAGCAGGGTTCCCGTGTGTTAACCGGGAATGAGGAGAAGAAGAGACGCTCTCACTCGTGGTCTGAAGGTCCCGAGAGGAAGAAGAAGAGGAGTGAGAGTAGTCCAGCTGTCCTTCCGAGTGACCGCTCCTTCAGGGAGAAACTGGCAGACTCTCTGGTATGGCATATCCAGCATGTCGGACCCTTTTTTCTTCAACGACTGTTTTGTTGATGGCGACATTCATCCCTGCGGTCTTGCAGGTTTACCCGGTTGCTGTAGATGGTCTTGAGGCGGCCTTGGCGCAGGAGCGCCTGAGGGCTGAGGCGGCTGACCAATCAGCCAAGGATGCCCACCAGTTCAAACTGAGAGTTGCAGAGCTCACCTCGGAGGTGGGATGTTTGACGGAGGCTCTGGCTGTCGCCAAGAGTTCGGCCAAGTATGCTGAGGATGCACTGTCCCTCGCCCGGGAGGAGCATAGAAAGGCGAAAGGCGCTCTTTGGGCCGATATAGGCGACCTGCGGGAAGTGGCCCATGGTCGGATCGTAGCTGAGGTCCAGAGGGACTATGGGGATGTCCTGGCTCCGAAGATCGTGGAGTCTATCCGTGAGGGATTCCGGGAGTTCTCGGCCATTTTTGCTGCTCAGATCGAGAAGTCCTTCCGGGATGGTTTGGCAGCGTTCGAGGCGCGGGGCCGAAGAATGCTTCCTCGACCTCCGGTTGTCCCTGGTCACCCTACTGGTTCGGGAGAAGACGAATCGCCTGGGGACGCCTCTTCTCGAGCTCCTGCATCATAGGTGGATCGAACCCTTTTTTGTTTCTCCTTTTTGTTCGTTGTACTTGGAGTTATTTTTTATCAATGGAAACAATTTCTAGAATGATTTCTTGACAATTGGCGTGACCTGCTGTAATAGATAAATTATAAGATATGAGATCAACAGCAGCATATATATTTCTCGAATGATAGGCATCATCCTCATACTCTCATAATTAAAACTTTGGGTATTAAGTTTTAGTTTGTACCCGCAGACCTAGGAATTCAAAGCCACACTAGCTGCATTTTGAACTAAAATACCAGATAAATCATTTTTCATAGATACAGCTTTCAAGAGATTCAGTTTTCAGCACATTTAATGATGGGCTTCATTACATAAATGCTTTTCATACCACTGCCACTTTTTCTTTGGTGATGAGCTTGATGACTGAGCCCACAGGCATGGCCAAAAGGCTGAAGAGGAAATTGACAAACTCTTTGCCCGCTTCCGCGAACAACACTCTCTTCATCCCCTTGTCTATGAAAAGCTTCAACCTCGTTTGGGTGGCCATCTTCACTGCTGCAGCAAACCGGGTGATGGTTTGTTTAAGCTATGGTCTCTGGTTGTTTGGGAAGGGTTAGCTTGATATGGTCAGAGTAATATTTGAGCAAGGTTACTTCTTTCTCATGCCTTTCACAGCACTCGAAGTGTTGTGGTTGAATATAATTTGTGGGTATGGAAGCCATTTATAGACGAATTGGACTGCCCTTGGATGAGGATGAGCCTACAGTCGAGTGTAGCAATTCTCCTTCCTCATGACTGATAACCATCACTCGCAGTGTAGAGGTTGAAGAGGGCTTGTGCGTAGGAAAGCCATTTTATAGACGAATTAGACTGCCCTTGGATGAGGATGAGTCTACAGAAGAGACCCCGTGAGTCTACAAAGCAGTGATCGTGAATGTACATAAGATTTTATTCATCGCGCACATCTTCCAAAATTATTTGCTCTCCGCGCAAAACGGCCATATTCTTGCCAGTTGTGCGCGTTGAGCTATTTTGTTTGCTCAACGCGCACCACCACGGTCATACATTATTAGGAACTCAATCTGCTGTAGATTCACGGGCATTCTTCTGTATAATCACAAGCAATTTGCTGTAGACTCACTGGGTCTCTTGTGTTGCCTCCCAGTAACTCTACTGTAGTCTCATCCTCATCCAATGGCATCCAAAGTCGTCTATAAATGGCTTCCCTTCCCACAAGCCCTCGTCAACCACTACACTTCTTGATGATATTATTCTATCTTATTGTATCTTATTCTAGTTATATGATATTTTCTCTACGACATTCTATTTTTTCCTTCATCACTACTGCGTCCTCAACACTCAAAGATGGACAATATACTAGCGTCTAGTGACGTGATGCAGAAATTGAATACATCACATATATATTGATTCGAAGATGTTCTTTGCTCCTTCATATGTTCTGTTTGTCGTCATTGAAGCTATCACCTTCCATGCACACCCGTTTCTTCACTGCTTGTATATGCTCCTTGATACTTCGTTGCAGATATCACTGCTCGATGATAATAAATGTTCTATCTTATTCTAAGTCTACCCGTACAATATTTTTAGGTAATTATGCTTTGTTATGTGTTCATCACTGATTCTTCTTCAACGCAGACAGGGGGACGGATGGCCAAGATACAATGAAGCAAGTGACGCTGATGCAGCTGCTGGAGCAGCTCATAAATGGCAACAAACTTTAAATTTTTTTCATGGTGGGAATCCCTGTATCCCTAGTATAGTCTAGTGCTTTAATTGCTTAGTCGGGCAAAAACTGTGATGTTGCAAAATGTTTAGATGTAGTTTCTACTTTGTTGTGTTATGTACATTTGAATGCATAAATGTTGTAGCATGTTGGAATACAGATCTTAATACAATGTCATTAAATTTGGTGCAATTGCATCACATTACAAAATTGCGTGATGCTAACTTGAAGTACCCACAATTACTCAGCTCGCACCAACGGCAACAGCATTGAACGTTGTCCGAGCTGAGCACAACTGTCTACGATTACCAACATTTACTCATCGATCATAACCGTTAAAGTTATGAACCGTTGTGCGCGTGCGGCTTAACTGCTTACAATTACCCATATTACTCAGCGCGCACATCCGTAACATTATTGAACGTTGTGTGCGCTTATTAGGAAGCCTGTAAAATTACCAAGTTTTGATCAGCGCGCACAACAGGTAAAAGTTGTAAACGTTGTGCGCGCGGAGCTAAACTGTATACAATTACCCACCATTACTCATCGCGGACAGCTACATGCCTCATTCTCTTGAATCTTCATTCTCTTCAGCTCTACTGCTTCTGCTTCTTACTCCTTAATCCCATTAATTTTCTTGACATTTGTCAGGTTCTGCAGCAACAGAGAAATTATAAGATATGAGATCCGCAGCATCGGATATAGGTCTTGAATGATAGGCATCATCCTCATAGGCTTATAACCAAGACTTACTGTTTTAATGTTCAATTTGGACCCCCAGCCCTCTTAATTCAACTCCACGATGGCTGCATTTTGGACTAAAAATATAGGAGGCTGCCGTTTTCCGATGACCATTTTTAAAGAGAACCAGTTTACTTACAACCCATTTACACTGATATGTCCGTGACAGATGCATGTAGTATATTTCTTCCAAGCTGATACAAAATTGTTGCCTTTAGGATACAAAAATGTCATCCTTCATATCACAGCCTTGTTAAGTCATCGGGCGAAGATTTTTCCTACAGAGATTATGGAGCAATGATGTTACAATAATTTATACTAGTATATAAAATAGTAACCAGCTGTGCTCATATATACCTTATTTCTACCAGCTGTGCTCATACGACAAGTTCTCATGTCATGACCCTTTTCTGCACAAACACTGCATGTCCTTGTTCTTGTTTGACTTTGTTCTTGTGAGACTTGTATTCCAGACGGAATCCTTGACGCCACTCGTGGTCGGCCTTTAGTTCTAGCTTTTGCAGGATCATGCATAATGACATCATTTACTCCCACTTCTTGTTTGATAGGTGCACTGGACCCCACCTGTGATCTTGGCTCTCCAGAAGCAGTTTGCGCTTTATTAGTCATATTATGCTGGTCCAAAAAACTGTTTGCCCACCCAAAGACGACATCAAACAGAAGGGGATCTCTTGTTACCGCCTCCACGACTTTATCGAATGATGAACGAAGTCTCCAGGCTTGAAGTGGAGTAATTTGGGTTAGACGCACTCCGTGTACTGTGCTAGTCGACGAGGCCCCAAGACTCATGATGCTATGTCTTGCATTTAGAGTCCACCTGGGTAAAATATATCTCTCAGGGATGGCTTGCATATCATACTTTTGCTTCATCATATATAAAATTTGCGTGCATAGCAAACCTTCAATCACCGCCCTTGCACACGTACACCTGAACATTCCCTTAGATATATTGCATTGAACATTATGCACGTAGCTCTTTCCATCAATCCGCATAGTTACTCTATACGTGTTCGTGTCCCCATCCGTGTGCACCCTTTCGTGCCGACAGTATAAAGTATTTTTGAAACGATTTTGAAAAATGGAAAATATGTTTCTAGTATATACCTTTGCGGCATGAACCTCTAACTCATGCATGCCGCTAAATTCTGGTTTGTTCCGCATACAAAAAGTATCTTCTCTCTCCTCTTTGTCTCGCTGAAATTTTACGGCTTTATCATATTGATCAATGAACTCGTATAATGGAGTCATACAGTTTACGTATCCATCAAAATACGCGTTCATGCTTTCACTCCTTTGGCTGGACGCCATGCCTACACACAAAACAAGAAATGAATACCATGTGCTGAGTTTATTTTGATCATATATTTTTACACCGATCTCTATCGTATTAACATTCATACCCGCAAAGAAAGTATCCAGTAGGTACGCCTTAATCCAATGCTGTGCTTTCGCATGCATCGTATGCAACCACTTCCAGGCTTTCATTTCATTTTTTTGTTTTTCTGTCAATGGCTCCTGAAATTCCGTTTGGTACTTCTCCATTAAGATGCACCAACAATTCTCAGCTTCTTCAACATTTTGACTGTTCTTACACCAGTTTGCATAGTCTTCTTCAAATTCAGGGTTATAAGAAGACCGCAATGAACGTAGATGCTCATCTTCGTGCAGACTGATATGCCACATGCAATACCTGTGTTTTGTATTTGGAAAAACTCTTTTGATTGCATTGCATATTGCCGGGTCTTGATCGGTGATGATAGCTCCTGGTGCTTTATCCCACATACATGTTAACCACTGTCCGAATAACCAAACAAAGGTTTCTTCCTTCTCATCAGCAAGAAGAGCACATCCAAATAAAATAGACTGTTTATGATGATTGACACCTGTAAAAGGTGCAAAAGGCAACATGAATCTATTTGTCTTATAAGTGACATCAAATACAACAACATCTCCAAACTGGCTGTATGATGTCCTCGCCCTTCCATCAGCCCAAAATATACTCCTGCATACATTCTCTTCATCATGCTCAATAGCATAATAGAACTGAGAGTCTGTAGCTTGCCTTTTAATAAATTGTTCTATTACTCTAATGCATTCCTTCCCAATGTTGTTCTTTCTTTCTACTCTCCCATGATCAATGCATTGTTGCGTAGTAATATTGACATTACTACTACTCATGGCATTTAGAATCCTTGCAATCTTTGCAGGTCCTACTCCACAGCCACGCATCTGATCAACTAAATTCCTACATGTTCCGTCCATCTGCGATCTTTTATGTGACCGTAGCATCTGGATCTTCGCTGGGCTTTTTATCAACTCATGATTATGATCATCATTAAAGGAGTTTATCCGCCATACTCCTCCGGTGATTTTATGAACTGTCATTCGAGCCATACAGCCTTCTCTCTCGTTTTTCCTTCGATTAACGTCCCTCCCTATCTCCCTCTTATCTTTTAAGCTTTTATACCCTTCTTTGTTGCACGTATACTTCCTCCTCGTGGTATTGCCATCTTTTCCCTTTCCCGTAGATCCCTTTCGGGTTGCAAAACATTTCATTGCTGCATATGTATTATAAAATTGATACGCATCTTCTTCTGTTTGAAATGTCATTCCAACATGTGGGCTGCCTTTTTCATTATCACTATGCCTATCCTCTTGATATACGCTGTTTGCACTGTCATTTTCAGCTTCAATCTCATTTGGCATCTCCTGATCATGCACATAGGGTTCACTCTCTTCGATTTTCATTTTCTACATTAGAAACAAGTAAAAATATCAGTAATATTGCCGCAGCATGACTGCTATACATGTCTATCCAAGTATCAGTCGATCATCATCAGCATGTTAGTTGAAACCACACTACTATTACTAATCATGTTAAAACCTTGCGTATTATATCTATTCTTTTTCAATCTGATCTAATTGTTACCATCATATTTGATGACCGGATCAAATCCATCAAAAAATCAAACATATCAACCGTTTTGCGCGGTGGGCAATATTATGTACGCCATTCGCTCCATGTTGTTGTGCTATATGAGCTGCTTCGGCAAGTTTTGATGGACATCTCATATTGCTCAACGCGCACAACGGGTGCGATGTTTGAAGGGTTGTGCGCGGAGAGTAATTTCCATCGCAACACCTCGCTAGTTTGGAAATTACTCACCACGCAAAACGGGACAAAAATTTAGTCCGTTGTGCGCGGAGAGGAATTTCCAGGCTAATCGTCCAACGGTTGGAAATTGCTCCCCGCGCAAAACCCTTCAAAAATTTATCCTGTTGTTTGCGTTGAGCAATATGAGATGTCCAAAAAATTAGGGATGGCGATCCTTACCTCGATGGAGGAGAGTAACAGGGGAATCAACGAGAGTGTGATGGCCTGGATTTGGGGGCGATCTTAGGCGTGGGCTGTTGAAATCGAAGACCTTGTGCAAAACTGGGGATCTACTCCAGCTTCTGCGTTTTGCGTCGGAGTGAGCAAAAGAATTGGTGGCGATTGCTCCAGCTTCTGCGTTTTGCGCCGGAGTGAGCAAAATAATTGGTGGCGATTGCTCCAGCTTCTGCGTTTTGCGCGGGAATCAGCAAAAGAATTGGTGGCGATTGTATTTTAGTACAAAAGGGGTTAAAGGTAATTTAGTACAGAGGCGCGTTAAAAAGAGCTTAAAGGGCGTTTTGGTAATTGCACAAAAAGGTCAGATATTACCATGATCGCTGATCGGATCGGACGGTCAGGAGGGGTCGAGCGCAGGAATCCAATCTGAGCACGACCTCAGGCGCATTTTACCCATATATATATATATATATATATATATATATATATATATATATATATATATATATATATATATATATATATATATATATGCTAAAGAATTTTTTTAAACTTGTTTAATCTCTGTTTTTAAAGTTATATTTTAACGAGATTTAAACTGAGTTTAATTTTTGATTTCCAAAGCTTTTAAGTTTTATATTTTTGAGATCAAATCTACTCCTATAGCAATCACATACACAAGGGCTTCATCAAGTTGCTATATGGTTTTGTAAATCGTCAAAAGGTTTGTAAATCCTAGTTGGAGGCTAGGTGGTGAGTAAATCCTTGTTGTAGGCAAGGTGTTTATGAAAAGTCATCAGATTGTGAGACAAGGGTAAAATCCTAGACAAGTCTAGGTGGTTGGAAATCCTAGTTAAAGCTAGGTATTTGTATTGCTAAGGCAATAGTGGAAATCTCGTACCGGATTGGTCGGGGACTGGACGTACCCAGGTTGTGGGGAACCAGGATAAAAATCTGTGTATTTTCGATTGTTATTTATTTACTTGCATTTACATTCCGCTGCTTAACTATATTATTGCAAGTATTATTTTGTGTTGATTAGGATTAATAATAGGTAGCTCTTTATTAATTCTAGGGAGAATTTTTAAAGGAATTTTAATTTGCGGAAAACACTATTCACCCCCCTCTAGTGTTCTCTTTGCCATCCACAGGATCCAACAATTACATGTGTTGATGTGTTTGGTGTTGAAAGTATACTATGAGATATACGGAGTAGTATATCCATGTTTGTTTGTACATAGGTAGTTAACTATACACGTGTACTATGATCGTATTGGCTAATGCAAAACTATTTTGTGTATGTATGTGTACCATGGTTATGAAAAGTGAGTGATAGTTATATAAGGATGTACGTGACTATATGAATGATTGAAGTACGTGAACGATTTTGACTGCCTATGATATGTATAAGTATAGAGTGTGCATATGTATACATGTTTGTAGTATTAATGTTTGACTATCTAGTGCATATATAATCACATGTAGTGACTATACCTGGTTGAATTATAGCGTGATATGATTGGGGTAGTTACTAGAATGACTAGAATATATGTTACTCTTAGTTAGAAACTCCGAGGACGGACTTTATTCTAAAGTGGGTGGGATGTAACGACCGGTTTTTATAGATACATTTACCTGCTTTTCTCTCGTATATTATTCTTCCGTATCCATAATTAGGCGTTTCTGTCCTCGTACCCGTTTCCACTTCAACTTCCACATATTGTTATTATCATCATTATTTTAAATTAACTTAGATAAACCCTTTAGTATAAGTGTTTTCTAAATATCTCTTCTTAAAATTTATTTAAATTCTCAAATTCAAATTTTGAATTTCAAATCTTTTAAAAGTCAAATGAAACCTACCTTGTTTGGACCCATTTAAACCGATTTGATTAGGTCTTATTTTCCCTAATTAAACCCATTAAACACTAAGTCCATTTCAAATTATTTCCTAAAATTAAGCTCTAGCCGTTTTGAACCCCTTTGGCCGAATCAACACTCACACACCCAGTCACAAACACACGCACACAGCCATGAAACAAAGGAGAAAAAAAGAATTATAAAACCTTAAAGACCTAACCCTTAACCTTCACGTGCAGCTCTCTGTAACACCCCACACTATTTTTATTTTATAAACAAATCCAAAACCCTTCAGGCTAAGCACAGCACCCTACCTCTTATTTAAAACAAACCCTAGGCCTCTTCTTCTCAACCGCCCCCTGTCATTGATATTTCTCCACGCAAACAAAACCCGCAGCCTCTTCTTCGACGCCGAGCTCCACCCAATCTCGCGACAACGCCGATCACTCCACGCCCCCTCCTTCTCCTCCTTCGCACCACCCTCCCAGGCCTCGCAAACGCTGCCAGTCAGCCTCCATCTTCCCTCTCACACTCCTCTCTCCCCGTAAGCCTGCGGCCTCCTCTTCCTCATGAGCTTCTCTTCCACTCGCCTAGTTTTCCGACCCCTCCTCCTCCACCTGTGAGGGCGACACAACCAAAGCATGCAGCCCCTCTTCTTCACGCACGCACGTCGTGGCCTCCCCTCTGCAGCGGCCTTCTTCTCCCTGCCAACGCCCACACAGCAACCCACTCCATGCCCAGATCCGACTGCCGCACGACGACTCCTCCTCGCTGCTGCCACGCCCAGAACAGCCGGGAACACTCCCCTGGCCTCGCCGACAGCCGCACGGACCCGACACCGCAGCCCTCTCCCTCCTTCCCGAAGCTCAACGTCTCTATTTGGCACCGTACGCGTCGTCGCTATTCATCGCTGCGTTCCGATCCTTCGCTGCACTACCGGTTAGTGGATCTACCACTTAATACACTATAACCCACACCGTAATACAGAGAACCTAATAAATCGGATTATTAGATGTTTAGGATTGCCTAATAATTTTAGTTCCGTCGTTACGTACTTATTCATACACATGTTTTATCACAGAGAACCCGTCGTTCCGTACCGTTCACACTACCGGAGTCCAACCCCTGACGTCGCTACCCGACGTCAGAGTAGCTCTCACGTCGTGTTGAGGTCAGTCCCTCTCCGTAGGAATCCCCACCTTGCCTGTTAATCAACCTAAAAATCATAGCTTCTAATCATTTTTCTAAACCACTAATCAAGATTAATAATTGGGACTGTAGGCTGGACTGCGTTCTGAACACATAGGTAGACTCGGACTTGATTGATCAGGATCGCGATTTGGTTGTTTTTTAGGCAAGTGATACTTGCCAGTAAATTGTTTAGGTCACGTTTTAGGCCAAATTGTGTGTTAGCGTAAAAGAGACTATGCGGTGAAATGATAGCCGCCTAGACGACCTATTTGATCTAGTTTGACAACGAAACTAGATCCGACACCCTACTTGATCTAGCTTGACAACGAAGCTAGATCCGACACCTTTACCATGATTTCATTCATGCTGCCATGTCATGTTTAATTTCAATTAACGGTACGCACTTTAACTGCTCATTCCATGTCATGACATGTATCATAATGTTCTATCGTGATTGCATAGCACACACTACAAATATTGTAACTATTGAGGCTAGGCACCTGCTTTTGCGGGCACAACCCTATGCCAAACCAAATACACTTCCTGGTCCGTGATCCAGAAGCGAGCTTATGTACTTAGGAAACCCTGGCTCGATACACGTGAAGGGGTAGGGTTAAGCGATCACTTAAGCGTAGAAGTGTGCCCGTACAGCCACTTCAGCCAAAAGGCGTAAACCCTGGGCACAAAGTGACAAGTTAGTGTTCATGAATCGTGAAACAGTGTTTTTCGTAGTTTCTGCTACGACGTGCATGCATGTTCATCATGTCATTTTAAATTGTTGCATTCTTAAAATGTCATTTCATTTCATTATATTAGAACTGCTAGTCTCTTTGCTTTTTATATCCTTGCACAAAAGTCCTCCGCTTTCTTTGGGAGACTTTTGCTGACATGTACCCTCTTCTCTTTGGGTATCTCATGTCAGATTCTGAGTCAGAGGTAGCTCCAGAGGGTGAGCAGTTTACAAACGCTGAGTTCGAGGTACCCATGGAGACCGAGTTCGAGGACACTGGTGACCAGTCCTAGACTCACCTGGAGTCTTCTTGGTTGTTGTCACCTTTTTAGTAGTTGCAGTTAGGTTTCGGTGCGTAGCACCTGACTCTCTTTGATTTTGTTACGGCCATGCTTTAGGCCTTTTGTTCAGACTTGTACTTTTTGTGATTTTTCTGTGATGTTGGAATAATCTCTGAATGTTGTTAGTGGATGTTTCTTTTATGTCTGCTTTATTATTGTTGTTGTTGTTTCGTCGCTATGCAAGGACCTGCTATTTGTTTCATTTACCGACGCTTATCAGACTGCAGCTTCACAGCTCCATGTCTGAGCAGACCTCCTCACGTCTCGCCTTCCATACTTGGGAAGCGGGGCGTGACGGCCCAACCCCTCTTGCCTCAAGCTCCCCCGGCTTCACTTGAAGCTCCGCCATGCCATCCGACGTCGCTGAGCAGTTGTTGTCGCCACACGATGTGGATCGAAACCCGTCGATGGCCCTCCGACGTTCTATTTTAGGATTTTTGGGTTTAGTGATGATCCTCCTCGCTGCCACCCTCACTACCACCGTGTGGTTGAGATCTTGGCAAGTCAATCTTGGGCTTCTTTTGAGCTCATTGTCCTTGATCTTTCCCTCATTGATGACCCACTTAGGCATCTCCATAGGTCCACTCCTTCAAGTTTGTGGGACAATGTGTTTTTGGATGTTGACCTGCTTGGGATTGATGATGAGAGCTGTGGATGTCGACAATTGATGTTGGCAAGGAGTATCATTGTCGATTGGTATTGGCATGTTGTTGGCCTTAAGTGTTGAAGTTGGATGTCGATCTTGTGTTTGGATTTAGATAATGGCTTCGGTGTTGGATTGTTATTGGGCGTTATGGGAGTTGATACAAGGAGTGGCAGTGATGAGTATAGTGACAAGTATGGTATTTAGTAGTTGGCCTTGTACTTGTTTATTTGTGTTGTTTTGGACGATGACTTGTCTTTGGTACTTATGGGAGTTGATGTCATTTGTGCTCGGCTGGTTAAGGAATAACAGCACGAATGCATATGGATTAGTCATTACGTCTTTGTATGCTATATTGATGACTTACTTTGCTAGGCCACATTAGTCATCATTAGCCTAAGTTGAAATTTTAAACTTTATGATATTCTTTTTGATATTGTTGAATAACTTGCTACTAGCTTATCACCTCAGGTTCCAAGTTCGAACAGATGTTATCATAACAACTATCATTTTCATGTAACACCATATTAACCTTGGCTACTTGAAAAGTCAAGATAATTATTATGATGATACTGGTCTCAGGAGTAATTACGGAAGCTATGATGATGTTAATAGTATATATTTATTAGTAATATCTCTAGTTTTCTTGATGCTATGATATCACATTATATTTCATGCTATTAACAACTTATTTTCCTATGTCGTAATCGTTCATCAAGCATTCCATTTATTATTTATTTGCTTGAGCTTCTTAATAACATCAATTATCTGTTTCTTAGAGTTTCGAGATATTCTGAGGACGGAATTTTTATAAGGTGGGTAGGATGTGACGGCCTGTATCCATTAGTACGCGTATAATCGTATTCTACGTATTTTCTAAAATTAAAAGTATTTTATAATGGTTGGTTAGGATTTTTATATCAAAATGGTTTCTAAATCATTTATAAAAAATATTTTGTAGTATCAATATAGTTATAGCCTATTTTAGTGAATGCGAGTGTCATCATAAACCCCTAAATAATTTATATAATAATTTATATTTAATTATTACCGATATAGCCGTATCAATTATTTTTCTATATAAACATTATCAAAACAATTTCAAACTTCTACCATGAGATTTTAGGATCATTTAGTGCTCCCCATATTAATTTCATAATTTTCTGAAGTCAAATCAACAGAGAACCTGCAAACCCGCGACCTAAATGTTTTGGCCCAAACCTCGAATCTTCGTAGCTGAGACTTCGAAATAGACCGTGTATTCGTGATTCTCGCGTTGATACGAACCCGTGACTATGTTTTCGTAATTTTTCAGAATCGTTTAACTTCATGGGCAAAATCGTAATTTCATTACTAAATATTGCTAATTACATTCACTAATCACTTTTACCTTACCCTAATCACTGTTACTAATTACGCTCACTCTTGTCGGCAGATGACACCAACCCCTGTTGGTGGCAGCTTATGTGGAACGTGCTAAACCCCCTTTTAGCTTAGTCAATCTCTTAACCTAAACTATTTAATATTTTGACTAAGTATTAATGAGGTTAACTATTTAATTGATTTAATCACCCTATATAATGTCCCTTAAACCCTTCCTCTCTCCTCGCATTGGCAGCCCAACCCATGCAAAGCTCCTCACTCTCCCCTTTGAACCCATTCTCTAACCCTCAGCCCGAACCCCTCGTTCACTCTCTTCCCCACTTCCCTCCACCGCCGTGAGCCCGTCGACGGCAGCCCGACGCCGCCCATCACTGCTCGTCCACTCTCTCTCCTCGTGCGCCCTCTTCCTCTGTTAGGACGTCACTGCGAGGCCTTCCACCACCGCTCCTGCCGCCAACACCGCCTTGACCCGACGAAACCACCGCCGCTGCTCCACCTTGAACCACCGAGAGCCCAGCTCTCCTCCGAGCGTCGCCGCCACCGAAACCCGCTCTGAGCGCCCCGTCGTTTGATGCCACTCCTCTCTCGACCTCCCTCTACACCTCGACCACCGCTCTCCGACGTGGCCAACCCCGCAGTCGAAGACCCCGCCTCCTCCGCTGCCGCCCTCCGACGCGCCCCCTCCGCCCATCGAACGTCGACGAGCCCAACGCCCACGCTCCACCTTCCTCCCCTCCACCGTGAGCCACCCTCATCGTCAAGGAGAGCCACCCGCCTCCGTCCACCTCCCACAGCCTCACCGCACACCACATCACCCGCCCGGAGCTCCCGCCGCCGCACTGCCCCGGAGCGCCGCCGAGCTCTGCCTCCAGCAGCCCCCAAGTGCACGTGCTCGTCGAGGGTGAGAACGTTGAATTTGGTTTTTTTTCAAAAAACGAATACGTATTAAATACGTATTTAAATATGTATGGAAATACGTATAGTATATACTGATTGAATAAATTGATATTAAATCGTACAGTCCTCAGAAAATTACGAGACCAGTCCCAGAAAATCAGAAACGACATAACGAACTCATTGGTGCTGGTTTCATCGCCAAAAGGCAAGTATATCTCTCACAGTGATTTTTCAAAGGCAAAACTTAAATAAGCTAAAATCGATTTAAATTTCGTATCTTGAGATTTTCACGTACACTGACGTATGAGAAAAACTTATGCTGTAGTACTAGTTAATACGATCGTTTTGATCCCTTTTTGGAAGAATTCTGACGTATGGTTTGCTCTAAATAAAATTTTGAACATATGTCGTAAAAATGATTTCTTGATTTAAAATTAGTTTTTCTCTCTTTTAAATTGTTTAAAAATGCTTAATAATTATTTAACAATCTTGAAAACTAGCTACTAGCCTTAGAAAAATATTTTAAGCTAATTTAAACTCATTTACTTAGTTAAAATCATTTCTTACTCATTCTCTTATACTATTACGTATTTTTACATTTTCATTTAATTGTTAAATTGAGTCGTGAAGTCTTGAACTTTTGTGAAGATCTTGTACGGGCTATTGAGACATCATGGAACCATTATGCGCATCTAATGATGCAAATGAACTGAGTATAAAAGAATGGAAGATGGAACTTTAATAAAAGTGAATGGAAGATGGAACTTCAAATGTAAATTGATAGTACACAAACTTTGACCTGACACTTGACTTGACCTATGGGTTTGGGGTAGTCTATGATTACAAGTGTTACGAAGTGGCTGGATACATCCATACTAAATTACCTCCAACACATTACGGAGGTTAGATCCTTGACCGTCGCCATATATGGACGGTGGGTACCGCCTCGGATTTGCTCCCGACGCAGGGCGCATGTTGGTTATCTCTCGTACTCTTGGACATGGACTTATCACCAGAGTAGAATGGCTATTGAATATTGTTCTTACCTCTTTTTTACAGGTTGCTACAACATTACAGTTCTGTTATCAAATGCCACATTGTTACAGGTTGCTAGTAGTATTGCCAATTGATATCAAATGATCAAATTGCTGCAGGTTGCAAATTGTTGCGAATGTTTAACTAACGTAACTCTTTCCTATTAAACTTATACTTGTCTTTTTAACTTTGTTTAATTTAAAATGCCTATCGTTTTGGTTTCGAGATTATCTTGCCGAGTAAACCTCGCTGACTGACATTTCACTTTGTTGTTTTACAAAATGTCCATCAGGTATCGATAGTGAGTCCGCTGAAGACTTTGCTACAGGAGTCGAGCCAGTGCTCGAAGATTACGTGGAGTACCTACCCGCGAAAGACTAGACGTTTACCTTCGCGACTGCACTTTTAAATATTTGAAATAATGTAATTTGTGTACTTTGTTTGTATTGGCCATGCTAGGCCCAAGATATATCTTAATTATTGTACGCTGGATATGTAATAATGTTGTTTGGACTGCTTCTTAAATTTGCATGCAAGAACCTGCTGTTTTTACACATACGCTTAGTGTGTTTAAGCCAATGAGGAAGAAAAGAAAAGATTTTAAAAAGAAAAAAGTACTCCTCCTTGTTTTAAGCAAACCGCGGACCCGCTCGCGTCCGACAAGTACACGAAGAACAAGAAGAAAGGACTTGTAGGTACTTTCGATGACTCGAGTGGAGATTCATCAAGTGAATCTGAGGATGAGAAGGGTGAGAGTGAAGACATTTGTTTCATGTCACGTGAGGATACACCCTCCGATTGGAGCTCAAGTGAGAGTGAAGAACCCGATGTAACTATGGAAGTACATAGAATTGCTAATGAAGAATTATTTTCTAAATACCAAAATCTTATGCTTAAATATGTTAAGTCTAAGGAGATAAATGCTAATAAGTCATCCATGCCTTTCATCACCAACAATGACACCATTGTTGAATCACTCACTCTTGAGGAAGCTACTTTGCTTACTCAAAATGTGTCGTTGAGAAATGAGGTTGAATCCCTCAAATCTCAATTCGATCATGTATCCATTGTGGATTGCAATGATCATGAGATTGAAAATCTTCGATCTCAAAACACGAGTTTGGGAATTGACAATGAATCTCCCAAAACCCAAGTGCACGAGCTTACCACACTTGTGTCCACCTTGGACACTACCATTTCTTCACTTGAGAAGAAATATGAGCTCATTTCCTCCAATGTTGAAAGATTCAACAAAGGGAAAGGAAAATTAGATGATTTTCTCTCGAATAAACTACCCGCGAACCATCGTGTTGGACTTGGTTATTCGAAGGAAAGTGCATCCAATGCACACACCACCTATAGTGGTATCACTATAGATTTTGTGAGGCCAAACTCTGGTGCATCCACAAGTGGTGATCATAACATATTGGGTAGCAAAACTACCAAGAATGTCACCACTTCTCACACTCCCTCTTTTGCAAATAAACCCACCAAGGATGGAAATCAAAAGAAGGGACATGCTTTCATGTACACCAATACACACCCACGTAGGAACACTCCTACTTAACATGTGAACACATATGATGATTTTTATGCACCACACCCACATACACGTGCAAACCAACACATGAGATATACTCATGCACGTGCTCCTCCACATACATATGCTCATACACCTCATCCACATATGTCTGCTCATCTATATGCATCATATCATATGCATGCTCCTTATGTTTCTCATGACCATTGTATGTCTCATGCATATCCTCCACCATTCTCATAAGCTAGATCACATTCTTATAAGTTTCATGCACCATGTTGAAACCAGCCACATGTGCATGTAAATAAGAAAAGAACTCCCAAAACATACACTATTTTGGGGCCTAAGGACATTAGCATACATGATAGGAATGCGTATGTAAAATCATATTTTAAGAATGTGGTTAATTATGATGATTATGTTGGGAAGCCAAAGTCCACTTGGACTTGGTTTCCAAAGGGCTAATCCCCTTGGACCCAACAAGCTTGGGGTACCATAAGCTTATGGTGAATTATGTAGGTACCCAAGAAAAAGAAAAAGAGCAACAAAAGTAAAATTTGCTCTAAGAAGAAAGGATGGATACTCGATATTGGTTGCTCCAAGTATATGGCAGGAGATCCCTCCTTACTTTCCGAAGTGATCCGCATCAAGAACGGTGCAACGGTGACATTTGGAGGTGATGTAAAGGGAACCATCATTGGAGTAGGAAAAGTCGGTAATCCATCTAAACCTTTAATTGAAAATTTCATCTTATAGATGGATTATTCTAGTTCTTTAACCTAGCTAATCTTTTATTAGCTTCTTCTAGTTCTTTAATCCTAGCAACATATTTTTTCTCTTTTTTATTCTCTTCTATTTTGCTAGCCATATTTTTTCCTTTGATCCAATTAATTTTTTCTTTAACTAGTTCCTCTATTTTTTCTTTGTGACTAGAGACCTTTTGATTTAAGAATTTAATATCTGAATCTTTAGAATTTAAAGAGATACTTTTCTCATTTAAATATTTAACTAGATTAGAGTTTTCAATATCTAACTTAGCTAATTTTAAAGTTCTAAAATTCTAGTCTCTAAGGCGGTTTCATCGATGTTATTAGCAATCTTCAGTGATTTCTGTCATTTAATAAATAACCTTTCATTTTCTCGATTAGCATCGGTAAGTTGGTCTTCTAAGGATGCCCGAAGTTTTTAAAGCTTAGAGTATTTAAATGTTGTCTTCTTCATCTTCATCTTTTTGCTCGTTGCCCCAGACGTTGCCAAATTTTCTCTTGTTGTTCAACAAGAATTTTCTAAACTTCCATGTGAGGGCATCAATCTCTTCATCACCACCATACTTCAGAGCATTCATAGTATCTGCAAAAGGTGAGATCAAAGTATCAAATAATTTCATAAGTATTTGTGAGTTATCTGTGTTTGCGTGTGAAGTGTTTATACTATGTGCCATATTCAGGATCGAGATTCAACTAGACTGTGAGTCTAAAAAGAATTCTGCTCTGATACCAATTGAAAAACATCCTAGAGGATGGGTGAATAGGGTGTATGGCACAAATTAAAAATTTATAGCACAACGAAATAATGCAAACCACACAATTACAGATAAGAAATGCAAGTACAAACATGTTAAACGGAGTGGCTCCCTGCATATACTTCAACCCCAAAACCTATGAGGATTTCACCCCTTTTATAACCAAAAAGGTAAAAAACTTGATCACGCTTGCGGGTGGTGATCGAACTGTACAAAGTAGTGTCCAAGAGTATAACGCTCAACGATAGCTTCTGTATGAAGCTATTCTCTCAATACAACCTCACAAAAATAGAATCAAACTGATTTAATACTGAAGTTAAAAACCAAAAAGATGTCACCGTGATGTAGTCTGTGAGATCGTGACCGTGTAGGTACGAACGGCTTGTCAATCCGATGTCTGGATCAAAAGTTATGCTCCTCTGAAGTTCGTTACCCAATTCTGAAATCTGCATGGACTGTTCTGCACCAACTGTCGAATCTGGATCAGTACTTGTTGGCTGATCTGAAGATAAATATCACCATTGCGTAGAGCATGAACTTGTGGTTATCCAGGCGCAAACGGTTCGTCAATCGGAGTTCTGGATCAAAAGATATGCACTTTTCAGCGTCGTCCGTCGAACTCCTCCTTCTTCCTGCAAACTTTGATGATCTCTTTGAAGCTTGGAGGAGGAAATTCGGCCAAGGGAGTGGGATGGTTAATATCTGAATATTTTGGCTCAATGGGATTCAATATGATCCTTCTTCGAGGGAGGGGTCTTCTCCTTTTATCGAGATATTAATTTCTCTTCAATTAGAACACTTGGTCTTCAAATCTTCTAACAAATCTTCAATCAAATCTTCAATCTTTGACTTAGTT
Source organism: Scilla litardierei (assembly GCA_030789695.1). Classification (NCBI taxonomy): domain Eukaryota; kingdom Viridiplantae; phylum Streptophyta; class Magnoliopsida; order Asparagales; family Asparagaceae; genus Scilla; species Scilla litardierei. The sequence continues at coordinate 154,551,565 of CM061141.1, forward strand.
AAATCATATTAAAGATAGAACTCCTCATTAGATAAAACTCCTCTTGAATCCAATCAAATCTTCAATCTTTGACTTAGTCAAATCTTCATCATCATGGTGCATGGATAATTGTGGATGAAGTAGAAATCTTTTGAAAATTCCAATTCTATTGAAGATATGATTCATCTTAAGATAAGAATCCTTTTGACGTAGATCTCCTATTTAAATCAAATATTTATCCAATCAAATCTTCATCTTTGACCAATCAAATATTCATCTTCATGATGCATGCACAAATGTGAATGAAGTATGGCTCTTTTTGAATTTCTTTTTTCACAATTGTCTACACATATAATTCTTTTGCACAAACATTTTCTTTTGCACATTTATACCTGAAATCACTCAATGAAAACATTAGTACCAGAGGACTTGTTTGTCATCACCAAAATTAAAAGCGTGACCTAGTTATTGGGCTAACTAGGCCAACAATAATCTTGAGAATTCTCTCTTGCACCATTAAGGAGTGTGATAATAGCCATGGGATTGGACTCGCTTACTCTAACTAGAGCTATGTTGATGGTCACAAGTTTGGCCTCGCTTACTCTAATGATGGTTGTGTTAGGACTTTTGCTCCTGTTTTGGAGCAGTCATTCTCGACCCTCCTTGCATGATTTGTGGTGGCTTGCTTCACAGTTGCTTGTTTCAGCATGATGTTGATATTGAAGGCAAGATTATTGATGTAGAGGGGTGTTCCCTTGGCTTCCTTGCTCATCGCTTTGATGACGATGTTGCTGTAAGGCCACATGACTTTCATGATAGCTCCGCTTTAGCGATCGCAGGTGGATCCCTTCATGATATTAACTACAATCTGTTTCGTCTTGGTCTTAAGTAGTCTATCATGTTGAATATGATCTTTTAATTTCTGGGCTTCATTATCATAGAGTTTTTGGTTTAACGTACCATGAACATGCCCTTCCATGCTCTATAGTCAGAAAGGTAGGAAAAACTTATAATTGTTCTGAGTTATGTCTTGTATTCTTCTTTTATTAGCAACATTTGAAGCACATTATTTCTGTAACAAAGCTAAAGTTATCAATGATGCACCCTTTTTCATATGCCTTTTCTAGTTTTTGTGTTATTTTTATAGAATTGGTTTAGTTAATTTTGACGTTTATATTGTAAAACCTCAACACACTAAATATCGAGTGAACTCAAATCTTTTTTCTTGTCAATGTAGGGCGACAAAAGTTCTATTGCTGCAAAACCGTTAATTTTCTAAAAGAGTAGATTGACAAGCAAAAACACTTCGGGTTCAATTACTGTTTGATGTTCTAGCATATGAAAATCAAGATGAACGGAGCACATCCACGAAAAGTGAACTTTTAATGGTGCACCACAGAGCAAAGTAATCATAGCGCATATGATACCTATTTTTCTCTAATATATAAATTGTTTTCTAAATTAAACTCTCTACTTAAGTTCTGGTTAGCCTTGAGCCAAATTATTAAATGAAAATCGTCAAAAGAAACTAATTTTTAATGGTTTAATAGATCTATTATGGATCTATTATGGATCTATTAAACCATTAAAATCTATGGATCAAGTGACACTTTTACAAAGAGACATGATTGGAAGATCAACATCCAAAAACCTAAGTAACATTGTAGCCGGTATGAGGGGGTTCGTTCGTAATTGTTTTTTCCTTCGATTTGTTTTGTTTGGAGCGTAGCCCTAAGCCCAAGATCATTTGACCAGAAGGCCCAATCCTAAGATGCGAAGCTTGACGGACTTCTGCATCCCGTTCTTCAAGCATCCGCAAAGAGGACGACGAAGAATCAAAGGATAAATCTTTTCGAAGACGAAGAAGCATATTCTTAAATTTAACTCAAAAAGTGAGCCCTCCTCCTCTTCGTGCCTTCTTCGCTTTTCTTGACTCGCCAACATGTGTTTCTTGCAGTTCAATCGTTTGCATCTTAACTGTTTGATGGAATGCCAATAAGAACAGCACCATTCATTTTGCAGATCTTCACGAATCTTAGTATCCTTAATTTTTCCATACGTTTTGCTTCTTTAATTTTGAATTTGTTTGCCTGTGATTTAATTCTTAACATGTGTATGTTTATACTTGCACATCTTAATGGCTGCAATGACTGTAAGCTTTGCTAATTATTAGTCTCTTTTTGCCTCTTCGACCTACCTGCGGATGAATGCATTTCAATTTGGTTGCAACCGAAAAATAAATAAATAAATAAATGCATCAAGTTGACAGTCAGTCAGTAAAGTTCGGATCATACTTACATGGGACTTTCTCAATCTTGGGATGCGTTCCATTTTTGACCCAACATGCATGTATCATTTTATCACTAAATTGTTCTTGACGAGTTTTTTTTGTTGGTGATATTTTTCTTGTCCTTTTTTCTCATTGTTATAGGTTAATGAGAATTTAGGAGCATTGGATGAGAATATCACTTGTGTTTCTTCAGCAACAAGTGATGTAAACAATCATATTATAGACATGCTTCTAGTTCACTTGTGATAATTTACTAGTCGTACCTCATGCTAGGAAATTTTAACAATGCTATTGTTTTTGAAGATATGGTCAACCAAGTTGTGACAGTTCTACATTGAATCTGTAGTGGACTGTGGCTATTATTTAGCATTGAATCTGTAGTGGGCTGTGGCTATTATTTAGGGAATCTGATAGGAACCAATGCAAATATACGATTTCTATTAATATAAACTGAGAATAAAGATAGATTGATTACACTTAAAGGGGGTAATCGCCCTTCCAAGACGCCGATTGATAGGGGACATTCGTACCCTCCCTAGAACGAGGAACACTCTCCTCTCAAATAAGCAAAACACTCACAATTTCCGCATACTAGGGCTGGCTAGCCTCCCCTCTTATTTATAATAATCCTAACTAAAAGTGTAATTACCACAATATCCCTACAATAATAAAATAATACAAAACATGATAAAATAGGCCCAAAACTGGGTCGGATCTAACATTACTCCACTCCCAAAAATCCACCTTGTCCTCAAGGTGGTGCATAAAGTCTGTGGGTCTTCCGTTCCAAGTAGATTGCAAGCTTCCTCCCAGGTCAAAAGGATGAGAATGGTATCCATCGCTTTCAATGACGTTCTGAAAAATATCGTCGGGCCAATTCGGGGCCCAAAATGCGGCGTCGGGCTCCCACAAATAAGCTGGAGGGTCTTCGTCATCGTCGCGCTGCTGGAAGGGCTCCGTCGCTCGCTGTTTTGGGCCCAAAAGCCAAATCCTCGCTGTCCGGCACCTTGGAGGGCATGTCGTCGTTGTTGAAGGGCCAACCGCATTCCTAGGGGGCCCAAGAGGGGTTGTCGCCTCTTCTAGAGAGGCGGCAGCTCCCCTGGAGGCCTTAGGAGGGGATGGCACCCCTTCCAAATGGGCGACAGCCCCCCTGGGGCCCCAGGAGGGGCTGGTGCTCCTGTAATAGGGGTGACAGCGCCCCTGGGGGCCCCAGGAGGGGCGGCAGCCCCTCAGGGATGCCTTGGAGGGGTGCCCCCTTGTTTTGCTGCCTGATTTACTGCGACCCGCTGTTTCTCCGCCGAAAATGACGTCTTTAGCTCTAGATCTGAGCTTTCGCTCAGATCTGAAATGTCCGCCGCCTCCAGATCTGAAACTTCCGCCGCCTCCAGATCTGAAACTTCCGCCGCCGCCTCCAGATCTGAAACTTCCGCCGCCGCCTCCAGATATGAAACTTCCGTCGCCTTCTTTGCCGCCCCAAGCCCTGAAATTTGTTGTATGAGCTGTTGATTTGATTGCCTCATCTGATGATTCAATTGTTGGGCATGTAGGACTAATTGCATGACGGCCTTCAAATATTTCATCATGGACTCTCCTCCAATCCCCCTCGGATCGTTGCTCTAATACCAAAATGATAGGAACCATGGCAAAAATACGATTTTTATTAATATAAACTGGGAATAAAGATAGATTGATTACACTTAAATGGGGTGATCACCCTCCCAAGACGCTGATTGATAGGGGACGTCCGCACCCTCCCTAGATCGAGGAACCTTCTCCTCTCAAATAACCAAAATACTCATAATTTCCACATGCTAGGGCCGGCTAGCCTCCTTTCTTATTTATAATAATCATAAATAAAATTCTAATTAACACAATACCCTCACAATAATAAAATAACACAAAACATAATAAAATAGACCCAAAACTGGGCCGGATCTAATATTACTCCGTCTCCAAAAATCCACCTTGTCCTCAAGGTGGTGCATGAAGTCCGTGGGCCTTCCATTCCAAGTAGATTGCAAGCCTCCTCCCAGGTCAAAAGGATGAAAATGGTCTCCACCGCTTTCAACGACGTCCTGAAAAATATCGTCGAGGCAAGGCGGGGCCCAAAATGCATCGTCGGGCTCCCACAAATAAGCTGGATGGTGGTTTTCATCGACGCGCTGATGGATGGGCTCTGTCGCTCGCTGTTTTGGGCCCAAAAAACCAAATCCTTGATGTCCGGCGCCTTGGAGGGCCCGTTGTTGCTGTTGAATGGCCGACCGCATCCCTAGGGGGCCTAGGAGGGGCTGGCGCCTGGGCGCCAGCCCCCCTGGGCCCCCAAGCAGGGTTGGCGCCCCTGCAGGTGGGGCGGCAGCCCCCTGGGGGCCCCAGGAGGGGCTGGCGCCCCTGCTAGAGGCAGCCCCTCAGGGATGCCCCTTGTTTTGCTACCGGATTTGCGGCATCTCGCTGTTTTTTCACCGAAAACGACGTCTTTTGCCATAGATTTGAGCTTTCGCCTAGATCTGAAACTTTCGTCGCCTTCGGATCTGAAACTTCCACCGCCTTCTTTATCGCCCAAAGCCCTGAATTTTTTTGTATGAGTTAATTTGATTGCCTCATCTGTTGATTCAATTGTTGGGCATGTAGGACTAATTGCATGACGGTCTCCAAATCTTTCTTCACGGATCTCCTCTAATCCGCCTTGGATTGTTGCTCTGAATCAAAATGATAGGAACCAAGGCAAAGATACGATTTTTATTAATATAAACTGAGAATAAAGATAGGTTGATTACACTTAAAGGGGGTAATCGTCTTCCAAGGACGCGATTGATAGGGGACGTTCGCACCCTTCCTAGATCGAGCCACCATCTCCTCTCAAATAAGCAAAACACTCATAATTTCCGCATACAAGGGCCAGCTAGCCTCCCATCTTATCTATAATAATAGTAACTAAAATTCTAATTACCACAATACTCCTACAGTAATAAAATAACAGTAATTAAATAACAGTAAACATAATAAAATAGGCCCAAAACTGAGCCGGATCTAACAGAATCCTGGTTTTGATAAAACTTATGCAATTAGCATGCGTCCATTATGAGTATGCTAAATAATTTCTCTTTAATTGAGTGAATTGAACTATGTAGATAACTAATATACAACATGGCCTCAATCAAATTTATGATGCAGGTTTATTTGTAATTCATTATGATTTTAAATTCATTGTATGAGCTTAGAGCAAATACAAAGGGGTTTCTTTGGGTTAGGATGACAATGATCTTTAAAAAGTTGTTATCTCCCAAAGATCTAATGTTCCTGAAAATTTCTTCGAAACTTTTAGGGTCAGCAACATGAATTTTTTCCATCCATTCATCTCCTTTTAGGGACGTCTCGATTAGATTATCAACAATTACATTGACTTAAATTTCCTCCTATCTTCATTTAGGTCATGTCGCCAATCTTAATTGTTTCCTTAACTATGCTGCTTATCCCAACTGGTCCATGTCTTTACCTCATTTTAGCCATAATGGGTGCAACCTTTAACTTCTCATGGAGGAACACATTTCTTATCCTATCTTTAAGATCATTGTCACTCATCCATCTCAGCATTCTTGTTGGTACTAAACTTATATTTTGGATATTATGTGAGAGCACTACACACGATAGATATTTCCATTATTGAGCTTCAACTATAAGATTATAGACCCATAATCAGTAATAACTTTTCAGGGTCCTCTATTCTTTCTAAGTAGAAGATAGCCGCTAATGCTCACTACATCTAACTACTTCTCCTAGCTTAATGAAAAATAAAAGGTGTAGCCGTGGTTTTTGAAAGTGGTTCTTTTGCCCATTTAAACATATTTGGGTCATCATTTTTTTTTCATTTCATGTATAAGTAGGTCAGGTGAATGTGACCCCCAAGAAAGTAGCATTCCCCTTGACTATGAAGGTGCGGTTGTTACAGCCAAAGAATATGGCTATTTTGCCATTTTGATAGGATTTGTAAGGGATTTGGGGGTTAAAATTAGGGTTTTATTGATATAAAGAGGAATTGACAAAGATACAACCACCAATTCGAGAGGATGACCAACATGCACAACTAATTTAGGGTTCTACTCTCTAATATCTGTTATTCTCTCCAAATTCAACGCAAGAAACTAATTACCCTAGCAATCGTATATAATAGACTTATTTGCTCAAAATTACAGAATTGCCCTTGATGCCCAAAATTACAGTTTTGCCATTAATTCAGTCGCCAGGCCTTTGTTGTTTTTTGTCGCCCATTGCCATAGCCTTTTGCCACCGCACGCCATCAGTTATGAGCCCATCATTACTCCCATCAAAGAACCACATTGTCCACAAGGTGGGATTATGAAATCAATGGGAGCACGCTACTTTAAGCGACGGTGCTCGTCCCCTCATGGCTCTTTTTCCTCAGATGCTATGCCCTCATCCTCATCATCTTCTACAATCAAGACGTGGAGCGCGAGATCCAATCAACGATGTCCTGGTCTGAACTTCTCGTCGCATTGAAAGTATAATCCATTGGCGTGTTTATTTTGGATCTCCTCCTTCGTAAGGTGGTTGAACCTGCAGTCTGGTCGAGGCTCGTTGTTCTTCTCCCGACTTGTTTGAATCCTTCATGGCTAGGATTTCTATACCTCCATCGTATCATTAGTACGGGAGGTGACCCTGTTCATCACTCCTTTAGTAGCCCGCTCCGCAGTGTTCCTATCCTCAACCATCTGGGCCATCTTCATTGTCTTTCATAACTCCCTTGGTGTCAATAATGTAGCTCGGCTCGGATGCTCACCTTAAGCCCCTTCATAAAGTTTCCTTACAGAATCGTTTCAGACATACCTCTTACCTGACCCGATAGTAGCTCAAATCTTTTCATGTATCCTCGAATCATTCTCTCTTGCTAGAGTGTCAAGAGCTGCTCATATATATCACCGCCATGTGTATCGCGGAAATGGTCCAATATGTAATGCTTAAACTTTTCCTACGAACGAACATGTTGCCTCTGTTTCCTCCGCTGGAACCAAGTCAATGCCTTTTCTTCTAAACATAGACCTACCACCATTAGCTTTTCTTCTTCTGTTAGACGGTTCATGGTGAAATACCTCCCATCCATAAGGGTCATTTTCCTAAAGATTGACATCTTCAGCTTTCGGACCCTACTATCAACACTATAGTTTCATTGACCTGCTCTCCTAATTGACTCCTAATTGACTGTCCGTAATGGAACTGCTATAGGCATTCTGTCGTGTGGCTGTGGGACTGATGGGATCACCTACACGAGGAGGAGAAGGCGCACCAAGGAAGGGACCGGCCCACAAGCTTGAACCATGTGCATTTTCGCCATTCTTTGACTTTATTTAGCTTGTTTCTTATTATTTATTTAGCAATAAGGACATACTTGTAATTTGAATCGAAGGGGATTAGTATTAATAGGGGATTAGCCGACCGGCCCTATACTATGCATATTTTGATTAAATTGTGAAATGGAGAGAGTTCTACGAGTTTTACGGGGAAGGTGCGAACGTCCCTTATCAATTAACGTCTTGGAAGAGAAGGTTACCTCTTATTATAGCCTATTTATCTTAATAAAGTTTCAGGTTTTATCGAATTATTTTCAGTTTTCGTCGAGTTCTATCATTTTGGTATCAGAGCACGTCGATTCATGGCGACGGCTACGAGATCCAAAGATCGGATCGATACGATGGAAGGGAAATTTACGGGGGAGATCGCAGGCATAAAGGAAACCATAGCGGCGCATGATGCACAAATCACGAAGATCGATGAGACGATGAATCAACACGGCGAGGCCCTAACAAAAATCATCTTCCAACTTGGGGAGATCTCGGCGAAATTGAACGGAGGTGACACAAACCCTAAAATAGCGACAAAGACGCCACCTTTGGACAAGGGGAAGCACGTAGCGAGAGATTTTGATAATGGGAAGCTCATCGATCACGACGACAGCGATCCAGACGCGGAGGAGCACTCCCGAGAGGTCGGCGGCCCTAGCCGAGTTCTCCATCGGCCTCAGTAGCAACACGGGAACCCCGAGGCTTCACCCCGGGGCCCGCTGCATCCCAGGGCCCCTGGCAAGGGCCGATGACCCTCTCCCAGGTTCACCTGGGGCGACGAACCTTTCCAGGGCTCTGGCGGGCCCCGCCGGCCAGCGGCAGGGCCGTTGGGGCTCTGACATTAGATGGCAGGGCCCTTACCTAGGGCCTCCGGGGCCCCGTTGATCAGGGAAGACAACCCAGGGGGGTTTTGGTGCACAACATGGAGGATGGGAGCATATCAAAGGTTTTTCAGCCTTATTCTAAGGATCTGGTACGTGGTTTCGACGATGATTTTGATCAGGATGTTTTTCAGGAGTATGGCGATGATGGAGGAGGGTTTCGGGACCATCCCGACACTCGGTACGGCGATGACAGAGGACAAGCTCCACCCCGCACCGATGAGGGACGCCCTGGAGAGTTTAGGGGAGGTTACAGAAACTTTGAGGAGGACCACACGGGTAGGTTTGGAGGCAACGACTGGGGTGGACATGGTGGCCGATGAGGAGCCCCACGAGGGGGTCACGGAGTCCATGATAGAGGCCCGGGGGGCATGAGCAGTACTAGGAGTGGTGGCAGCACCACTATCAGCCCATGCACGGCGGGGACACGGAGACCAGGGAACATAAGCCGATGCACATGCTTCGGAAGCTGAAAATGCCTATATTCGAGGGAGAGAATCCAGTGTCGTGGATTTACATGGCAGAGAGATTTTTAGGGTCTCTCGCATGACGGAGGAGCAGAAGTTGGAGGCGGCTGCTAATATGTGGATAGGAAGGCCCTCGCTTGGTATCAGTGGAGGGATGAGATGCGTCCTTTTCGCTCGTGGGAGGAGATCGGGGATCAGATGGTGGAGAGGTTCAAAGATCCCCATCTGGCGAATATTTGGGGGCAGTTACTATCACTCAGGTATGATGGCACCGTGAGGGACTATTTGGAGAGGTTTGAGGCACTGTCAGGACATGTGCATGTGGGTGTCTGACGAGATGATGGAGGGCACCTTCATGACAGGTGCATATGGGTGTCTGACGAGATGATGTAGAGCACCTCCATGAAGGGGCTGAAGGCTACTATTCGTACATAGGTCTGCATGCAGGAGCCTTAGGACCTGATGGAGGCCATAGAGTATGTTCAGATGGCAGAGAACCACCAGTTGGAGAAGAGAAAGGCGAGGGGAGGTTGGAGTGGACCAGTTTCCCGTAACCAGACGTCGATAGGAGGGCAGTAGAGGGCCACTGCTGGAGCGGATCAGGTCACCAAGGAGAAGAGTGGGGATAAGAGTGGTGCACTGCAGGCTGGGGGCAGTTCAAGAGGATGAGTGACGCAGAGATGAGGGAGAAGCACCAGAAGGGTCTCTGTTTCAGGTGCGATGAGAGGTTCACACCATGCCATAGGTGCACAGGGCTCAAGCTTCAGGTGCGTGGGGGCGCAAGCTTTATGTGCTGTTACTTGAGGATGAGGACGATGAGGCTGATGTGGAGAATGAGACTGCTGAGGAGGAGGATGAGATTGAGCACCATCAGCTGGACGTGGCGGAGGTTTTCCTTAACTCCGTTATAGGGTTCACACCGAACCACACCATGAAGTTGAGGGGGCATATCGGTGACCAAGAGGTGACGGTTTTTATTGACAGTGGGGCTACCCATAATTTCATTTCCAGGGGAGATGGCCAAACAGGAGCTTCAGCTGACAAACAGTGGCAACTTCAGTGTTATGATGGGGACATGGAAGAAGGAGAGCAGCCGTGGAGTATGTAGAGGACTTGTGCTGACGCTACATGGGTACATGTGATGGCTGATTTCCTGCCACTAGACTTGGGGAGGACAGATGTTCTCTTAGGTATGACTTGGTTACATACGCTGGGGAGATGACTGTGAACTGGAAGCTGCTCAGGATGGAGTTCCAGGAGGACGAGAGAGCAGTGGTACTAAGGGGGACCCCAGTCTATACAGAGCCTTGGTCTCGCTGAAGACCATAGTGAGGACCATCCAGGCGGAGGTGGGTGGATTCCTGGTAGAGCTATATACGTTAGCAGGAGGGAGGGGTATTGAGGCCAGTAGTGAGCAGTCTATTCCAGGGAAGGTGCATCAGCTGTTGGAGCAGTTTGAGGAGGTCTTCCAGGAGCCTCGGGGACTTCTACCACCTAGAAATCACGAGCACGTCATAGTTTTGCGAGAGGGCGTCTCCCATCAGTGTGAGGCCCTACCGCTATCCACATGCACAGAAGGACGAGATAGAGAGGATGGTGCGGAGATGGTGGGCTGGTGTTATCCAGCCAGTGTGAGCCCTTTTTCCCGTCATGTGCTGTTGGTGAAGAAGAAGGATGTGAGCTGACGCTTCTGCATGGATTACAGTGCATTAAATAAGGAAACAGTGCCTGATAAGTCCCCATACCGTTGATAGACGATCTCTTAGACGAGTTGCATAGTGCAACCATCTTTAGAAGATCGATCGCAAATCAGGCTAACACCAGATCAGGATGCGCGGAGAGGATGTGTCCAAGACTGTTTTCAAGACGCATTAGGGCCACTATGAGTTTTTAGTCATGCCTTTTGGATTGACTAGCACACCTGCCACTTTACATGCTCTGATGAATAAGGTATTCCGGCCATACCTTCGATGACTTGTACTGGTATTTTTCGATGATATCATGGTGTACATTCATTCCCTGGAGGAGCACTTGGACCACCTGCAGGTCGTTTTTCAGGAGTTGCAGTACCACCAGCTGTTTCCGAACAGGAAGAAGCGCTTATTTAGAGAGCCACAGGTGGAGTACTTGGGGCATGTGGTGTCCTCAGAGGACGTAACAGTGGATATGGCAAAGATAGCGACGCTGTTTGACTGGCCGCGCCCCATCACTCTTAGGGACAGATGGGATTTCTGGGTCTGACAGGCTATTATCAGAGCTTCGTGCAGGGTTATGGTACGATCGCTTGGCCACTCACGGAGCTACTTAAGAATGATCAGTTCCTTTGGAGTGATGATGCGACAATTGCTTTTGAGGCCTTGAAAAAGGTCATGACTACCGTACCAGTCCTGGCATTATTAGACTTTTTACGCCATTCATTGTGGAGGCGGATGCTTCGAGACACGGACTGGGGGCCGTATTGATGTAGGATCATCGTCCCATAGTATACTATAGCCAGGTGTTGATAGCTAGAGCCAGACTGCGGTCTGTCTATGAGAGGGAGCTGATGGCCATCATCCTATCCATCCAGAAATGGAGGCCATACTTGTTGGGGATGAGTTTTTTTGGTACGCACTGATCAGAGGAGTCTCAAATACTTTTTGGAGCAGCACATAGTGGCCGAGGAGCACCAAAAGTGGCTGCAGAAGCTTATGTGATACATATTTGAGATCATGTATCGCCCGTGTTTGGAGAACAAGGTGGCTGATACATTGTCACGACGGAATAAGGATAAACACTTGGCAACCTTGTCGGTTTCGGTGCTACAGGACTGGGAGCCACTGCAGTAGGAGGTTGAGCAGGACCAGGGGTTGGCAGGCATATGAGCAACACTTTTGCAGGGGTCTTCAGAGCATCCAGGCTATTCTATATAGGACGCGCGACTATTATATTGGAGACACTTGGTACTACCGAGGACTTCTACACACATCCCAGATATACTCCAAGGATTTCACAGCAGTGCAGTGCGAGGACATTCTGGGGTCTTCAAGACCTATCGGAGACTGACGCGGGAGGTATATTGGAAGGAGATGAAGAAGGATGTTTCGAGGATGGTGGCGGAGTGTGACGTTTGCCAGCGCCACAAGTACCAGGCGATGGCTCCTGGGGGTTTGCTATATCCTTTATCATTGCCAGAGCAGGTCTGTGAGGATCTTTCCATGGATTTCATCGATGGGTTGCCTAAGTCAGGAGGGTACACTGTCATATTTGTTGTGGTAGACCTTCTCAGCAAGTATGCACACTTTATACCACTTAGGCATCTTTACAGCGTAGTGTCAGTGGGCAGATGTGTTTCTGAGGGAGGTTGTTCACTTGTGTGAGCCACCAAAGTCCATTGTCTCTGATAGGGACAATGTTTTCTTGAGTAGATTCTGGCAGGAGCTTTACAGGTTGCAGGGCACAGTGTTGAGGCGGAGCACATCATACCACCCCCAGATGGACGGCCAGACTGAGGTCGTCAACAGGTGTATTGAGACGTACATACAGTGCTTCATTTCAGAGAGCCCAAAGGAGTGGGCCCGTTGGCTAGCTTGGGCTGAGTATTGGTACAGTATGTCATATCACACTGCCGCCCCTTTCAGGATATTATATGGTTGCAACCCTCCACATTTATTGCATTATGGCAGGAGACGACACGAATATCGGATGTGGAGCAGTACTTGGCACAGAAGGATCAAATTTTGGAGGAGCTGAAGCTCCATCTGGCTAGAGCTTAGCAGATCATGAAGGCGAGGTCTGACCTTCATCGCATGGACGTGCAGTTTGATGTGGGCAACATGGTGTACCTAACGCTGCGACCCTACATGCAGAAGTCTTTAGCCCACATGTGGAATGAGAAGCTAGCTCCTAGATACTTTGGGCCTTACGAGGTAGAGGCCAGAGTGGGACTAGTTGCTTATAGATTGAGGTTGCTCCTAGGATCGGTCATCCATCCGGTATTCCATGTATCCCAGCTACTCCAGGTGATTGGGGATCATACACCTTCTCCATCATTGCCGGAGACTCTGACGGAGGATATGGAGGTGATATTGGAGACTGAGGAGTTGAGAGGGGTACACAGAGAGAGCGCTGGAGAGCGGGAAGTGTTGGTTCGATGGAAGGGCTTGTCTGAGCACGAGAGCACCTGAGAGTTAGTAGGCGTCTGATACGATCCGGTGGATCGAATCAATAAAGTTCAGATTTTTAAAAGAGGAAAATATTAAAAGAGGAATTTTATAGAGAATGATTTGCGAAGAACACAAGATAAATGGATCTCCTTCGAGACGAGATCCTGTCTCCTAGCTTTGAATGAACGGATCAAAGCCTAAAAACCCTCACAATTGATAACTCAAAGTGTTTTCACAAATCAAGCATAAAAATAAAATAAAGACGGCTAGCCCTAATTTATAGAAAAATGGGGAATTACTAATCTAGTCTAAAATGACTAGAATACCCCTAACTAACCCACCTACGTGCTACCGCGCCTCCTACGGCGCACGTAAGTGACTAAAGGTGGGTGGGTCCCCCTAGATAGCCGCCGGCCTCCTGTGGTGGGTGCGGGCTCGGGTCCGCATCAATACCGCCCCCTAAAAGAGCCACCTTGTCCTCAAGGTGGAGATCTGGCTTTGAAGGCCCCCGAGGGAAAACAGAGGCTAGGGTCACCTGTCAGAACCACCGTGCGACCCCCCTCCTGGAATTCCATCCTAAGCTGCTTCCAATTCATCTTCACCTCGCCCAACCCCCTCAGCCACTGCACGCACAAAATCACATCGATATTGTCCAACTCTAGGGGCAGGAAGTCTTCCACGATCTGCACTCCTTGTAGGGTCAGACTCAGCCCCTTGCACATCCCACTGGTCTCCTCCCTCCTTCCCGTCCCGGAGAGGACCGTAAACGTCTCCAAGGTGCTCACCTGCAGCCTATGACGATCCACCAAATGTCGAGAGATGAAGTTGTGGGTAGCCCCACTGTCTATGAGTATCGTCACCGGCGCGTCGTTCAATCGCCCTGACAACTTCATGGTATGGTTCGTGGTTACCCCTACCAAGGAGTTCAGGGACACCTCCGCCACATCCAGATGTGCGTGCTCAGCCTCGCTCTCTTCCGTCATCACTGGCTCTCTCTCCTCTGCATACTCCCCCTCGTCCGGCATTATCACGATCTGCATCAGCCTGCTCGCACACCGATGACCGGGACTGAACTTCTCATCGCATCTGAAACAGAGGCCTGCGGCACGCCTTGCCCTCATATCAGCCTCAGTCATCCGCCTACCAGGGATCACTGGTCGGGTTTCCTCTTTCTTCATTTCCGCGTCCCCTGGTGCTACCGTGACCCCCGGAGGTGGGACCGGTGCCGTCTGACTACGTTGGCTCTGGCCTCCCCAAGTTCCCCGAGTGCTCCTCTCCTCCGCATGCTTCTCCTCCGCCTTGTGGGCCAGGCGAAGGACATCCTCCAGTGTCCCCGGGCTCTGCATCCTCAGCTCTGCTCGTATGGAGGGCTTCAGTCCCCTCATGAAATTCCCGATCATCACCTCGTCGGTCACCCCCTTCACCCTACTATTCAGCATCTCGAACTTCTCTACATAATCCCTGACCGTTCCCTCCTGCCTCAGAGCAGATAACTGCTCGTAGAAATCTCCCCCTGGAGTATCCTGGAATCGATCCACGATCATCGCTGACAACTCCTCCCAGGTCCGAAAGGGGGACCGTGCTATCTTCCACCGGTACCAGGCCAGAGCCTTCCCCTCAAAGTAGATCCCGATGGCCTTCAGGACCTCCTGCTCCGTCAGACCCATCACCTGGAAATACCTCTCTGCTCGGTATATCCACCCATCAGGGTCGGTGCCGTCAAAGGTCGGCATCTTCAGCTTCATCAACCTCCGATCTGCGTTGATGTCGCCTAGCTGCCCCCTATCTCCGCCCTGGTCACCTCCCCGGACCACCTCGCCACCCCGAGCCTCCCTCGGGCCTCCCCCGTCAGCTCCGTACAGCTCCTCTGGCCAAGCAGGTCTCTCCCACGCCTCGGGCTGGTAGTAGTGTCCCGGAAACTCTGGGGGTCGTGCCAAATTGGGCCTCGGCCCAGGCGCAAGGGTCTCTGCTCTCCAAAACTGGCCCGCCGGGGCCCCAATAGCTGCTCCCGAGGCCCATCCGCCTCCCGCCATTCCCGGAGTTCCCCCGGGGTGGGGTACGATCCCCGCCACACCCCCAAAGGGCTGGAACGTCGTCATCGGGCCCCCGAATGGGCCGGCCCTACTCGTCGGCCCCCCAGAAGGGCCTGTCGACCAAGCCGGACCCCCGCCTGGGGTCGCCGAGCCTCCCGCACCACCGAAAGGGGGTGCCGCCGCCGAAACGAGGCCCCCAGGGCCTGTCGTCGCTCGAAACAGGCCCTGCGGCCTGTTCGCACCCTCGGATGGGGGTGCCGAGGCCTCCCCGCCCCCGTAGGGGCCTGCCGTCATGTCCAAACCCCCTCCGGGGTTCGCCCAGTGCTCCCCGCCCCCGGAGGGGCTCGCCGGTGGCCGCAGGGGGCCTGGCGGCCTCGCCCAGGCCTGGGAAGGGCCGGGCGGGGCCGCCGAAGCCCTGACAGGCCCAGGCGGGCCTGTCGACGTGTTTCCCGACCCGCGCGGGTCTGCCGGCACCCATTCGGACTCGCGCGACCCTAGGGTTGGCCCCACCGGCCCTCCTTGCTCCCTCGGGTGGCCGTCTTGTGTTGGAAATCCGCTGGGGGCTGATTCTAGGGTAGAATCCCCCCTTCTTGGATCCCCTTGCCTCGATCTCCCCCTTTCGCCACCGTGAGGGCTTGAATCATCTCTTTCAATTCTCGGAGATCTCGGCCTTGTTGCGCGGCATCCGTCCTCATCCCCCGAAGTTCGATTTGGATATCTTCTTGTGAATGGGCGTAATCCTTGAGTGAATCTCCCATCGTTTTCTTCAATCCTTCGAACCTCTCTTCGATCTCCCGATTGAGATCCTCCCGTAGCCCTTGAATCTTTTCTTCAACCGCATCCGCCTTCGATCGAGTGTTTGCCGCCATTTGGATCTAGTGCTCTGATACCAATTTGATACGATCCGGTGGATCGAATCAATAAAGTTCAGATTTTTAAAAGAGGAAAATATTAAAAGAGGAATTTTATAGAGAATGATTTGCGAAGAACACAAGATAAATGGATCTCCTTCGAGACGAGATCCTGTCTCCTAGCTTTGAATGAACGGATCAAAGCCTAAAAACCCTCACAATTGATAACTCAAAGTGTTTTCACAAATCAAGCATAAAAATAAAATAAAGACGGCTAGCCCTAATTTATAGAAAAATGGGGAATTACTAATCTAGTCTAAAATGACTAGAATACCCCTAACTAACCCACCTACGTGCTACCGCACCTCCTACGGCGCACGTAAGTGACTAAAGGTGGGTGGGTCCCCCTAGATAGCCGCCGGCCTCCTGTGGTGGGTGCGGGCTCGGGTCCGCATCAATGGTGGATCGTATCAAATAAAGTTCAGATTTTTAAAAGAGGAAAATATTAAAAGAGGAATTTTATAGAGAATGATTTGCGAAGAACACAAGATAAATGGATCTCCTTCGAGACGAGATCCTGTCTCCTAGCTTTGAATGAACGGATCAAAGCCTAAAAACCCTCACAATTGATAACTCAAAGTGTTTTCACAAATCAAGCATAAAAATAAAATAAAGACGGCTAGCCCTAATTTATAGAAAAATGGGGAATTACTAATCTAGTCTAAAATGACTAGAATACCCCTAACTAACCCACCTACGTGCTACCGCGCCTCCTACGGCGCACGTAAGTGACTAAAGGTGGGTGGGTCCCCCTAGATAGCCGCCGGCCTCCTGTGGTGGGTGCGGGCTCGGGTCCGCATCAGCGTCATGTCGCAGCAGTTTTCTGGCTTCCACCTAGAGGACAAGGTGGCTCTTTTGGGGGAAGTAGTGATGATATCATCACCTACATGAGGAGGAGGCACACCAGGAAGGGACCGGCCCACAAGCTTGAACCCTGGGCTTTTTTGCTATTCTTTGACTTTATTTAGCTTGTTTCCTATTATTTAATTAGCAATACGGGCATACTTGTAATTAGAATTGAAGGGGATTAGTATTAATAGGGGATTAGCCGGCCGGCCCTAGACTGCATATTTTGATTAAATTGTGAAAGGGAGAAAGTTCTACGAGATCTACGGGGAAGATGCGGATGTCTCTTATCAATTAGCGTCTTGGAAGAGAAGGTTACCTCTTATTGTAGCCTATTTATCTTAATAACGTTCCAGTTTTGATCGAATTATTTTCAGCTTTCGTCGAGTTCTATTAGGGACCTCTAAATTTCCTAGGCAAAAATCCTTCTACTGCACAGTCGTCCCCTAATCCATCGTCAAACCAATATGAGTATCCACTGTCAGCATCAAAGCCCCAGTAGTCGTTGCCATGGTTGCCGAAACCCCCTTGTATCCGTCGGACCCAATGGTCCGTCACTGGGCCTCGATGGGCCCCCAAGTGAATCTTAGGGGCCGTGTGTCCCTGGACTCTTTCGCTGGGCCCGCGGGCCCTGTGGAAAGTCACATGGGGGTTGTTGGGCCCATTGGGCTCTTCCCATAGGCCGCTGCATCAAGAGCAGATGCCCGGGTCATGTGGCCTTCTCCCGACTTCGGTCACACCCCCCATAGGTTTGGGACGAGCGGTCTTTGCTCTTCGTGCGCAGATCGTCGTCGTTTGGATGTAGATCTTCTGCAAAGGGGATGGCTTTCACTTTGTCCTTGTTTAAAAATTGCATCTTTTGCCTTGGATCTTCGTCGTCGTTCATATCTGGCTTCGTAGTCTCATTCTTAGGCGGAGGTCAGCTCTTCAACTCTGATACTTATTGCATTAGGGTTTCCATCGATGATTTCATTCAGGAGTTGTAACGCATCGGACTTGGGTGTCGTCGCACTCACAATAATTTTGTAGGCTTTGCAGTTACCAGTGAAGTCAATATAGTAATAAACATGAAATATTTATAAAAGAAAGGAAATACTCATTTTATTTCATCTTTCAAAGGAATCACATTGTCTAAAGCAGAAAGAAACTACATCGCTCAACTAAATAATACTTAAAGAATATAACCGAAGAGAAAGATAAAAACTCTCCTGTCAACTCAGAAGCTCAGAAAGCAGCGTCCTCGACTGGAAACTCAGACTCCTCGTACTTCGTAGCCTCCTCTCCAAACTGTTCGTACCTGATGGAATTGAACCATCATTAATAAAGTAGATTGAATCCATACTAAACAGTTAATCAATTTATCTTACAGGAGTTAATAGGCATGCAATGGAAACTGTAAAGGAAACCTGACACAATTTTGGTAGCAGTGAGGGTCTAGTTTAGCAACTAACTAAAAGACTAGTGATGTGACTTATAAGAGGAGAGCGCGATATGCAACATGAAATCCACCTTGGACCGCGTGGTGCTACACCAGGCCGAGTATAAAGGTTAACTGTAGCATGAACTCAGTATCCATAAAGGGACATCCTCTCAGATTGGGGCCATAAGTATGGCTTCAATCGCTACCGTACTCTCTCAAGTATAAGTTACCCCAAAACCCGTGATGTTAAGTATATTTGTTCTAGTTCTAGGATGTCAAGTATCATATTCATGTCTCTAATCCCTAAATTAGATAATTAGAGAGTTATGCAAAACTATGTTCAGGATGTCATATCTTGTGTAAGTAACAGGTGTACAAATATCATTTTATAATCACATTGCATAACTTCTAATCATGTAATTTAGTATACACAACTCAAACATCCAATCTTTAACACATCCAGTCTCATAGGCAGAAAACATAGTTTATCAACAATTAAAGTTGACAATTTCAGGAAATGCATTTAAAGCACATGATTTATAAGTAATAAATGAAAAACGGAAAGTAATAAAAAAGTTATGGAAAAGACTCAAATGGATCAGATTTTTGTTTGGCACCATATATGTTGTGGTCTACATACCTAGAGGGGTTGCTCGGTCCATTGTGTGAATACACGAGATGTCCATCTTAAGTCCATGATGTTTAATTAGTAAAAACCAGACCAAACAATGGAAAATCAGGTCAGAACAGATCAGCTAGTAGGGGGCAGTGCATCAGGGACAACACACGACACAGAGGGCAGCACACATGAAGCATTCAAGGGAACTGAACATGCAAGGAAAACACAACTGAACATCTAAGAGAAAATAGAACTGGACTTAGGGAAAAGAACGGAACTGGACTTAGGGAAAAGAATGGAACTGGACTTAGGGAAAAGAACTGAACCACTAACAAGTAGGTATCACGCAAACTGAACCATTAACAGATATGTATCAGTTAAACTGAACCACATGTACACTAAACATCTTACATGCAGGGAAAAAGAAGACAGTAAGCCAACGAGCAAACAGAGCAATACTCGAGCAAGATACTCTACTGCACATGTAAACTGAACATCATACATGCAGGGAAATGAACTTTCTATGCAAACAGATAACCATCAGCAAGGCAGCAACAGAAAATATACCCAAGAACAAGATTGGCCTAACCCAGGAGAAAACGTAGACAACCCCCAAGACGTACCTTCCACCTTGGCGGCCGATCACAACTAAGAAATCGAGGCAAATGTCTAAAGCAAAACACCGAACAATGGCAAAGAATGCCGTAAACCTAGATTGGTGCCAAAATAGATTCATGGAGTAATGCTCTCTAAAAAAACGCATGAATCATCATATCCATCTCTGAAAAATAAACAATTAAAAAGTCTAATAGGGATTGAATCTACTTGCACCAAAGTTTGCGAGAAGAAATTAGAAATCCGAAAGCCTAGAGTAAATTCGAAAGCTCCAGAAGCAAAAACCGAAGCCCTAGGAGCAAAGCCGAAGCCCCAAGAGCAAAACCGAAACCATAATGAGAAAAAAACTGAAACACTCGAGCAAGATCCGAGCCCCATGAGCAAATCCGAAAATCCCAGAGCAAAAATCGAAAGATTTTTAAGAGAGTAATTTTCGCATAAAGAAAAAACCTTAGATTCATCTCATAAAAATAGAAGAGGAGAGGGATAATGGATGTAAAAACTTATCGCGCAAAGATCGGGATCCAAAATCGTTGAGATTTCCTCGTGAGAGAATCACGCGTCGTCGGATAACATCAGGGTTTCGAAAACCCTATCATATCGTTGCCGTTGTCGCTGCTGTTCGCGAGGGAAAGGAACGAAGAGAGCTCGGGCTTTTGCTGGGCTCATGCGGGAGTGAGTGGGAGAGAGAGAAATGAGAAAACAAAAGGATTTTAGTGGGCTGTAGGGATGGGCCTTTGGGCTCCAAAGCAAGTAAAGAAAAAAAAGAAGAAACGAATTCGTTTTTTTTTAAAAAGTTAGTGGGCCATTATAGGAGTCCATCGATGAAAGTCTTTCCTCAAGCTTATCCACCTTCGAAAATTTCTCTTCAAACTTTCCCGCCAATATTTGATGTTATTCCTTGAGGAACTCTGCTTCACTTGCCAATTTTTCTTCCAAGGCGTCAACTTTTCTCGTTGCCATTAGGATCGAACTACTCTGGTTCCAATTTGATAGAATTTGCAAGTTATTTGGGGGTAAAACTAGGGGTTTATTGATATAAGAGGAATTGACAATGATACGGCCACCACTTTGGGAGTATGGCCAACTCTCCCAACAAATATATGGTTCTACTATCTAATCTCTACTATTCTATTCAAATTCAACATAAGAAACTAATCACCTTAGCCCATCATATATATAATAGACTTATATGTCCAAAATTACAGAATTGCCCCCCTTATGCTCAAAATTACAATTTTGCCACTGGTTCAGCCGCCATGGCCTTTGCTGTTGTTTTGCTGACCCTTTCCATAGCCTTTTGCCGCCAAACCCCATCAGTTATGAGCCCACCACATTGTAACCTGGAATACATTCATGCTGTTTATTCTGAGAGTGGTGAAGGAGTCCTTTATGAGTATCAGTTTTTCTCTAGAAGTCTAGCAGATAATATGGGATGAGGGGAAGCCTTCTGCAGTTTTCTATGGCATGTTGCATGTACATATATAGAGAGAGGAAAATCTTTTGGCGAATATAGAGGAGGCTTCAGAACATGATTTTCTAAATCAGGTCCTTCACTTAAATCTCATCAGGGATATGCTGACTGTGTTTTTTGCTTCTTATCAGAGAACTACCCAACTGACGTTGATGGTCCATCCTAATCAGAACTGGAAGATAATTCTCAACGTATTGTTAAATCTTATGCTATGATCATTTCTCGCTATTGAAGAAGGGGGACAAGATATTTAATTTTCAGATTTTAATTTATGTTTGAATTATCAAACACTTTTTGATTCTGACCTTTACATATGGAAGGAAAGATGCTAAGGCCATGATATGATTTGGAAAGGACTGAAAGAAGATTCTAAGAGAAACAAAGGTTTTACCTTCTTTTTTTAAATAATGTTGTGAATTATTACTGACTGCAAACTAAATATTATTGTTGGCTACAAAAAAGAGCAAATGCAAAACTAAAGTAGATTTTTTCACAGGAGCAACAATTATTTTGATACAATTTAACTAGAAGCACTTGTTATCAGCATGAATGTAAAGAAGATAGGATAGGAGACAGTCAATTTATGCAAAAGAACACAGCCTTGCTAATATTCTGTGTGTATGAATCTATAACCTACTGGCCTTTTTGTTGTCGATATAATTAAGGTGGTAGACTCCCATTTTTTCTCCAAGGGAGAGTAAGGGAGATTCGATGTCAAATAAGTGTTACAAGGAGCACTTACAAACTCCACCATTTGCTAGTGGTTTACAATTAACCTCCTCTTAACTCCCTTTCTTAATGGGGCTCCAACCTCTATAATAAATGAAATAAATATTGTCATGTTATTGGTAGTTTTGAAAAATACTGCTATACTGGTATCTGTTCATTACCAGCAATCTCTTTTTAGGTGCCACAATTTGTTGACTATTGTCCTTCCACGTCACTCGTTAACCAAATGTAGTAGAATTTAACTTTGCCAGCAATACCTTTAACAACTAGTGGATAATTGCTGGTGCAAGTATGTAAACCATCAATATTTTGGAAGCTGGGATACCAAGCATTCATAAAATTTTCTTCACCACCAATTATAATTAAATGATTTACTATCTGTTATTTGATTTAATAATCCTTTATATTGGAATGATTCGATAGTCAAATGGTTTGTTGGTAAATAAGGTAGTAGATGTTTTTGTTGTACTGGATAGGAAAAAAATATTGATTGCTAAATCATTTACTAGTAACAAACTTTTGTAGTTTTATTATCAATGCTTGCGTGAAATACCAACATATTATATGTTGCTAGTAATTGAAAAGATAAGGTATATACTTTAGGCAATATTAACAAATATGTTATGTATTTTTAATTATTCCAGTCTTGACTGGACTATGTTGATACATACTCATTTGCATGCAATTTAGATGTCATTGTACTACTGTGGAAAAGTTATAACATTATTAGTATAATAATATAATGCTGGTGAATATGAGATTTAAAAAAATACTGCTAAGAGAAAATTATACTTGTTTTTCAATGTACGTAATGCCTGACTCTTCCAACATAGAATATCTTTTTATCTCTTTTCGTTTGAATAAGGGAAAAATTGGTTCCTAACTGGTTTTGAGATAAACCTAGTTGAACTAGGGCAACCATCTACAAATGCAACATGTCATGGCTGTTATGGAAAGAGTCAACACACACACACACACACACACACACACACACACACACACACACACACACACACACACACACACACACGTGCGCGCATGCACGCGCGCGCGCACACACACAAGTTCCGACAATATTGCATGTTTCTCTTTATTTCTGAATTATTTTGAGTGTGCCTTTCTGTTAACTGAAAATTAACAAACATAAAGCTAAAAGTTAAATTGGTAACACCAAATATATCTCATTTATATGATTAATTTGCACTCACCAATCCATTGCTGTCATCTTTCAGTTTCTCACTTATTGATGATGCCTCTCAACCATGGTTTGAAATCTTGGTTTCGATTTCGATGTTGGCTGGTGGTTTATATCACATTATCTGCTTTACTGGAAATATCGAGTGATACATGCTAGACATTATGTATCGATTGCCTTAGCTCGACATAGTTGTTAGTTGCAAGTAAATCTGTTTTTATGAAGTGGTTCATCTATCCATAAGTTATGCCCATCTATTTTCTCTTTTTTAAATCCAGTTCATACACAGATCATCTTTGTGAATCATATAAATCAATTAATTCACCTACAGCATGTTTTCATTTTAGAGTTTGATATTTTAGCCTCATAATCCATGCATCCAAAAAGTTCATACACATTTCTACTCAAATAGTAACATAATCAATTTCATTCTATAGATTGAAACATACCTAAATTCATCATAGTTTTATACAAATCAACAATTTGACAACATATTACATAAAATTTAGTCATATATATCGATGCAACTAAATAAAGATGTCAAATATATAAATCATGTAAGGTGAACAAAAAATTGTGTAAGCTATATACGACACGTGTCCAAAAAGTTTGAGAAAAGTGTTCTGACATATGCCCATAAAAGTGTAAGGAGAAAAGTGTTCTGCAGGAATCGGATTCTGTCATGTCTCAGCATCGCGTCTCACATCATCATGTGAAAATAGCTCGACCTTAACCTCAGGTCCTGAGACATATGTTCAGCATTAGACATATGTTCAGCATTTGACTGAGTCATCTCTGACCTGACCATCAACAACTCATCAAATGTGACATGTCTACTGGTAAATGTCTTCTTGGTTTCAGGATCTAACAACCTATAACCATTCACTCCGTCAGGGTATCCCACCAATATGGCCTTCCTGTCCCTCAAATCAAGCTTGTCCTCATTTTGTAGAGCATATGCTTGACATCCAAGTACCTATAAGTAAGAGTAATCACCGGTCTTTCACGTCCACTCCTCTGAAATCTTGAAGTTGATTGCCAAAGATGGTAGTCTATTCACTAGGTGCATGTCGGTAGTCAAAACTTTATCCCAATATTCCTTCGTGAGTCTAGCAGTCAGCCTTAATCAACGAAACTTCTCCAACAGTGTCCGATTCAACCTTTCTGCTACACCATTCAATTGTGAATCACCAAATGTAGTGTAGTGCCTCAAAATATCATGTGATCTGCAGAAAACTTTGAATACACTCGACATGTATTACCCACTGTTATTTGACCTCAACACCTTGATGGTTCTTCCGGACTGCTTCTCAACAAAGGCTTTCCAAGCCTTAAACTTCTCGAAAACTTGATACTTAGACTCCATCAAATATATCCATACCTTCCTCGAGTAGTCATTGATGAATGATGTGAAATACTTCACTCTCCAACGGTAGGTACAGAAGTTGGCCCCCCATATATCTGAATGCACGTAATCCAGTGGCCACTTGTTGTCGTGCTCTACAACCCCGAACCATGTCTTCGTCAGTTTGACTTCTATACACTTCTCGCAGAACTTCAATCTCTCATTCTGGCTTCAATCAGATTCCTCTTGCGAAGCACATCAAGCGACTTATCGCTCGGATGTCCAAGGCGAAGATGTCACAACTTGGCCGATCCTTCACCACTTGAGTCCTCAGAGATACTAACTTCACCCTCCACGATGTGCCACTGCAGCATATATAGGTTCTGTACCCTTCTTTCTTTCATCACTATCAGAGACCCCTTTGACACTGTTAGGAAGTCACCATCAATGACCGTCCTGCATCCTAATCCAGCTAGATCTTCAATGTAAATCAGACTTTTCTTCAAGTCTGGCACATTACGAACATCTGTCTAAGTCCTAATAACTCCATCATACATCTTACTTCTTACTTATCCAACTCCTACTGTATTACAAGCCATATTGTTACCCATCAGCACTTTCCCGCATTCTCTAGGACAATATGAATTCAACCAGCTTCTATGCGGCGTCAAGTGGAAGGAACATCCCGAATCCAAGAGCCATGATATCCCCATGATCTCCAGATGTAGTTGCCATCAGAATCTCTACGTCATCGCTATTGTTCTTACAGAAGTAGAACTAGAAGCATCTTCATTTCCTTTCCTTTCCTTTTGCTCTTCAACTTGGGGCTGTCTTTTCTCCAGTATCTAGTCTCTTTGCATAAATGACATCTGTCTCTGTGCTCACATGACTTTGATCTCGACCGACCTCTGTGCTTTCTTGAACCATGACCGTTCTTAGAATCCTGACATCCTTTGATGAATACAGCATCTCCTTGATCACCATTATCCCGACCAGTTACCTTCACACGGAGAACTTCGAAATGGATCACAGACTCAATTTCCTTCAATGATAATGTGTCATGCACATATTACATAGACCAGACTAATGTGTCGAAGTAATATGTCAAAGAACACAACCGTATCATCGCCAACTGTTCATCCTCGATGTTCACCCCCATATTCCACATATCTGCAATGATCTTCGTGAACGCATCAAAGTGATCCTTGACATGCGTGCACTTCCTCATCTTCAATTTATACCGTTGTAACATCAAGTACAGCCGGCTCGTCAGATTCTTTTTCGCATACAGTGCATCCAGCTTCTTCCAAAGCATGGTTGCAGTTTCTTCCTCGGACACCTTCCAGAGTACTTCATTTGATAATGACAATTGCAGTGCACTCAAAGCTTTTCACTCCATCTCTGATTTCTCTGCTTCCGTGACATGTGCATCCATTTTGTCTTTCTCAAAGACAATCTGATAGCACCAGTCTCTCATCAAGAACGCCTTCATCTTCAATCGCCACAGACTGAAGTCATTCCTACCCGTGAACTTATCCAAGCTTGAACGATGTGGTAGATGACTACATATTGACCTTCTACTTTCTTCTCACCAATGCTCTGATAACACTTGTCGGGATGCCATCCAGAAGAATAATGTGAAACACAAGATGTGTTCGCAGCGGAATAATATATGATCTGCTACTAACTAAACAAACAGATTAAGATCTTGAAGAAATCATAGAAAGCACAAAATAAATTACCACAAACACAGATCAAGCAATCACACAGATAGACACATGATTTATACTAGTTCGTCGCAATGTGTCGCTTATGTCCAGTCTTTTATTGTCACGGTTTCTACTAAATCAGAGATGTATCACAAGACTTTACACCAACTATCATGATCTCCAACAACGAGCGAACCCTTTTGACAATGTAAATTTAGCAATATACAAATTACAAGGTCTCATGCATACTAAGCAGTGCAGAAATCTTACTAGAAATCCTGAAACAAGGACTACCTCCTCTTCCAAAGCTCGTAACCATCTTGAACTCTCTCCCAACGCAAAACCTTCAGCGTATGTCTGCGCGTGCTGCGTAGGAATCAATAATTAGGGTTGTTACGCCTATTTGGCCGAAGCCCGAAGGACACGAGCCCAGAAACCCGACTGCCGATCAAAAGCCCATCTGCGCACTCAGGCCCACACGGCAAGGCCCTATAGAGGACCCCCCGAATATCGATCCGATCCGGCCCCGATAACGCGCTGGTCACTCGCCCACTCCTGCGATAACTACTCCCCCAGACCCGTTACCACTTAATGGTCGTTATGGGGAGGTGCAGGGATGGCGCAGGAAGCGGCGAGGGGCGGGCGGATTGAGGGGGCACGATTGGGGCCGGACGAGGGACGTGAGTCGTGGGCAATCACGGCGGGAGGTCTATAAAAGGGCCGAAAAGACGACTGGAACGGGGACCGCATCTCAGGTATCTAAAACCTAAGGTACTCCATCAACGACCTAGTTCCCCCATTTCATCTCCTTCCTCCCCCGCTCGCGCCGTGAGACGCCGTTCCGATCTTCTCTCGAGTCGAACCGTCTCCGCCGGGCCTCCTCTCTCAGATCATTGTCTGACTTAGGCATCGGAGGGGATTTGGCCGGAACCAAGGTCCGGCCCCCCTGACGAGTGTTCTCGTCTACGCAGGAGGACATCAGATCCACGGGCCGAGGCTTCCCCTCCGCCCCTCGCTGGCCACGCATCAAGCGAGACGACCGAGGCTGCCCCTCGTCGCCCGCCCGACCGAGGCCGAGCACGACCGTCCGAGGCCGAGCGTTTCACACCGGGCCGAGGCTTCCCCTCCGCCCCGCGACCGGCCACGTAACCAGTGGGACGATCGAGGCTACCCCTCGTCGTCCGACCGTCCGAGGCCGAGCGTCTCAACTCGGGTCGAGGCTTCCACTCGCCCCCCTTGTGACCGAGGATCCCGATTCGGCCCAGCCGACGCGCTCCACGTCGTCCGCAACTCCGACTCGTGCCTCGTCTGCACCGACTCGACATACCAGAGGGACCCAAGCGGGCCCCTTGACCACGTTGACCGGGTTATCCACGGTTAACGCTTTTGTAGTGAGAAAACACTCTGAAACATCTGGCGCCGTCTGTGGGAACGAACTGTCCCATGAAGAAACAAACCACACCTGCAATGACGCGTCTTCACCCGTCTCGACGAAAGGAGAGCAAGGCTCTGACGCGAAGCGACATGGCCCGCCATCGTTGGCAAGAATGGGCCCGGGCCCAGCGCGAGGAGGATCGTGAGGAGAGGACCGGGAGACCCTCACCGTCCCTACCGGTCGGGAGACCGAGCACGTCTGTAACGGCGCGCTGCTCGGACGTAGCTTTGGTGGTGTCGGTGATCATAGACACAACCATGGTACGGCGACTGCTAGTCGACACCGGCAGCTCCTGCGACGTCCTCTTCATGTCAACCCTGGAAAAGATGGGGCGGCGGAAGGAAGACTTGCGACCCCGCTCGGGTCCCGTGGTGGGATTCACGGGTCATTCCACCCCCATCATCGGCACGATCCATCTCCCGGTAACACTCGGAGGCCCACCAGACTTGGTGACCCTGGCGGTAGAATTCATCGTATTGGGGATCGGGTCGGAATACAACGGGATCATCGGTCGACCCCTTCTCAACGCCATCGGCGCGGTGGTCTCGACCCTCCATCGGACTATCAAGTTCCGAACGCCCGGGGGGATGGGGCAAGTCGAAGGCGACGCGGGGAGACCGAATACCTGCTATCAACTGGCGGAGGAAGGTCCCGAAGATCGTCTAGTCGACCGGATGGCCGCGCTCGACTTAAGGGACGGGCCGAGGCCCACCCCTGCGGAGGAGCAAGAGCAGATCCCGGTCACGGACGTTGAGGGCCGGTTCGTCTCAATCGGGAGAGGGCTAAGCCACGACCTGAGGAGCCGACTGGTCGAGTGCCTGGAGGCGAACCTAGACGTCTTTGCTTGGTCACCAGAGGACATGCCCGGCGTGGATCCCCAGGTGATCGTCCACTAGATCAACGCCGACCCCAACTTCAGGCCGGTCAGGCAGAAGAAGCGGAACCTGGGCGGCGAGAAGATGAAGGCGGCCTCCGAGGAAGTGGAACGTCTCCTCGACGCCGGCTTCATACGAGAAGTCTGGTACACGGAGTGGCTGTCAAATGTGGTGATGGTCAGGAAACCCAACGGGAAGTGGCGAATGTGCGTGGACTTCAGTGACCTCAACAAAGCCTGTCCCAAGGACAGCTACCCCCTGCCTCGCATTGACCACCTGGTGGACAATGCTTCGGGGTACGAGATGCTTAGCTTCATGGACGCCTACTCAGGGTACAACCAAGTCCAGATGGACCCCCGGGACGAGGAGATGACAGCCTTCACGACGGACCAGGGAACATACTGCTACAAGAAGATGCCCTTCGGCTTGAAGAACGCAGGGGCCACCTACCAGAGAATGGTCAACAAAGTTTTTCACTCCCAGATCGGGAGGAACCTGGAGGTATACGTCGACGACATGCTTGTCAAGTCAAGAAAGCCGGAGGACCACATCGCCGACCTTCGTGAAACCTTCGAGCGGTTGCGGCGACACAACATTCGACTCAACCCCACGAAGTGCACGTTCGGGGTAAGATCTGGCAAATTCTTGGGGTTTATGATAACTAACCGTGGCATTGAAGCTAATCCTGACAAGATCGAGGCACTGATCAACATGCGTGAGCCGACGACGATCAAAGAGCTGCAGAGGCTGAATGGGCGCATCACAGCCTTGGGGCGATTCCTATCCAAATCGGCGGAAAGATCGCTCCCCTTCTTCAAAGTTCTGAGGAAAGCGATCGCGGAACCATCGGACAACAGGAAGACGATACTATGGGACGAAGACTGCTCCAGGGCGTTCGCGGATCTCAAGGAATATCTCCGCAGCCCACCTCTCCTGTCCAAGCCACGGGAAGGGGAGTCGCTAAGCCTTTACCTGGCGTGCGCGGAGGAAGCAGTGAGCTCGGTGCTGATCCGGGAAGACGATGGGGTGCAGTGGCCGGTATACTACACGAGTCGGATCCTGAAGGGGCGGAGGTGCGATACTCGCCCATGGAGAAACTGGCGTACGCCCTCGTTCTCTCAGCGCGAAGGCTCAGGCCCTATTTCCAGGCCCACACCATACTGGTCTTGACCGACTCACAGCTGGAGCAGAATCTCAAGAGATTCGACCGAATGGGAAGGATGCT
Organism: Scilla litardierei; assembly: GCA_030789695.1. Taxonomy (NCBI): domain Eukaryota; kingdom Viridiplantae; phylum Streptophyta; class Magnoliopsida; order Asparagales; family Asparagaceae; genus Scilla; species Scilla litardierei. The sequence continues at coordinate 154,581,112 of CM061141.1, forward strand.
GAACTGGGGGGTGGAATTGAGCGAATTCGACCTCCGATTCAAACCGCGCACGGCCATCAAAGGGCTGGCCTTGGCTGACTTCATCGCTGAGTGCACGACGGAAGGAGAACATCCTCCAGAGGAAGAAGGCTCAGCAACGGTAATCGCCCAACCCTTGTCTTTTCTTTCGGCTGACCACCACCAGTCAGGAGTTCCAGGAGCGTGGATAGTCCATGTGGACGGATCGGCCACACAATCAGGAGGCGGGGCTGGGATCGCGATCCGATCTCCGGAAGGGAACGTCGTGGAGTACGCGTTGCGGTTCGAGTTCCCGGCCACCAACAACGTGGCAGAATACGAAGCGGTGATCAACGGCCTGAGACTGGCTCGGGAGCTTGGGGCCGAATCTGTGCGCCTCCTCAGCGACTTGAAGCTCATTGTCAACCAACTTCTGGGAAGTTACGAGGCGCGGGAGGAGACAATGCAGAGGTATCACGCCGTTGCCAAAGCTGCGCTCTCCAGGTTCAAAAACGCGGAAGTCTTGCATCTTCCGCGGTCGGAGAACGCACTGGCGGACGCGTTGTCGAAGCTAGCCTCGTCCTCGCCTAAGGAGCTGAGCCGCACTATCTACGTGGAGAACCTGTAGTCCCCCAGCACGGAGGAGCGGGAGGTGATGGCGATCGACCAAAATCCCACCTGGATGGATCCGATCATTTGGTACCTCACTCATGGGGAAGTGCCGACGGATTGTGACGAGCGTCGGACCCTGGAGAGGAAGGCACTCCGATACGTGATCCATGAGGGGACGCTCTACCGGAGGCGCTGGACGAAGGCTGATGTCCTCCCGTACCTGAAATGCATCGGACCGCAGGAAGCCGACTACGGCCTACAGGAGGTTCACGAAGGGATCTGCGGAAATCACCACGGGGGCAAGATGGTTGCACAGAAAATCTTGAGGCAGGGATACTACTGGCCGACCCTGGCACAAGACGCAACAAGCTACGTCCAAAAGTGCCAGGAATGTCAGAGGTATGCCCACCACTCCTTAACTCCCCCATCGGAGCTCATCCCTATCGTGAGCCCCATCCCCTTTGCGAAATGGGGGCTCGACATCCTCGGACCGTTTAAACCGGGCCGGGGGCAGCGGAAGTATCTGATAGTGGCGGTGGACTACTTCACCAAATGGACCGAGAGGGAATCCACCTGCACTCAACGAAGAAATGAGAGACCAAGCAGAGCCCAGGCAACCTCGAATGGCGAATGCTCGGGGAGCTTACCCAAGGGCCACACCGTCTTACGCAAGTTATGGTCACTAAAGAGGACGTCAATCAACCGCTCCCTCGCAGGAATCGCCAGCATGTCCTTCGCCGTCTGCTGCTCGGCGACAGTCGGCTCACCCAGATCGAGGATGACTGCGCCGGCCGACTCCCACCGAACCGGGAAAGGTACACTCGACGGGAACGTGACAAACACGTATTCCCCCTTCCAGCGCTTCAGGGAGCTCGGCAACCCCAACACCAGGGTCATCTTCGGGCGGATGCTGATGTAAATCCACGCCCCCGATTGGTGGTGGCTCAGGCGGTAGAACTGGGCGAAGAGACGAAGAGAGGGCGCCACTCCCCTCAGCATGCAGACGACGACGAATCCGACGAGGAGCCCGATGGCATTGGGGCAGAATTGACACAGGCACACGTTGTGGGCCTGGAGGAACTCAACGATGAAAGGGTGGAGCGGGAAACGAAGCCCGAAGCGGAAGCACTTCTCATATATCCCAACCTCGTTGGGACCGGGAAGGCAGATCCGCTCGTCGGCCCCAGGGGCACGAGCCGAGTAAGGCGGAAGCAGGTAGGCGGAGCGCATGCTCCCGATGGCGGTGGCACAGATCGACGAATGCCACGACAAGACCTCTGGGGGCACCCCTGAAAGTTCACCCCCGTGCCGACGGATCGCCGAAGGAGGGCTACCCGCCAGGCCAGGAGCAGCGTCGCGCTCCGGCCGACCCGAACCCGTGGCAGAGGAAGACGACATGAGGCAGAGCTCAGGCAGAATCGGGATCAGCGCAAAGAAGAAAACGACGGGATGGCGGCTCACAACCCACTCGGCTTCTCAACCTAAGACGACCCCGCGAGCGGTGGGGATAAGCTTGCAGCTACACGTGGCAGCATCAGAGGACCGACGACGCTTCGGAGCCCACGTCTTAAAAGTATCGAACGAACCAACTCATGATGACGACTAATAAATGAGTCGGCATCGACTGACGAGCCTGTCAAAGTCGGCGGAAGTCACATCGGCCGAGCCGAACCGGCCGAGGCCGATCGACCCGACCAATGGGGGCAATTGTTACGCCTATTTGGCCGAAGCCCGAAGGACACGAGCCCAGAAACCCGACTGCCGATCAAAAGCCCATCTGCGCACTCAGGCCCACACGGCAAGGCCCTATAGAGGACCCCCTGAATATCGATCCGACCCGGCCCCGATAACGCGCTGGTCACTCGCCCACTCCTGCGATAACCACTCCCCCAGACCCGTTACCACTTAATGGTCGTTATGGGGAGGTGCAGGGATGGCGCAGGAAGCGGCGAGGGGCGGGCGGATTGAGGGGGCACGATTGGGGGCGGACGAGGGACGTGAGTCGTGGGCAATCACGGCGGGAGGTCTATAAAAGGGCCGAAAAGACGACTGGAACGGGGACCGCATCTCAGGTATCTAAAACCTAAGGTACTCCATCAACGACCTAGTTCCCCCATTTCATCTCCTTCCTCCCCCGCTCGCGTCGTGAGACGCCGTTCCGATCTCCTCTCGAGTCGAACCGTCTCCGCCGGGCCTTCTCTCTCAGATCACTGTCTGACTTAGGCATCGGAGGGGATTTGGCCGGAACCAAGGTCCGGCCCCCCTGACGAGTGTTCTCGTCTACGCAGGAGGACATCAGATCCACGTGCCGAGGCTTCCCCTCCGCCCCTCGCCGGCCACGCATCAAGCGAGACGACCGAGGCTGCCCCTCGTCGCCCGCCCGACCGAGGCCGAGCACGACCGTCCGAGGCCGAGCGTTTCACACCGGGCCGAGGCTTCCCCTCCGCCCCGCGACCGGCCACGTAACCAGTGGGACGATCGAGGCTACCCCTCGTCGTCCGACCGTCCGAGGCCGAGCGTCTCAACTCGGGTCGAGGCTTCCCCTCGTCCCCCTTGCGACCGAGGATCCCGATTCGGCCCAGCCGACGCGCTCCACGTCGTCCGCAACTCCGACTCGTGCCTCGTCTGCACCGACTCGACATACCCGAGGGACCCAAGCGGGCCCCTTGACCACGTTGACCGGGTTATCCACGGTCAACGCTTTTGTAGTGAGAAAACACTCTGAAACAAGGGTTATAGAAGCCATATTAAGTCGTGGTCGTTCGATCTGATATCAAATCAACGTCCCAAATCAAATTCCGCACCAGTTGCAACTTGCGCAATTAGGCGTCTGACCCAGTGCAGTTAGAGTCTTAGACACCTGAGTCAGTCGACTGGCTCAGGTTGCAGATCCCAAGCGTTGTGGGAAATAACATCATATGCCATCCAGTCGTCTGAAGGCACACGGTTATGCGACCGATACCCAATCAGGCACCTGGTCAAAGAGAGTCAAGCACCTGATGTATCTATTTTCTGATACATAGCTTGGAGCGACCAAAATCAGGCGCCTGATCCGATACTATCAGGCGCCTGATGACAGTAGAAAATTCAAGGGAGTTTAAAACATAAACTTCAACTCTTTTCCCCGTAATCAACAATCAACACGCTTAGACTTCACTAAATCTTTAGTGTATTTTTTGGTTTTAGAATATAAAGTTTAACATGAACAATGTTAATTATTGAATAAACAAGTAGTAATGAAAATCAGAGCTAGGATTAGGAGATACGTTAAGGAGAATTAGTTGCTTTCAAAGCTAGGATTAGGAGATACGTTAAGGAGAATTAGTTGCTTTCACTCTGTCGAGTTCTCTTATTTATACATTATTTGGATTTACTTAGTAACAAAATACACTAAGCTAAAACCCTCAGCCACCTAGCATTGTCTCTTTGTCTGTATAATGTCACTAGCTATTGCATCTTAATATTTCCTCTCAGGCTAGAGCATAAATATCATTCATGCCCAGCTTGTCACATATGTAGCCCACTTTCTCTTTCTACCCGTTGATTTATCAATTTGATATGTTTTATTTCTATCACCTTCTTATTATACTGCTGTCTTACTATGTAATAGTAAATCTTAATGTGTTTGATCATTTTATTAAAAACCATGTTAGAAGTGTAAATAGCAAACTTGTAATACAACGTTATTGGGGTAGGTGTCAAAAGTCTTACTTTGTAGAGCAACTCTTGAATCTGTAACAGTTTACATGTGGTGTTATCTATAGCTCTGTACTCCGATTTTGCACTAGATCAAGAAACAAATGATTGTTTTTTATTTTTTCAGATACCAAATTACATCCCATGAAAACACAGTAGTAAATAATTGTTGATCGATGATTAAATGTGAACCATCCTAATTTGCATATGAGAAGTTTGTAATTCTATAATGCTCTCAATCATAGTATAGACGATATATACCTGGTTTATTATTCAAGTATATCAAGACTCGCATCGTAGCATCCTAATGCGTAGTTCTCAAATTAACCATAAATTGACTTAGCACACTAACTGGAAAGAAAATATTAAGACATCATAGTTTAATTTTCCAATGTGCCATAGTTTAATTTTCCAATCACATCCTAAATCATGCAGTAGTTCACCATAATCTGATATAAGTCTGAAAGTTAGATCCATTGATAAGAAGATATTCCTACATCATGATATTCTTGTATCTGACAACATGTTCAAAACATAATTCTGCTAGGATAAATAGATACTTTTCTTTGAGCGTGCGACTTCTATACTAAGGAAAGATCCGAGTGCTCTAAGATCATACATCTAAAACTTCTTCTAGATATATTGCTTCAAATCATGTATCACAGAAGCATCATCTGCACTGATCATAATATTATTATTGACGTATACCATCAGTAAAATTTACCCTCACTGACAGGTTCGATGGAAGACAAAGTGATTACTCTGACACTGCTTGAGGCCAACAGACCTTGTAAAATCAGCAAATCGTTTAAACCAAGCTCTTGGTAATTGCTTCAGACCGTACAATAATTTTTCAATTTCATATTCCCTGACTATTCAACAACAAAGTCGGGTGGTTGCTCAAGGTACACTTCTTCAAGAATGCTATTGAGAAACACATTCTTGATATCCAACTAATGCAAATATTTACGATAAATGGTAGCCAGAGATCAATAAACGTGTTATAGTCATCTTTCCAAGTGGAGAGAACGTCTTTGAGTATTTGAAGACATGTATCTTTAATTAACCCTTAGCAACAAGCTTGACCTTCAACCTAGCAAAGAAACTTTCCGGATTCAGCTTTACTATATACACCCATTGGTAACCAACCACCTTCTTACCATATAAAGCATGTACACGATCCCAATTTTTATCAAGATCAATTGCATTTATTTCTTCTATCATTATGTCATGCCAACCTGAATGTGATAACTTCTGAAATTAACTTAGAAGTTTTGTTAGAGTCAATTGCAGAGAGAAAAGCTATGTACGGAAGATAAATATATGTATAAGTTACATGCTTATGTAGAGGATGAGCTATCTAAGAACAAGTAATTTTCTATGAGTAATCAGGATAACCAAATTAGAATCAAATCACCTTCACTTGTGGAGATCCGATGGAGAGGATCTGGTCAAGATGATGACACATGGTTTGGAGGTGAAGGAATTAGAAATACTTGGAGTTGAGATGGGTTTATGGAGCCGAGTTCTGGTCCTTCGATAATATACATGTGTAATTGATTTAAGGGAAATATTGCATATTTAACCCTCATCTGGTGTTATGTTGTGCATACTTGATGCGTATTTAGGCCTCTAATACAAGCGTATTGAGATTATTCGTAATTATTAGAGGAATCACTTATTCTATGCACAAAATGATATTTTACTGAGTATTTTAGTTCTATCATATTTTGCACATGTAGATCTCAGTTTTACGATTCCAACTACTATTTATTCATATATTTCTGAGATATGTGCTAATTTCTATGCATTTTTGAATGTAAAATACCATTTAAATGAAGAAAATACAGAGAAATACGGCTGAAATATGTATCTGTACTGTCCCGCTCCAGCGCCTGGGACACGTGTTAACACGAGGCACGCTCCTGCCTAGATCCAATGGTCCTCATCTGAAGCGGTCGGCAGAGCGGTGACGTTGAGCGGATTTGGACCCGCAACAACCCGCAAACCCGATAACGAATAAAGAGTATATATAGACATATTTGGATATGGTTTTGGGGGTTTTCTTGGCGTATTTTCAAGATTTCTTCACGTATTTGGCCATGACTTTTGGAGCCCCTGGAGACATAGGCAAGATGACCATTGTTAAAGGAGATCTAGGGTCCAATTGGAGGGATTTGGTGATACTTCTCCTATCTTTTCTCTTGTATTTGGTGTATTTGACACGTATTTTTAGTATTTGATGATGTATTTATCTATGAATATTGAATCTTTTCTTTCTATGCGTAGCTAATCTCCATATGTGTTGGTTGTGATGTAGTTAGGGCTATATAATCTTTGATTTTAATATCTTTTTGCCCTATATTCACGTCAAAATCACGTATTTTATCGATTTCTACGTATACTTTATTTGGGTATGTTCTTCGGTAACGTGGGCATGCTTGATCGAATATGATCTGAGTAAGAATTATTCGTGATGCGATCCTAACGGACGTATCGTGACCCGAGAGGGCACTTGTGAGTATTTTCTTTATGAAATCGACAATATACGTGATTACTTTTTGGCACTATTTTATGCACTTTATCGCCATACTTTCCGACGTTTTCATGTCCTAGCTGGATGAAACTAGATATTAATAATCATTGATTGCAAACATCCTTAACGAAATTACAACTGACACATATCTCCATATTGGTACCCTAATATCGAAATTCACCGTACTTATCTTAGGATTTTGTTTTAGTATTTTAAACTCTCGACACCATTAGTTCACCTTTGAAAGGTGGTCGTTTTTTGTCATTTTAGTACTCTTTATAAACTGAAATTCGTGGTTTTGCAGGTCAGTTGTCCCGTGAATACGATACATGTACTCAACATGATTATTACTTGTTCGATCTTCTACACTTGTGAGTAGCGCTGGCATATTTCGAGACGGGTCAAGTTTTTGGCGCCGTTGCCGGGGATAGCGGTATCTTCAATCCATAATTTTAGCTTATTTGGAGAAATATTCGGTGAGATCTTTCCATCTTTAGTTTATGATTTTATTTGCTTTATATTTTATCAAAAAATATAAATAAATAAAAACATGAAAATAGTTTTTCTGCTAGTTTATGTGGCATCGGTCCCCTACTTCACAGAGATTAGTACGAACTGAAAATATGGCGACCCATGATAATGAAACACCTATCACTCCACATGCACAAGAAAGACCTTTATTGGACACATATATGCCTACTAGGGTAACTTCTGATTCATGCATAATTCTATCTAATGATGCTCATAATTTTACTTTAAGACTCGACAATTCAACTTATAACCACTTTTCATGGTCTAGAGAGCGATCTTAGAACTTTTGAAGAAGTATGTGCCACATGTTTTGATGGAAAAGTTAGTCCTGACGATGTATATCTTAAACTATTTCCATTCTATTTGAAAGACAAAGCGAAACATTGGTTTAATGCATTGCCACCTGGATCCGTCTCTACTTGGTTACAATTGTAAACTGAATTTCTAAAAAAATTCTTTTCTTCGCAGAGGACACATGCCTTAAAGCGACAAATCATGTCTTTCTCGCAGACGGACAAGGAGACATATGCCCAAGCATGAGAAAGATTCAAGGACCTGTTGATAGCTTGCCCACACCATGTATATGACAAAGGCCGTGCCATTGGATTCTTTTATGATGGACTACAGTCGTATACAAAGCAATATCTGGAGATGATGTGCGACGGAGAGTTCTTTCAGAAGACTCCAATTGAAGCATGGAATTACTTGGAGACCATAGCTGAGCATGCAAAGAGATGTGAGTCTAGTTCAGAGCCAATCCCACCATCAAGAAGAGGCATGCACTCAGTAAAGCCAGACGATGCATTGAGAGCACATGTGGATGCACTATTGATGCAAAGTCTACAAGGTCTTGATTTGAGAGTAGTGAAAGCAGTTGAAGCTGAACCATATTGCACAATATGTAATAAGCCAATTCATGACAGGTCAATTTGCCCTACGATCCCTGCCATGAAAGAAACTATAAGGAACCCTCAAACTGAAGTGAATTGGGTGTCAATTCAGGGGTCAATTCGAATATTTACCACTCTAATTTAAAAAATCATCCAAATTTGAGATGTGCTCCACAGCAGCAGGTGCAACAGACAGCCACCCCTTACTACCATCCAAATCATGCAAATTACCAAGGAAAGAAAGAGCAAAGCGATGATGTCATAGCCACATTGCTGCAGATGATTCAGATACAAAATCAACAGCTTCAGCAATTCAATGAAAATCTTCTGTAGATGCACAAACAACAAGTTCAGCTCAATGAAAATTTTTAGCATCATCATTTGAAAGAGGTAAATTACCCGCCCAACGTATTGTAAATCCTAATACGAACTCGTCGTCTTTTTTAGGCGATAACGTTAGACCATGCTAAGCGGTAACCACATTGCGTAGTAGGAGAGAAATCGAAAAGCCAGAATAACCGAGGCATGACAAGAAGTTGAGGAAAAGGAGGAAGAACAAGCACCACAACATTTGCAAGATGAAGAGAAAGGTGTAGAAAATGAGGAGGCCAAAGAAAAAGAGGGAGAACCCTATTCACCTCCAGCTCCATTCCCACAAAGACTCCTTCCACCAACAAGAGATACGTATCAAGCAGATATTTGGGATATCTTCCAACAAGTAAAAATTAACATCCCTTTACTTGACGCGCTAAATCAAATATATGCTTATGCTAAGTTCTTGAAGAGTTATGCACGGTTAAAAGGAAATTTAATGTTAAAAAGAAAGCCTTTCTCACGGAACAAGTGCTATTATTCAACATAACACCACACCCAAATTCAAAGATCCAGGTAAATCTACTATTACTTGTACTATTGGCACTAAAAGAATAGGGCATGTTTTACTTGATTTGTGTTCGAGCGTTAACATATTGCCCTATACTGTTTTCTTGCAGCTAGGTTTGTGGGAGTTGAAGAAAACACAAATTATAATTCAGTTGGTGGACGGATCAGTGAAGGTACCAGATGGTGTGTTGAGGATGTTCTAGTTCAAGTGGACAAGTTCTTCTACCCGATCAATTTCATTGTGCTTGATTGTCAAGAGCCTCAAACTGGTAATTCTACTCCAATTATTTTAGGACGACATTTTCTTGCGACTAGCAATGTCATAATAAATTGTTGTAATGGAAATATGCAAATCACGTTTGGAAATATGACATTAGACCTAAATATTTTCAATGCTTGTAAGTTACTGTCATCAATGGAGGAGCTAGAAGAGGTATATTTAATTGACATTATGATTGATGAGCACTTTGACAAAGAGTCTGAATCCATGCATATGATTGATTATGATTATGACTTGGACTGGTACGACAAAGAGGTAAGTTCATTGGTTTTTCATGATGATTATGAGCAATACATATTCAATGATGAACAATTGCAATCTTATGCCAGTAATACATCTTATTTGTTGCATAGAACTGGAGGAATTCACAAAGAAGAGGATTTGGAAGTAGCGGTGCATGGATCTAATGCTAGGAAGGTCGACATGGTTTTGAAGGAGATAGCAGTGGAGTTGATTGAGGAGTTGCTGCCACCCACATTGTTTTGTCAACCATGTCCTGGTGGTACTTAAATCGGTATATTCCTTCCTTTACCTAGCAGGACGTAGAATTTTATTCGTTCTTTATTTTACACTTTTTTTATCTTTCTAGGTTCATATCGCTAGTATTCTCTTTTCAACATTGAGGCCAATGTTTGTCCTTAAGTTTGGGGAGCATATTAGACCTTTTAAGGATCTCTCTTAAGATTTTTTAAGAATTTTCTGAATTTTTTTCTAGTTCTCTTTTAAAAATAAAAGGAGAGACAAGAATAAATCACCATTAGTCATCATCTTACAGTCCATCAAGTATTATTTTATCAGATGATTATGCATTACTCAAATTCTAAAAATTGTTTAAGGCTTGAATTAATTATTTTCCTTCATGGAATTAATCATTAATATGTCGTTTATGAAAAATTTCAATTGCTATGATTAATATCTTGAAATAGTTTGAATTCATTTTATACAAGTTATCGTGATGCATAAGTCAAAGTGGACATGATTGATAGGATTAGTTTTCTTATTGATGAGGAATGTCACGCCCCGTCCCGCTGAATATTGCATATTTAACACCCTATTTAGCCCTATTTTGTGCATACATGTTACATATTTGTTCTCTAATACGATCATATTTTGAATATCGTTATTTATTAGAGCAAACTTCTATTTTATACACAAAACAACAATATACTGAGTATTTCTGCACTTTTTATATTTTTCATGGCTAGATCTCGATCTCACGATTCCAACGACTATTTATTTGTATTTTTCTGAGTTCTGTACTAATTACTATGAATTATTGAATGCATGATACCAATTACATAGAGAAATACGGCCAAAATACTAATATACGGGCCACGTGGCAGCCATCCATGCGATCCCCGCCTTATCCGACGGGGCAGCACAACGAGCGACGCGGCCAACTCCCAACCGTCAGATCCAGATCCGACGGCTCAAGATCGCAGATCGTTTCGAAATCGAATTCAAACGATGCGGGCGATGGCTCATTCTCGAGCGTTGATCACACATCCAACAACCAGAAGCAGCGCTCAGCGGAGTGGCGACGCGGCGAACGAAAGACCGTTGGATGATGATCCAACGGCTGAAATCAAACCCTACGCGTATTCGAGCGGAGCGGAGCGGGCGAAATCCTTAGGGACGTGGCGAAATTAAATCCGTTCGATCTCTCGATCGGACGGTCAGGGATCATCCCGAAGCGAACTCGGATTCGCTCGTGTTTAGCGGGCGCGGAGCGAGTGGATCCGATAGCGGGGACACGTGTCGCATCTACATCTGATCCCGCCTCGATCTGACGGCCATCATTTGAGCCGGCTGTTTTGTTTGGGTTTTATTCGAGGATGCGGGTGCGAACCCGTTAACGACTTAAAACCCGCAATGCTATTATATAAGCGTATTTATAGGGTTTTGAGGTATTCTGGCGTATTTTGGGGTTTTGAGGCGGCTACTGAGCGTATTTTTCTGGAGGAGGCTGCTGATAAATTGCAGAGGCTATTGTTCTAAAATCCAGAGAGTTTGGGTGATTATTTTGGAGATTTGGTGATAGATCTTTGAACTTTTACCTCGTATTTAGTACTTTTTCATTGTATTTTGATATTTGAACGATGTATTCATCTATGAAACATGATTTTTCTTTCACCATGAGTGGCTAATCTCCTTGTGCTATGGTTGTGACTTCATTAGGAGTTTGTAATCGCTGAAATATCATGAGTGGCTAATCTCATAACTACATCACAACCATAGCACAAGGAGATTAGCCACTCATGGTGAAAGAAAAATCAAGTTTCATAGATGAATACATCGTTCAAATATCAAAATACAATGAAAAAGTACTAAATACGAGGTAAAAGTTCAAAGATCTATCACCAAATCTCCAAAATAATCACCCAAACTCTCTGGATTTTAGAACAATAGCCTCTGAAATTTATCAGCAGCCTCCAGAAAAATACGCTCAGTAGCCGCCTCAAAAACACCAAAATACGCCAGAATACCTCAAAACCCTAGAAATACGCTTATATAATAGCATTGCGGGTTTTAAGTCGTTAACTGGTTCGCACCCGCATCCTTTTAGAATAAAACCTAAACAAAACAGCCGGCTCAAATGATGGCCGTCAGATCGAGGCGGGATCAGATGTAGAAGCGACACGTGTCCCCGCCGTCGGATCCACTCGCTCCGCGCCCGCTAAACTCGAGCGAATCCGAGTTCGCTTCGGGATGATCCCTGACCATCCGATCGAGAGATCGAACGGATTTAATTTCGCCACGTCCCTAAGGATTTCGCCCGCTCCGCTTCGCTCGAATTCGCGTATGGTTTGATTTCAGCCGTTGGATCATCATCCAACGGTCCTTCGTTCGTCGTGTCGCCAATCCGCTGAGCGCTGCTTCTGGCCGTTGGATGTGTGATCAACGCTCGAGAATGAGCCACGTCGCCCGCATCGTTTGAATTCGATTTCGAAACGATCTGCGATCTTGAGCCATCGGATCTGGATCTGACGGTTGGGAGGTGGCCGCGTCGCTCGTTGTGCTGCCCCGTCAGATAAGGCGGGGATCGCATGGATGGCTGCCACGTGGCCCGTATATTAGTATTTTGGCCGTATTTCTCTATTTAATTGGTATCCTGCATTCAATAATTCATAGTAATTAGCACAGATCTCAGAAAAATACAAATAAATAGTCGTTGGAATCGTGAGATCGAGATCTAGCCATGAAAAATATAAAAAGTGCAGAAATACTCAGTATATTGTTGTTTTGTGTATAAAATATAAGTTTGCTCTAATAAATAACGATATTCAAAATACGATCGTATTAGAGACCAAATACGTAACATGTATGCACAAAATAGGGCTAAATGGGGTGTTAAATATGCAATATTCAACCCGAATCAGTCCCCTATCAATCGACGTCTTGGGAGGGCGATTACCTCTAAAATTGTAACATATATCTTTATTTTATTTCAGTTTTCTACTAATAAAGTTCAGATCTAGTTGGTTCCTATCAATTTGGTATCAGAGCGGTTCGATCTCGAGAGAAGAGAAGAGATCCATGAAGGATGAATTGGAAGCTATCATGCAATTAGTCCAATAGTCTAGACAATTGGGTCAAGAGATCAAGCAACTCGCATTCCTTGTAGTGAAATGTGGAAACGACGGTGAAAACTCTAATTTTGGGCGAAAGGCGTCAAATTGGGACGAGAAAGAGGACAAAAGCGACAACTCTGTACCAGATCTGTAGAAGCAGAAGAGCGTCGACACAGATCTGTAAAAGTTTAAGGCAAATGGCGCGGATCTGAAGAAGACGGAGGAGAACGGCGCAGATCCAAAGCCCACGATGCAAAGCCGCAAACCACGAAGCCCCAGGGCATCAAAACAACGAGATCTGAAGCTTCTTGCAGCGAAACTGAGAGGGCCGCCCCTCCAGGGCATTCCCGGGGACTACCGCTCCTCCTGTAGGGGCGCCAGCCCCTGCTGGGCCCCCCAGAGGGGCTGCCATCCCTCCAGAACGGGCGCCAGCCCCTGCTGGGGCCCCCAGGGGGGCTGCCACCCCTCCAGAAGGGGCGCCAGCCCTTCTAGGGCATACCGGGGGGCTGCCGCCCCTTCAGCAGCGACGACAGCCCCTCCGAGGCGTCGGCCAGCGAGTTTTCGTATTTTTGGTAAAAAAACATGCGACAGAGCCCTTCCAGTAGCGCGGCAATGACGACGACCCTCCCGAGTACTTGTGGAAGCCTGACGACGCCCTTGCGCCCCGCTTTGGCCCGACGATATTTTTCAGGACCCGTTTTGGTCCGTCGGCACTCTTAAATGACCCCAAGGCCATTGGGTTTCAATTCGAAGACTTTTCGAGCGTCATCATTTCAGTTTTGGTCAGGAGGACTTTCAGATCTGACTGACAACGACCGTGGTTTTCTTCTGGACGTCGTTGAAGGCGGTGGAGATCAATCTTACCCTTTTGACACGGAAGGAGACTTGTGCGCACTTGGAGTAGGGCCGCCGCTGACTTCACGCACCACCTTGAGGACAAGGTGGATTTTCAGGGACGGAGTAATGTTAGATCCGGCCCACTTGGGGTATATTTTGGGTGTTTTGTGTTATTTTATTATTGTAGGGGTATTTGGGTAGTTAGACTATTAAGTTAGATTCTTATAAATAAGAGGGGAGGCCGGTCGGCCCTAGGTGTGTGAGATTTGACTATTTTGGGAAACCGGAGAGAAATCTCTTCATTCTACGGGTGTGTGCGGACGTCCCCTATAGATCGGCGTCTTGGGATGGTGATTACCACTAAAATTGTAATCATCTATCTTTATTTTATTTCAGTTTTCTACTAATAAAGTTCAAATCTAGTTGGTTCTTATTAGGTTCACACCGAACCACACCATGAAATTGGTGGGAAATGTTGCCGATCATAACGTGATTGTGTTAGTGGATAGTGGGGCTACACCACAACTTCATCTCCCGCAGATTAGTAGATGAGCAGAGGCCACAGTTGAGTGACACGGGAATGTATGGAGTGTTGGGCACAGGATAGGTGGCACAGAGCAGCGGTCTCTGTCCGGGCGTGATCGTGACGATTCAGGGGATACAGATCATCGCAGACTTTCTTCCTCTGGAGTTGGGGAGCGCAAATATCATCTTAGAAATGAAGTGGTTGCAGCACTTGGGAAAACAAAAACTAATTGGAAGCTGCTCAGGTTGGAGTATCAGGAGGGAGGGAGGACGGTTGTGTTAAAGGGGGCCCCAGCTTAGTCGCTCCATTGTGTTCTACAAAGCCACGTCACACGCTCTTCACATGTCAGGATGATGGTACCTAGTAGAGCTCCAGTGGGTGTCACTGGAGGAGAGGACAGTGGACCGGGAGCAGGTGATGGCACCGGAGTTAGAGTAGTTGCTAAGCTAGTATGAGGATGTATTTCAGACTCCGCAGGGGCTTCCACCATCCAGGGATCATGAGCACGCCATAGTCCTACGAGAGGGGGTGTCACCCATCAGCGTTCGACAATATAGATAATCCACAGGTGCAGAAGGATGAGATCGAGAGGATGGTGGGCGATATATTGCATGCATGTGTGATTCATCAGAGTAAGCCCATTTTCTAGCCCAGTCTTGCTTGTGAAGAAAAAAGATGGTAGTTGGAGTTCTGCGTGGACTACCGAGCTCTGAATAATGAAACTGTGCCTGATAAGTTTCCTATTCCAGTGATTGATGATCTACTTGACGACCTCCATGGGGTAACGATATTTTCAAAGACCATCAGATCCGGATGAGGGCGGCTGACGTGCCAAAGACGGGGTTCAGAACTCATGAAGGGCACTATGAGTTCCTCGTCATGCCTTTTGGCTTGATGAATGCTCCAGCGACTTTCCAGGCCTTGATGAACATGGTGTTTTGGACATACTTACGGATGTTTGTCCTTGTATTCTTTGATGACATACTTGTTTATATTCGCAGCTTGGAGTAGCATGTAGGGCATTTGCAGGTGGTGTTGCACAAGCTGCAAGAGCAACAATTATTTGCCAACAGGAAGAAATGCCTCTTTGGACAGCTGTAGGTGGAGTACTTGTGGCATGTGGTTTCAGCTGAGGGTGTGGCAGCAGACCGAGAGAAGATTGCTGTGATGTTAGACTGGCCACGACCCACGACACTACAAGGCCTACGGGGCTTCTTGGGCCTTACATGATATTACATGAAGTTTGTCCAGGGATACAACACGATCGTATGGCCATTGCCGGAGTAGCTCAAGAAGGACAGCTTCCAGTGGGGTTAGGAGGCTACCAGGGCATTTGAAGCACTGAAGCAGGCGATGACGACAGTGCCAATGCTAGCATTACTAGACTTCAGCAAGCCCTTCGTTATAGACATCGATGCTTCAGGATATCGATTGGGGGATGTGCTGATGCAGGACCAGTGGCCAGTAGCCTATTTCAGTCAGACTCTGTCAGCACGAGCCAGGCTGAAAACAGTATACGAGACGGACTTGATGGTGATTGTGCTCTCCATTCAGAAATGGCGGTCCTATTTACTTGGGAGGAGATTTATTATGAGGACCGACCAGAGGAGCTTAAAGTACATATTGAAGCAGCGTATGGTCACCGAGGAACATCAGAAGTGGCTCTCCAAGCCGGTTCATTACACCTTCGAGATACAGTCCGGTCAGGATTGGAGAACAAGGCAGCAGATGCTATATCACGCAGAGAGAAGATAGCAGAGGTAGCAGCAGTATCAGTACCAGTCCTTCTAGACTTGGTGCCCTTGGGGGGAGATTGAGGCTGATGAGGGGATGTCACGGATACGACATGCACTACAGCAGGGCTCAGCAAATAATCCCGGGTACATATTGAGTGGACAGAGGTTGCTATATCAGGAAAGGTTGTTGATGCCCCGGGAGTCTACACACATCCCCTTGATATTTTAGGAGTTCCATGTCAGCTCAGTAAGAGGACACTCAGGGGTACAACAGACTTACAGAAGAATGGCCAAGGAGTTATACTGGCCGGGGATGAAGCAGGACATTGCTAGGATGATAGCAGAGTGTGACGTTTGTCAGCGTCACAAATATTTAGCGATGACTTCCGCAGGACTAATACAGCCACTTGCCCTACCTGAGTGGGTTAGGGAAGACATCAGCATGGACCTTATTGAAGGGCTACCGCGTTCAGAGGGCTTCATCGTTATACTTGTAGTGGTAAACCGCCTCAGCAAATATGCACACTTCATTCCCTTGCGACATTCTTACAGAATAGTCGCTGTAACTACATCATTCATGAAGGAGGTTGTCTGCCTACATGGGTTCCCTGCTTCGATAATGTCAGATCACGATAAGGTCTTCATGAGCAGCTTCTGGAAGGAGTTGTTCAAGGTGCAGGTGATTAAGCTAAAGAGGAGCCCGCCCTATCACCCACAGACAAATGACGAGACAGAGGTGGTGAATAGGAGCGTGGAGACATATTTACGTTGCTTTGCTTCAGACTCACCGAAGCAGTGGGCCAGGTGGTTGACGTGGGTGGAATACTGGTATAACACTTCGTATCATTCGGCAGCATAGAGCACTCCCGTTCGAATTCTCTATGGACGGGACCCTCCCCATTTGATACATTACAGCCGTGGCATGACTCCAGTGTCCCAGGTAGAGGAGTACTTAGAGGAGCGAGATAGACATTTGGAGGAGCCGAAGAGACATTTATTGTGGGCCCGTCAGATTATGATGGTTAAAGCCGATGAGCACAGGAGAGATGTGCAGTTTGCGGTAGGGGATATGGTATATCTCAAGATGCGGCCCTACAGACAAAAGACACTGGCATATAGAAGCAATGAAAAGTTGGCGGCCCGCTACTATAGGTCATTTGAGGTTACCGCTCAGATTGGAAAGGTGGCATATCGCCTGAAATTACCTACTACATCCACCATCCATCTAGTGTTCCATGTGTCGCAGCTACGACGAGCTATTGGGGACCACCCACTCTCGTCTACTCTCCCTCTCACATTGACTGATGACATGGAGGTGTTGCTGGAGCCACATGAGCTTAAGGGGGTCCGACAGAACGCAGGAGGGAAACAAGAAGTGTTTATCAGATGGCGGAGACTACCGGATTATGATGCTACTTGGGAGGCCCGCGAAGTAATACGAGACCAATTCCCAGACTTCAACCTTGAGGACAAGGTGACACTTTTGGAGGGAGTAATGATGCGGCGCGGGTTACAGATGAGGGCCTGGGTCAACCGGTGCAGGTTTATTCAAGGCAGAGGCGCGGGTCCACGGACCCGTTGCCAAACTTGTAATTCCAAGACTAAGAAGGGGGACAGTTGTGTAAAAGACTAAAAGCTAATTATCCCCTTTAAGTAAGAGGGCCGGCCAGCCCTCGAGAATTATCGAAGAATTGAATTGTGAGTCTCCCTTTTCCTATTTGCTTTAGATTAATCCCTAGCTAGTTGTTCTATCAATTTGTAGTAGATATTTAGCAAGTAGTTGAATTTGTAGTAGTGATTTTATAATTTCCGATCTGAATTTCCCAATAAAAATCCTATTTTTATTGTTTCCCATATAAAAATCCATCTTCTAGTCCACCAAAAAGCCCTAATCGTATCATCTATCTCTAACAAGCAATTTCTCTTACTATCAGTTATTTTAGTTTTTAGAAATTTTAAGGACGGAATTTTTTGTAAGATAGGTAGAATATAATGACATGATATTTTTATTAAACATTTTGGATTGTTCTGCATAATTTTTTGGATACTATTCTAACTTACTTTCTTTTTCTCTTCTTTCTCTTCATTTATTATCTTTCTCTTTTCTTTTTTCTCCTTCCCCGCCCAAGCCCGCTAAGCCACTCTTTTTCTCCACTCTTATTTTATTCTTTTCTTACTTTCTTTCATATTTGTTTGAGGCCCAAGCTCAACATCTATTATCAATTTTCCATAAGCCTATAAATCCCTTACCGACTCAGCCGCTCTCTCACTCTCCCCTTCAAAAACCTTAACTGACCACTCTCTTGTCCTCTTCCCAATTCGTACTAAGTCGTCGCCCCTGTTTCCTCTTCAATTATGACATTTTTTCACGTGAAAACATCTCATGATTTCTCCAACGGCTCTTCCTCATCCTTGTAACTATTCTTCTACTGTTTTCCATGTGTTTTAATTTCGCAGAAAATACTTTTTCTCCTCAACTTCAAATTTTTGGCTCCTTTGGATTTGGGTGTTTTCGATCTCTTTCTAGGGCTCGATAGTTCGTCTTTCTAGTGGATCAAGCAACCACAACCGATCTACGACGTGGTGGTAGGGCTTGATCGGTGTTCTTGGTGGTTTTTGGCTTTTCCTCTGCGATGCATGGAAGATCTACTCTATTTTAAGATTATTTCGATTAAATTTTCTTCATGAATCTAAGAATTGATAATTACACTGATGGATCAATTTTGGGTGATAAATGTGATTCTTGATTCATGCTATGATATCAAGATCTATATTTATTGATTAACAAGATTATGAATTCTTTATGATCATGAATTTGTAGTGTTAACGTGAGGATTTCCTCCTCTTCTTTGATGATGAGATTTTGAGCTTGGACATGATGATTGGGGTTTTGAGGGGATTATTCTCCCATTATTTTGTTGCTTGGGGTTCGATTCCACTGTTATGGTTGTTGGGACTTGTCGGTTTTCCTTTGCTTCTTACCGTGAGTGTTCGGTTCCCTGTTTGGGTTGCTGGGGCCTTCGGCTCCTTTGTTTCGTGCTGATTGGGTTGCAATTTCCATCCCTTGACCCTGCAGTGACTCGGGTTTTTCTTCTTTGACCCTGCAGTGACTCGGGTTTTCCTCCCTTGACCCTGCAGTGGGCCCGGCATGTTCATACGACCATGCAGTGGGCTCGGCCCACTTGTCTTGGCCCGCCAATGTCTCTGCCATCTTGTTTTGACCATGTGGACCTTCGACACAGTACTACTTATTGTGGGCTTATTGTGGCCTTTTGGTTTGTTCTTCCACTTACAGCCGCGACATGAGAAATCCCCAAATCTGATACCAAAAGATTTGTTATTGGGCACCAACATAAATAATTTTAGTTAAAAATAAAATTTCAGATTTTAACTGAATTTTTATGTTAGATTGGAAATTGTTTCTTGGCGGATTATTGGACTGAAATTATAATAAATCGATCGGATTGATCCTTAAGATCGAGGATGAGTCCCACTTTGAGATCACATATTTACGATGTCCCTTAATTAATGGTGGAATTACTTGATAAAGCATGAGAGATGATTGGAACAATTTATTTGACGTCATGTATATGCGTAGTTAGGTTAGTGCCTATGTTTTCAATGTGAAATTGGATTAAACTGAAACGTGGCATAATATTGGAATTGTTGAAAATTGTGAGTTGACTCATAAACCGTTCAAAACATGAATTAGAGATGCTTATTGAAGCATAGAACCCCTAACTATGTATATTAGGTAATGATATGACCCATGGACTTGTATGAGACTGTCCTTTATATCATATAATGCATGCCAAGTTACAATAAGTAATTGGAATGCCCCAAGTATCATAAGACTGAGTTACAGAAACACCTACCTTATGACATGAAAACTCTGAAAATAATATAACAGTTATAGTTTTTGAACATTACACTTGATACTAAGTTAAATATTTGAATGACAACATTTTAGACTCAGAGTGTTTTTGGGTTAACTCATATTAGAGGGAGTGTGGGGTGAATGGAGCCATATTTTTGAACGTATTGGTTGGATCCTATGATGAATTTGTATCTGACCAAGTCTCATTCATGTATCCATATAGAACCGTCGGAGGGATCCAGAATCCCATTCCTATTTCTGTTTAGACTCAACCCGGGTGAGCATCTCCGTGATACAAGGTGGACTCCGGGTTGCATATCTTACTCCCCAATATGAGTCACGGCCTATGATTGATATAATTATACATTCACATGAACTAGAACATTGACAACACAAAGTCATATGCAAAACTGATATACTCATCACATAATAGCTTTTTATGTTTTTACACTATTTATCAGTCTTACCTGTCTTACCTTTTACATATTGTTCATATACCGTAACTTTGGATTGGATGTAATCTGCACTAAGCTTGCGGTGCATTGTTTTGTTGTTTCCGTTGGGTGTTTACCAAGAGTACGAGGAAGCTTCGTGAAGCTTCAGTGTACAAGGATTAGATCAGTCTATACTATACGCAGAGTTCTGAGATTCATGTGTCATATTTAATGGACATTTTTACTTTCTTCTATATTGTTTTCACTGTTAACTTGTAGAACATGCAATGTAAGTAAAACTATTACGTTTCCAGGAAGCAGGATGTGTGATGCGGTCGTCTACAGGAGGAAGCACCAGAGATCGGGCACGTCGCGTTGAGCGGGCACGAGCCAGGATTAGAGCTATCCACTTTATATTCTTTATTATTTGCTTGGTAGTGTCTTTAGTCATTACTTAAGTCACGGTGTGTGCACTTAGCAATAATTAGATGAGTCATATAAATACCCCAAAACCTTAGTTGTTCATTATCGAAGAATTGAGATTGAATAGCCGTGACGGCTAGGGTTAGTGGGGGATTAGACTTGATCCTTTAATTCAAGTTAGGGAGTGATCTCTCCAGAAAAGATCAAATCTATCTCAGTGTTCTTCGTATTTCAATAGAAATTCCACTCTTTTCTATTTTTCCACTTTTAAATTCAGCCCTAAATACGATTTGACCCCCGAATCGTATCATTTTGGTATCAGAGCTTCACGATCTAATGGCGGGAACTAGGGCAAAGACGGCGGCGGAGCTTGTCGAGGAGAAGTTCGACGGCAAACTCGATGAAGTTAACAAGCGGAGCGATGGGCTACAAGGAGAGATCAGAGGTATTCATCAAGAGATGAAGGGGCTTGCGAAATCCACCGACATCCAAGACCTCCTTCAAGCCATTCGTCAACAACAACCACCCTCCGAATCTGAAATTAGGGCTTCGACATCAACAAATCTAAATCCTACTTCAGATCTAGGGCATCAAGGAAGGGATCCGGCGTACGAGGAGCCGGAACAGCGCATCGTGAAGTTCCAGGAGACCAATGAAGCCAAAAGACAGGCGGCGGGGCACTTTTTGTGGGGGGGGGGGCGGCCCCCTGGCAGATCACCAGGGGCCGCGCGCCCCTCCTACAGGCCGCGCGCCCATGCGCGGCCCAGATTTGGGCCGTGCAGGGCCGCGCGCCGACCCCGCGGGGGACTGGCGGCCCGCCAGGCCCCCGGCGAGGGCCGGCGGGGCCGGGAGGAGGCCGACGGGGCCCTGGCGACTCGCCAGGGGCCCCGCACAGCTGCGATAGCCCCCGGGGGGCTTGTGGGAGGCCAACAGGGTTCTTCCGGCTTTCCCTTGGGCATGGAGGGAGCGTTGGAGGCCTTGAGGCGCGCCAAGGAGGATGTACGGAGACTTCAGGAGGCCAGGGAGGATGTGGGGCATGTGCCGGAGTATGAGGAGTACACACGCTATGCCGATAACCTCCCAGAGGGGGAGGAGATTTGGGGAGATGGAGATGCGTGGGATGCTGAGGAGCAGCGGGCAGCTGAGAGGCCGAGAGGAGATCTGGGGAGCACATGAGCATTAGGAGCGGCCTAGATGGAGATTGGAGGGCCCGGTACGACAGAGATACCAGGAGGGTAATCGGGGAGGAGGCTCACGTGGCGATGCTGGCCACGATAGTCGGTTGAGGAAGTTGACCATGTCCCTGTTTGAGGGAAAGGATCCTGACGCATGGGTCTACAAGACAGAGATGTACTTCGATGTGTTGGGGCTATCTGAGGCGGAGAGGATGCAGTCGGTAGGGATGTGCTTCGAGGGGGAGGCTTTGGGATGGTACCGTTGGAGCCAACGGCAGAGACCTATCCGCACTTGGATAGAATTGATGGAGTGCCTGATGGAGAGGTTCCAGGAGACGCAGGCCGGCGGCCTGTTTGAGCAGTTATACACGCTGCGACAGGAGGGGACAGTTCGGGAGTATGTAGAGAAGTTTGAGCGGCTTGCAAGCCGAGTAGAGGGAGTTTCTGCTGAGTCCCTAGAGGGAAATTTCCTGAAGGGTCTCAAGCCACAGATCCGAGCTGAACTACGAGTTCAGGAGCCCAGAGGTCTATCTGCCATGACGAGGATTACCAGGAAGGTGGAAGACAAGCTGACAGAGGATAGTAGAGCGAGGGGAGCTTGGGGAGGGTCGACTTTTAGGAGTCCACCAGCACCAACACCCAAGGCTCCTACAGGTGCACTGACACCGGCTAGAGGGGCGGTCCAGGAGACCCGCACGGGGAGTCAGACCCGACGGATTACCGAGGTAGAGATGAGGGAGCACAGGGCAAAGAGGATATGCTTCAAGTGCGATGAGCGGTTCACCCCGGGACATCGGTGTGTAGGACGAGCCATGCAGTTGGAGGTGGCGGCTGAGGAGGAAGATGAGGGAGATACTACCATTATACTTGATGAGGAGGAAGCTGTGGAGGAACAACACCAGCACTTGGACGTTGTGGATGTTTCTCTTAGCTCAGTGGTGGGGTTTACTCCTTATCACACCATGAAGCTGGTGGGCAGGTTGGCAGATCAGGAGGTGACGATATTGATCGACAGTGGGGCGGCCCACAACTTCATCTCCAGGAAGTTGGTGGAGCATATGTGGCTAGAGGTGAGTGAGACAGCCACCTTTGGGGTGATTTTGGGCACCGGCAAGAGGGAGGAGAGCAGGGGTGTCTGCAGAGCTGTGATTCTGGCAGTGCAGGGAGCTCAGGTGGTTGTAGATTGCTACCCCCTGGAGCTGGGGAAGGTTGACTTGGTATTGGGGATGCAGTGGCTGCAGTCATTAGGCGACACCAAGTTCAACTGGAAAATGCTTAGGATGGAGTATCGGGAGGACAGAAGGACTGTGATTTTGCTAGGGGACTCCAGTCTGTGTTGTCGCGCAGCGTCCTTGAAGTCCTTGGCTCGGGCAGTGTCGGTAGGAGGAGAGGCATATTTTGTGTCCTATCAGGAATTGGGGGCAGAGGCATAGGAGCAGATGGGGCCACCAGAGGTGGAGGAGTTGTTGGACAGCTATGGACACTTCTTTCAGATGCCGCAGGGGCTTCCACCATAGAGGGACCACGAGCATGCCATCGTGCTACGGGAGGGAGTAGCGCCCGTCAGTGTCCGACCCTACAGGTACCCGCATGTCCAGAAGGATGAGATCGAGCGATTGATCAGGGAGATGCTACAGGCGGGAATGATTAGACCGAGTGTTAGCCCGTTCTCTAGCCCGGTGCTCTTGGTGAAGAAAAAGGACGGTAGCTGGAGGTTTTGTGTAGACTACCGTGCCCTCAATAAGGAGACGGTGGCAGACCGTTTTCCTATACCGGTGATAGATGAGTTGTTAGATGAGCTACATGGGGCGTCGATCTTTTCGAAGATTGACCTGAAGTCGGGTTATCATCAGATCCGGATGAAGGCAGAGGACGTACAGAAGACTGCTTTCAGGACTCATGAGGGGCATTATGAGTTCCTCGTCATGCCCTTTGGGTTGACGAATGCGCCTGCTACATTTCAGTCTTTGATGAACAAGATATTCCAGCCTTACCTACGGCCGTTTGTCTTAGTGTTCTTCGACGACATATTGGTGTACAGCCGTACAGTGGAGGAGCACGTGCGAGACTTGGAGACTGTGTTACATGAGCTACAGGCCCACCAGCTGTATGCCAATATGAAGAAGTGCACGTTCGCCCAGGCGAATGTAGAATACTTGGGCATGTGGTTTCCGCAGCAGGGGTAGCAGCTGATAGAAGCAAGATAGAGGCCATGCTAGATTGGCTGCGGTCAACTACACTGAGGACGTTGCGGGGATTTTTGGGCTTGACAGGGTATTACCACAAGTTCGTGCAGGGCTACAGTACCATTGCCTGGCCTTTGACTGAGCAGTTAAAGAAGGATGGGTTCCAGTGGACCGAGGAGGCGATTGCGGCTTTTGAGGCCCTGAAGGGGCGATGACGACTGATCCGGTACTGGCTCTTCCTGATTTTAGCAGACCCTTTGTGGTAGAGACTGATGCTTCGGGGTACGAACTGGGAGCAGTGCTGATGCAGGATCAGCGACCCGTGGCTTACTTTAGTCAGGTTTTGTCATCACGGACGAGGCAGAAGTCCGTGTATGAGAGGGAGCTGATGGCGATTGCTTTGTCGATTCAGAAATGGCGTCCGTACCTGCTGGGGCGTCCATTTATTGTGTGCACGGAGCAGAGGTCCTTGAAATATTTGCTAAAGCAGAGATTGGTGGCGGCAAACTATCAGAAGTGGTTATCTAAGCTTGTGGACTACAAGTTTGAGATACACTATCGGCCCGGGTTGGAGAATAAGGCTGCGGATGCACTATCACGGCGGGAGGAGGTTACGTCCTTGGCAGCCTTATCATTACCACTGCTAGCAGATTGGAAGCCTTTATGGAGGGAGGTGGACGCCGACGATGAGTTGTCTAGAGTCCGAGAGGATTTGGTTCAGGGGTTGGCTGAGCATCCAGGCTATTCGGTGGAGGGACGGCGGTTGTTGTATCGGGAAAGGTTGGTGATACCTCGGGCTTCAGTGCACATTCCGTTGATTTTTCAGGAGTTCCATGGGAGTGCAATAGGGGACATTCTAGCGTCCATCAGACGTACATGAGAGTGGCTAGGGAGCTTTACTGGAGGGGAATGAAGAAGGACATCGCGGAGATGGTAGCCCGTTGTGACGTCTGTCAGTGTCACAAATACTTGGCCATGGCACCAGCAGGGCTGCTGCAGCTCTTAGCTCTTCCTGAGCAGGTCTGGGAGGGGATCAGTATGGATTTTGTGGAGGGGCTGCCCAAGTCGGAGGGATACTCGGTGATTTTGGTGGTGGTAGACCGAATGAGCAAGTATGGACACTTCATTGTGCTGAGACATCCTTACACTGCAGTGACCGTGGCTACGGCGTTTATGCGGGAGGTGGTGCGTCTACACGGGTTCCCCGATTCCATAGTATCAGATAGGGACACTGTCTTCATGAGCCAGTTTTGGAGGGAGTTGTTCAGGGTGCAGGGGACCGTTCTGAGGAGGAGCACAGCTTACCACCCCCAGACGGATGGACAGACGGAGGTCGTCAACAGGAGCGTTGAGACCTACCTTCGTAGTTTTGTATCGGATTGCCCTCGGAGTTGGTATCGATGGCTGGCATGGGCGGAGTATTTGTACAATACTTCCTTCCATTCAGCCGCACAGACGACACCGTTTCGGGTGTTGTACGGGAGGGATCCGCCAGCGCTGATCCATTATCGCCGTGGGACGACCCCAGTGTCCCAGTTGGATCAGTACCTCGAGGAGCGTGAGGGAATTTTGGAGGAGCTGAAGAAGCATTTGACGAGGGCTCAGCAGCTTATGAAAGCCAAGGCAGATGCACATCGTAGAGATGTGGAGTTTGCAGTAGGAGATCATGTCTATCTGAAGCTGAGACCGTATCGGCAGAGGTCACTAGCCCGACACCGTAACGAGAAGCTGGCCGCACTCTTTTACGGGCCTTTCCAGATAGAGGCGAGGATTGGACCCGTGGCTTATATACTGACATTGCCCCCAGGATCTGCCTTACACCCAGTTTTTCACGTCTCTCAGTTACGACGAGCGATTGGAGCGCAGACACCGGTGGCCACTCTGCCATCGACATTGACAGCTGACTTGGAGGTGATGATGGAGCCCCAAGAAGTTCTGCAGGTACGACACACGGAGGGGGGTGGTCGGGAGGTGCTGATACGATGGTTGGGTTTGCCTGACCACGGGGCTACTTGAGAGCGGGATGATACCATCAGGGCTCAGTTTCCAGACTACAACCTTGAGGACAAGGTTCGTTTTTTTGGGGGGGGAGTAATGATGCGGTCGTCTACAGGAGGAAGCACCAGAGATCGGGCACGTCGCGTGGAGCGGGCACGAGCCAGGATTAGAGCTATCCACTTTATCGTTTTTAGCTTATTATTTGCTTGGTAGTGTCTTTAGTCATTGCTTAAGTCACGGTGTGTGCACTTAGCAATAATTAGATGAGTCATATAAATACCCCAAAATCCTAGTTGTTCATTATCGAAGAATTGAGATTGAATAGCCGTGACGGCTAGGGTTAGTGGGGGATTAGACTTGATCCTTTAATTCAAGTTAGGGAGTGATCTCTCCAGAAAAGATCAAATCTATCTCATTGTTCTTCGTATTTCAATAGAAATTCCACTCTTTTCCATTTTTCCACTTTTAAATTCAGCCCTAAATACGATTGACCCCCAAATCGTATCAACGTGACACCTGAGTTTGTCGAACACCTCATTTCATTGGAGGAGCCCATCGAAACCCAATCTCATCACACAAAGGCCTCGGAGGAGGCCATAAGCGGCTGTGATTTTTTTTCCAGAAAAAGGTCAATCGAGCTCAATTTTGACGGAGAAAGGCATGATAGATCTCAATTTGGTTGGAAAAGAGCCTGATCAAGTTCAACGTCGATCAGAGGAATTCTTGATCATCTTGATCTGATCGTATGGGCTTCGATCTTGTTTCGAGAGCATCGGAGAAGCCCCGGCTTGTTAGGAAAAATTGTTTTTTCCGGAAAAGGAGAAGCAACTGCAGAAGGAAAAGAGGGTAAAAGCAGCAGCAATGAGAGGAGAGGAGTACGAGTAGAAGGTAATAGTGTTAGTTGCAAAGGTCATCAGTGGTGACGGTGATCAGGTCAATTTTTAGAAAATAACGTTAGGATAAATGCTCTAATTACCATGAAGGAAATACGTGGTAGGAGGATTAGGAGATTGGTTAGAAAAAATTAGTTGAATTTCCTCTCTCAAGTTCTCTTATTTATACATGATTCAGATTTTAAGTAATAACAAAATACCCTAACCTAAAGTCCTCAGCCACCCAACCTTGTTTCTTTGTCTGTATAGTGGCACTATCTATCACATCTTAACAAGTTGAAAGTGGTCTTTTAGGTCCGATGTTGGATATTTCCTACACGACAGTTCATCCCCTTTATCCTCGTATCTGCGTGTGAGTGCGATGAGTTTACTATTTCTTGTTTTTTAAATGATGTCATTGAAATTTTCATTAAAAAATTTGTTTTGTTTACGATTATGATCAGTGAATCGGTTTGGTTTAGAAAATGTTGGTCTTTGAGAATTAGTATAAATACCAGGATAATGATTTCCATTTTTCTTGTGCTGATTCTCATGTGCTTAGTTAAGAATAACATCAAAATAAACCTAATTTGCCAGTCCTTTTGTAACATTTTATGCAATGCAATAGCGTCTGGCCAAATTTCTCTCTCCTGTTACCTCAAAATGGCTGCTCTTCGGACTGAGGATAAAAAAAACTTTGGTACCTAAATCGAGAATAGGCAAAACATTACTTTGGTGTTATTTACCATTAAATTTATTTAATTTTTAATCTATTACCGAAAGATAGATTTACTTTTGAAATACAATTTATTTCAACTTTTAATTTAATTGCTAGCAATATCATCATGTTCCCCTTCCTATTTGTTGTGTTGCAGGCAGGTTGCAACACAAAGTAGTCATTACACCCCTTTTCATTCATTTTACATCTGACGATGCATCTTTGGAATAATTGACTCAAATCATCATTCATGTTTAGCATTTTAGGCTATAGGTGGGTCTGTCCATTCTATACCCTTGCACATTTCTTTTTCTGTCTCTTTTTTTACTGTTTCTGATTTTATATAACATAGCCGATTTGTTTTTGAATAGAAGAATGGGTCATCCTGTACTTCCCAATAAAAACTGCCCAGCTACGAATAGCTTTGCGGTGATGTTTGACATCCAGTATGACATCACAACATGCTCCATCTTTAGTGAACCGCAGAAATTCTGTTTGTTTTTGAAGACAAATAAAACCGCACGCAAACTGTCAATTAACAGAGCCATGCTACAAAACTTATTCCTGTAAATTATAAACTGGAATTTTCTTCTATTTTGATAGATATTCACAACATGGATGAAATGTACCAACTTCAATTTGGTTTTATTACTCTAAAGCCCTGATTTTAGTGATGAAATGTACCAAGTTTCATACAGCCTGTCAGGTTGCATGAAGCAATGTGATAGGAAAGTCTAGTTTTTGGTAGAGTAAAAATAAGACTTTTATAGATTTGAAGTAGAATACAAGATAAATGTCCTCAATTAGAGAGGAGAACCACTCTCATGCCCCTTGATTCGAGATAATGGGCTAACTCTCCTAATATTTATCTGCTAATCTTTACTCACTAGTCTTCATCAGTTCTCTTCCTCCCTAACCCTAACCCTTCAGCCATATATTGGGTTGATTTGCCCATATTTACAGAAATGACATTAGAGTCTAAATTTACAAAATTGCCCATCGTGTCCAAAATTACAAAATCTCCACCGTTGTGGCCGCAACTCCCTATTCTCAATACTTCTCCGCCACCAAAAAACCACATTGTCATCAAGGTGGTACAAGAAGTCGAAGTCTGTGTGTGCACTTCACTGAGTGCTGGTGCTTGTCCCATCACCTCCTACTGGGTCAAATGGCTACCCAAGAGCTCTGTCCTCCACAAAACTTCGCCGCAGTTGGTTGCTATGGATCTTCTTGTCCGGAAGATGAACATGTCCAAGTTGGATGATAGTGTGTCGCGATTGAGTCGTCTAGGCACTGGCCACGAATCATTCTGAATTTGGATTCTAAACGGTCCGAAATCGTCAAAGTACGAAAGTTGCCCAGAAATTCCTCAATAGCCCAAAAAATCGCAGAAATGAGATGACACATTATGCAGCCATTGACCGATCAACGGCTAGGCTTGAGCCGGGCTGACGCTCGATTGAGCCGGCTCTGGTTGATGGCTCGGCGAAGCCAGCTCGGGTCGACGCGGGTAGCGGCTTTGGCTCGATTGAGCCGGTTAATGACTCGGTTGATTGAGCCGCTATTGTAGCGGTGGCGGCTTAACGGTGCCGCTGCACTTTTCCAGCCGCTCCACCGGCGGTTTGCCGTCAAACTTGGTCTGGTGAGTTCGTACAAAGGAGAACTTGGTGCAGTCGGCGGCCCCGAATGTCGCTAGAGGTGCTGTTGGCGAGCTTCGCAAGTTTTGACAGCAGCCTTACTGGGGTTTGCCCGAGTCAGGGGTCGCCTGACTCGGGATAGCCTGCTGGAATGTCGAATACCCTTGGGTGACCATCAAGGAGGCTACCGCCTCTGGCATGTGCTCTCTCCCTTCCGTCGGCCTTAGATCTAGGTCTTGGACGTCGATCGGCTTCAGATCTGCACTGATGTCCGTTTTCTTCTACAGATCTGGTAGATCTAAGCTCTTCTTTTGAGATCTAGTGCTCCACCATCATCTTCATTAGGGTTCCAGAGCTACTGAGAGTTGGGCTGAGATTTGGGTTGAGATCTGATGAGAAAGACTCTCCACCTGATCCATCGTGTTCATGAGGGACTCATAAGCACCTAATTTTTTTGTTGCCGCTATCAGGATCGAACGCTCTAATACCAATTTGATAGGAAATGCTAGAGTTTGGTGGAGTAAAAATAAGATATTTATAGATTTGAAGTGGAATACAAGATAAATCGCCTCAATTAGAAAGGATAATCACACTCATATCCCTTGATCAAGATAAGGGGCTAACTCTCCCAAGATCTAAACTATTTTCTACTAATAATCTCTACTCACTATACTTCTTTAATTCTCTTCCTCCCTAACCCTAAACCTTCACTCATATATATGGCTGATTTGCGCATATGTACAAAATTTCCTTTATGGACCAAATTTACAAAATTGCCACTCAGACCCACAATTACAAAATCACCACAGGTGCGGCCGCAACCCCCAATTCCCAACACAATGCCCTTGTTTCTTTTCTTCCTCACAATGGAATCAATGGTTTAATCAAGATAATATTAATTTTCATTAGAAAATGAACCAAATGGTTGTGGATAAGAAATGCAATGGATTAGTCTATATGGATTATGTATGAATTTTTTGGATGCTTTTTGGGTATTTAAGTGTCAAGGAAAGTTAATGTGAAAATAACTACGCCCTAAGCTATAATGAGAGGATTATAACCTGCTTTGCTGTTGGGATCCTGAGATGGCAAGGAGAACACTAAGAGCAAGTTAGTGTTAACTAAGTTTATCTTAATCAACCAAAATAACTTGCAATGATAAAGATACACAGTGGAATAGAAATGCAAAGAAACAAGAGACAAACACAAACACAAGTATGTTAACCTGGTTTACGCCTCCAGGCCAACGTCCAGTCCCCAAAACTCCGTTGGGCTTTGAATCCAATATTTAAACAAATAGTTACAACACCTCACCTATAATGAGGTATTTTCTCTTGTCTCTACAAGAGGATTTTTACAAACACATTGCCTTTAAGGATTTTTCATCACCAACCCAAAGTGAGAATACTTAGAATGCTTTTGAAGAAGTTACAATTACCTATAGCCTTTGAATGAAGCTCTTGTGTAGAAGTGCAGCTATATGTGAAGGATCTTGATCTCTAAAGAATGTAAGTAAAGCTTAAGAAGATCAAGATGAATGGCCAATTTAAATATTGAAACTTTGGAGTAGCTTGGCCAAGTGGAGAGGGTTTTTTTTCTTAAAAGCTTTAGACTTTAGAAATTGTATCTCTTAAAGATTTTATCAATAATTCATTCACAAAACCCTCAGCAAATACAGCTTAAATAGGGGTGAAAAAACAGTTGAAAACTATTCCAAAAACACATCTCCAATGGATTGACAAAAGTTTTTCGAAAAATAACAAAACTGTGTTTTCTGTCCATTGAGCAGTCGGTAGTCGGCTACAATACAAATGATAGTCGACTATGCCAACAACTGTAGTCGACTATGAGAACAACTGTAGTCGGCTACTTTTAGGGACAGAGCATTTTCACTATAAAGCAGTCAACTCCTATTTTAAGAATGTTCGACTATTTTTACTGATACATGGATACATGCTCTAAAATTTTAGAAAAACATTATAAAACATTATAAATCATTTTTAAATCATTTTGTGTGTTGTGTGAGCTTCTAGCATGGTTTTAAACTATGACAAGGAAACTAAAATTACATCAAAAATCATGTAATTACGTTAAAGTCCATTGATGTACTTTCCATACTTCAATCTCCTTGCATTACTTTCTTAGCTTCTTGGCATTGTTAAGCTCACCAATCCATTATGTGCTTCTTTGATTTTCTTTGAATTTCTGCACTCATGTATTAGATGACATGTTTGCTCATCATTAAAACTATACATAGCGACTCACTATCAATATTCTATCCCTTTTTGATGATGACAAACATGAATGCAAAATAATATGAAAGTAAAATAAAGCTTATACTTTCTGCAACACAACTTGTTAGTGCAAACCAAATGCTTTAAAAAGCAAGTGTGAGTGTTGCAAATCATATTATTTATGCAGGGTCATTTAATATTTCACCCCCTTTTATTATCCTTAAAAAGGATATTCAATAAAAAATTTTCTCTCTTCCTTTTGAAAAATATGCAAGCCTTAAAAAATTGTCCCCATCATGCAAAAAAGCTCTCCATTTATATGAATTTTTTTTGAAGTGTATTGTGACTCAATATTAAAGACATACCAATTGTTGAGAAAAAAAAGATAACATTAATATACCACATATTGAAATATATTGCAATAAATGCATAGCTCCCCTTGCAAAGATGCTAATTATTTTTGGATCTCCCCTTGAAATTGTGCATGTTCTTTGAAATCTTATGGGCAAGCTTTTAATGCCATGCCATCAAAATATGTAAGTACATTAAAAATCAAGATTTGGTACTCTTTCTTTTGAGTTCATGGGATTAGTCATACATGATAATCTCAATTAATAGAGAACCAAATCCAATTGGGTTTATATTTACCATCATAATGAACATTGTTCATAAAACTATTAATGTATTTATCTTTCATTTGGATGGTCCCATTCTTAGTTATCCAAACTTTGATAAACTCATTTTTAGCTTCATGAACCCTAGCATGATGATGAGTGACCTTAGATTTTTGAGTGGTCACATTATATCCTAGGCCAAATTTACTAGAGGATGGATTTTGTGAGCTAATCAAGTTATCTAGATTTTCTTTAATCTTATTAAACATATCCACATTTCTACACAAGTCATCGTGCTTTGTCTTAATGGCGATCATGGTCTTTTCTAGGTCACTAAACCTATCACCTAGGTCTTTATGCTCAATAATAAGTAATTTATTCTTTTCTTCCAATTCATTATTCTTGCTTATCAATTTTAAATTTTCTTCCTTAATCTTTTCTAACTCAAGATTGGAAAAGTACGCTTCACAAATTCTATGCTTTTAAGGAGTCAAGTTTTCTTAAGGTATGCTCAAATTTAGCATACAACTTTTGAAACTCTTCCTTCCAATCATACTTATCATCATCACTATCATTATCACTATAATCGGTGTCGGAGTTTACCTTGTTGTTACTTCTAGCCATGAAGCACATGTAGGTCCTCTCATTTCTTTCTTCTTTTTCAGAGGAGGATGCGTCATTGGAGCCTTTCTCATCATCACTTCTATCTCAAGCCGTAAAAGCTTCCCTTTTGGCTTTTTACTCTGGTAGATTAGTATTTTACTCTTACCCTTGTTTTTTCTTAAGGGGCAATTCTTCTTTATATGACCTAGCTTGTGGCATTCATAACAAACACCAATTTAATCAGATAATTTTTTATTACGAAGTTTTAGTTTACCTGATTTGATCATTTTTCTGAAGCCGTTTGTTATGAGAGCAAGTTGGTCCTCAACTTCATACTCGGACGCCTGAGAGGCTAGAGCTATGTTGAAGGTAATATTCTTCTTTTGGGCTTGCTCCTTGTCTTTCCTTTCTTCCAATTGCAGCTTATATGCTATTAGGTTATCGGCGAGTTCTTCCAAGGAAAGCTGGGAAAGATCATGCCCTCTTCTGTTGTCGATGCCTTTGATTGCCATTCGGGTGTGAGAGATCAAATGATCTTGCACACATGACCTTCTTGTGTATATTTTTTTCTTGGGCACGTAAGCATGTTGATGATCTCGGGGAATCGTGCATACATGGCTATAATGGATTCACCTTTCTCCATTATGAATTGTTCATACCTGCTAGAATAAAGAGAAGATTTTGAAGTTTTAACCTTTTTATTGCATGCATGGATTACCTCAAGTATTTTCCATATTTGATGCGCGGAGATAGCCATGGAGATTCGGTTGTACTCTGTTGTATCGCGTGCACAATAAAGCATTGGCATCGCTTTGTCATTGAGTGCAATCATGTCCGTCTCCTTCGAGGTCCATTTCTCTTCTTCATGGGTTGGCTCTACGTAAGGGTTATCCACGATCTTCCAAAGAGCATATGAAGTAGAAATGAAGTACGCCATCATTCGATTCTTCCAACCCTATAGTTGGACTGGTAAGGAGTGGTGGACAAGTGGTGGATTGTCCTTCGGGAAACCTTCCGTTGGTTGATGCCATCATGTACCATGCTCGTGTTGGATTCCTGAGATGGCAATGAGAACACTAGAGGATGGTGAATAGTATTCTTCAAGTAATAAAACTTTTCTATAATTTACTCCCTAAGATTAAAATTAGTGTTACCTAATTTTATTTTAATCAACAAAAATAACTTGAAAAGATAAAGACGCACAACAGATTAGAAAGGCAAGTAAACAAGAGACAATCATAAACACAAGTATTTTAACCTAGTTCACCACTCCAGTGCTACGTTCAGTCCTAAAACTCCGTTGAGCTTTGAATCTACTATTTAAACAAATAGTTCCTCACCTACAATGATGACTTTTCTTTTGCCTCCATACAAGAGAGCTTTTACAAACACTTTGCATCCAACAAGGATTTTCCCTCACCAACCCAAAGTGTGGATACTTACAATGCATTGAAGAAGTTACAATTACCTATAGCCTTTGAATGAAGCTCTTGCGTAGAAGTGCAGCTATAGGTGAATGATCTTGATATCTAAAGAATGTAAGTGAAGCTTAGGAAGATCAAGATGAATGGCCAATTTAAAGATTGAAACTTTGGAATAGCTTGGCCAAGTGGAGATGGTTTTTGCTTAAAAGCTTTAGACTTTAGAAATTGTTTCTCTTAAAGATTTTATCAATAATTCATTCACAAAGCCCTCAGCAAATACACTTAAATAGAGGTAAAAAAAACCGTTGAAAACTAACCAAAAACACCCCTACAAAAAACAGCTTCCTGAAAATCGTTGAACTGTGTTTTTTGTCCGTTGGGCTATCGGTAGTCGGTTACAGTACAAATGATAGTTGCCTACTCCAACAACTGTAGTCAACTATCGGAATAACTATGGTCGGCTACTTTTGGGGACAGCATTTCTAATATAAAGTAGTCGACTCATATTCTAAGAATAGTCGACTATTTTTACTGATACATTGAAACATGCTCTAAAAACTTAGGAAAACATTATAAAAATATTTTAAAATATTTTTAAATCATTTTTTGTGTGCTTAAGCATGTGTGAGCTTCTAGCAAGGCTTTAACATTTTAAGAGAAAGGAAAATAAAATTACATCAAAAATCATATAAATACATTGAAATCCATTGATGTACTTTCCATGCTTCAAGCTCCTTGCCTTGCTTGCTTAGCTTCTTGGCCTTGTTAACCTCACTAATCGCTTAAGTGTTTCTTTGGTTTGCTTTGAATTGATGCACTCATGAGTGCATGTGTTAGATGACATGTTTGCTCATTATCAAAACTATTTGTGGTGACTCAATATCCAACATATGCTTGACTCTGATCATGACACGTAAGTATGACAAGATCACTGCTATATATAATTTTAACTTTTGGATTATATATTTTTCTATATGGATCACTTGTTTTAGTTTTCTCTAGTTGTAATGGAACTAAATAAAATGGATGTGCCTTGATTATTGATTGTATTTCTAGTGTTTTTTGATAGTGGTACCATATGGGTCTTGATTTCCCCCTAAATTGGTTTGGTGGTTAATTTTGATATCAATTTTATCTTTTCCTTTGTTTCCTATCATATATGATGCAAAGCAGTGGGATATAGATTAATATCCTCGGTGGTCATGGATGATATCTTTGTCTAGGATTTGAGAGCCATGTTAGTGCTAAGATTTTAAGCTTAAATTAGTTGAAAATTTCTCTCCTTTGGTTCTCTCTTAATTATGAGATGCTTGAAACCAATCCGCTGCATGGTGCTGTAATCTATTTTTTTTAAAAGACTTGGCTACTAGATTTTTTCCGATCAGTTTATTTCAGACATTTGTTGTGATTTTCGCAGAGTTATAACCCTCTGTCATCCATACAATTTCTGGTGCAGACCTGTAGACATCAGAAACCTGGTCCTGAATTGAATCATGTTGTAATAGATGCTGTATGGTTTGTTAGGCTTTTGAGAAGGTTCTCTCATTTCTGCACTAGTTGATTTCAGATGATAATTGTTCATTCATTCTATGTTAAATGAAGATTCTATGTTAAATGAAGACTACCATGTTTTTCTCAGAAGGAAACCAGCGGTCTTTCCATGCTGTGGGAAAACAATGACCAGTTGAAAAGCTGCCAAAGCTAGTCGTTTCGCAGATTGTTCATAATAAAGACCAAAACTTTCATATATCTTTTTTTAATCTATCTTTCAACTTCTACAGATTAACGAGTTGGCTTAAGGGAACCTCTATGGTTGTATGATCCAAACCATAGTATTAGGACCATACGACATCTATATATATGATATTTAAGCCATCAAACACCATGAAAGAGATGGACACAGCTGGCTTGCTGCATTGGATACTTGTTCAAGAACTCATTATACCTGCCGGCTTTGAGGAGGTAAGGCCTTCCCATGTTCCCTTTCGTGGTCACATCTGGATAAACAATGTGGGAGATGATTGTGTGAACTCTCCAATAAGAAACAATAACCAATTGGTGGATACGGGTAGACATAAAATAGATATTTGGTAGACATAAGATGTGAACTTGGGTATTTTGATGTATGTTATATTCCAAGAAAGTTACAACGAAAGAAACAGAATACTAGTGAACACGAAGGTCAGATAATCTTTTCAAATGATTTATGCATATTCTAATTGAGTAATTAGGTGTAAACATGACATATGATCATTATATAATTTCGTTGCCGTTTCACTTCGTCAACGTTAAATGAGAAAAGAGCTCATGTATTTATTTTAACCCTACTGATTGGTAGTATTACTGGGTAGTGCACTATCAGAAATGTTAATTGACTGAACATCTTTGGAATATAATGTCCTAACAGCACAATTTCCTGCCAATTCTGGCTGTACGTTTCTATTTTGTTAGCTAACAAGCATCAGGAAAAATGTTGTACTGGAGGTAGAATTCCAATATTTTGAGGGTATACACACCGAGGCACTGTTATCTCGTTGGGCGTCAAAACTCAAGGCCCTTGGCGTAATGCCTGACGCATCCTAACAACCCCATAGTTTGTTACAATTGTCATTATTATGCAGTCTCTTTCTCCATTGTATAATTCCTTTTAATAAATCTTCTGATAATTGGCCTCTTTCGAGACTCCTACCTCACATTTGAAAAATAACCTACTCATTCTTGTCGAAACTTAACCCAGCATGCCTTGTGGGTATCTAAGCGACATCGGCAACATGAAAACTCTCTATAAAAGGACCATGAGTGTCAGGTCCTAAACTTCACAACAACCTTTCTGCTCTATCCTCTTCTCAAACCCTTTTTTTTCCCTGAGGAAAACTTAGTAGTTCATCACCGTCAATGGAAAATTTTGGGTTACTGGGCTCACAATTTCCTCCAGGGTTCCGATTCCATCCTACTGATCAAGAGCTCATCATCCACTACCTGAGCACGAAGGCCGCCTCTTCCCTGACTCTGGCAACATCTATAATTGCGGATGTTGACATATATAAGTTCAACCCTTGGGAACTTCCTGGTAAAACCTTTTCCCATGGTTTTCCTTTTTTAGATCTTTTTGATACTTTGAGATACTGATCTCTCGGTTTGCAACACTGAAGAAGTCATTTAAGACCATCTTTTAATTTATTGATCTTCAACTAACCAAGACATCATAAGGATAATATTAAATGTCTGTTAATAAAAATATTTTATTGAGAACTTGTACCCCACAATTTTGAGCACACAACTTGCACCAGATGATTGAGGTAATTGATGCATATCGATATTTTTTGTGTAATTTATTTTACCTATCTTGTCATATTCTTCCTGAAAGGATCAAATGATATAACAATGAAGGGGAGAGAATTGAATTTAATTAGGAAGTAGAAAGTGACGTGCAAAGACTTTGCAGCAATTGGTGAAATATGATATCATCACATTTTTGGCATATCCTGTTTTTGATGTAGAATTTTAAGAATATATGATGTTTATTTGTGTTGTTGCCTTTGATCAGACAAAGCTTTCTTTGGAGAAGGTGAATGGTTCTTCTTTAGTCCGAGGGATCGGAAATATCCCAATGGAGCCAGACCCAATAGGGCTGCTGGATCAGGATATTGGAAGGCAACAGGTACTGACAAGCCAATCCTTGCCACAGGGGGGTCCAGATGTCTTGGTGTGAAGAAAGCCCTCGTATTTTACAAAGGCCGGCCTCCAAAGGGCATCAAGACAGACTGGGTCATGCACGAATACCGCCTCCTCGATGACAAGGCTTCTTCTTGGTCTCAAAAGCACAATGGTTCAATGAGAGTAAGCTCCATACATCTCATTTGTCTTACTGTCTCTTGATTTCTTAATATAAATTTGATTTGATTTGATTTTTTCAGCTGGATGATTGGGTTCTGTGCCGAGTGCGACAGAAAGGAAGCATGCCGACCGAAACTGGTGACGGAAATGAGAACAAAGTTACCAGCAATTCCTCTGGTAATCAGAGCTTGGAACCAGAATCTTCAGGTGGGAGGATAAATAGCTTGTACGAATGGAGTGACAACCAACTTCTGGCGTATCTCACCAGTTTACAGGAGGAAGGAGGTGGAAGCAGATCAGGTTCCGATTCATCTGAATCCTTTGCTGTTCGTAACATGGCTGGATGTGGATATTCTGCTGATTTGGCTCAGCCAGCGCAGCAGGTTTCTACAGTGCTCGATTCAATTAAACGGAAGCTGTCGTTTGGTGCACTGGATGAGCTTATGTTGCAGCCCCCTAACAAGAGACTGCACAATTCTCGCCAGGTCTTTGAACAATCGTCACCAACAAGTTCATTCTCAGTTGATCAGGTGTTTTCTAAGTTCATAGTCTGATCTTACAGTGGTAGGAACTGGTAGCAATCATAGGAACGTCTGGGCCAACAAGTTCATTCTCCCTAATTCCGCTGACTTGGCCTTGGCAATAT
The DNA here is from genome assembly GCA_030789695.1 of Scilla litardierei. Classification (NCBI taxonomy): domain Eukaryota; kingdom Viridiplantae; phylum Streptophyta; class Magnoliopsida; order Asparagales; family Asparagaceae; genus Scilla; species Scilla litardierei. The sequence continues at coordinate 154,619,885 of CM061141.1, forward strand.
CAGGCTCAAGAAATATTTGTTGCGGCCAGGAGTAGAAGCTGCAAAGCGTGTGAAAGAATCAACACGGTGTGTACCCTGAGATGAGTCATTTCGAAGCCAATCATGCGTGCAAGTATGTATGACTATTGGGAGACTTACAAGTTAGGAGGAAATATGATGCTGTAATGGACCTGATGGCCATGTGCAGCTTTATCACCATTGCTCCATTTCGTCATTCATGCAGTAGCAGGTCATTGCTATACGAGCATGCCCTTCAGTTCATGCAATGCATGTGTACATGTATTTCAGACTTGTTCATATTAGTGATAGAATAATAGGAAGTGATGGATTTTGAAGATTTTGCAGTTGTTTAATGGATGCAAAAAAGAGAATTTGTTCGTGTTCCTCTGTACCGGGTGTGGGACACAAAATGTGAAATCACAAACAATAAATATGAGGGGCTGGGAACTTCGATTATAAATCGTGATTTGTGACATGTGATCCTCGTCAAATGATAACATGTGATTTATACGTGATAGGCAAGAAAAGCTAGTGAAGTTCACGAGAGCCTCATGATCGTCAACCCTGCAAGGATCAAGTCAATCTTCATTGTAGAGAAGGCTCGAACGAAAACGACGGTTTTTAGGAGCTAGGGTTAAATGAAGTGTATCTCTGCATGTGGCCAACAAAAATATATAATACATGAACTTTTTACAATACTTGCGTAATTATGCGTTCACACCAAACCCTAATAGTCTGCTTTATGCAAGTATCCAATCCCAGTCGGAACGGGTTCAGTTGGTGGTCATTCCATGTGTGCGTCTTATGCCCTTCGACCTTATTAGACCAAACACATCGGCCTTTAATGGGCCAAAAAACCTCACATGGGCCATACGAATTATGATGATGAAAAAAGTGGCGTGACTCTTCCTCTCATCGAGTGCAACAGATTTGACCGGCAATTGCAACTCGATTAACATCGCCTGCAAAGCGTTTACTTCGGCGGGTTATGGAGGCGATCTTTTACATCATTTAAATGAGCATGCCCTTCGGGATTCTCAGCAATCAATGGAAAATCGTTATGCTGCATGATTTATGCGACTCTCCAATTACCAAATAATGACGGCATTTAATGACGGGCATTTAATGACCCCTGCCATTAATGATAGTTATAAGCTATCTCTTGGACTTCTACATGATTACAACCGTCCGGAAGACAATGATGCATCATCAATCATTCAGTGGTCATTCAACTCCAATAAAAGGGGCCATTCTCCAACAGGAATAGGATTCGAAATAATTTTATCCAAAAGGCCAGGTATAATTACATATACTTGTGTTTTCTCTACTTAAAAATATAGTTCGGCATAGTTAGATCGGATAACATAAAGTTCACTTCTGACTATACGAGCTTCCTTGGAGCCCAATACTAACTTAAGCTTCGGAGGGGGTTCGAGTCGGATCCAAGCCCGACCCACCTTTGACAAGCTTCTCGTCTTGCAGATACTTCGACAATACACGATATTGATCGTCTCCTTTGTCCCATCTTCCTTCATTGCCATCGACTACTCAGTTCATCTTTAACATCGTCGCGCAACCACTGTAACCTTGGTTCTCCCCATATAAATTTATTCTTAGGTGGATTTTCACATCAAAAATTGGCGTCCTCTGTGGGAACGGGGTTACACCTATGGCATCATCTGCACCGCTTCGTCGATCCGCGAGGGGCAAAGGGATCGTGATCCCACCGCAAACCGCTCAGTCAACGGGTAGGCTAGTAACTTTTTTGCCCGATGGCACTACGATGCAATCCGGGGAGTCATCATCTCGAGAGGAGGCCACGCGTCAAAGGTCACCTGTAGTGCAACAAATGGTACCAATGGAGCGGTTTGAAGCCCTGGCATAAGAAGTTCATTCGGGCTTCCAAACATTCATCACCATGGTAGAGCGACTGGCAGGCTCCTGACCTCCACTGATCGCGGGTACATCTGCTATTCGAAATGTGGCGCGCAACTTGAACTCACAATTTCAAGTAGATGCACCAACTGCACAACTCAATGCTCGATCTACACAGCAACCCCCGCTAGAGACAGAATAACCTCATGGGAGGATTCTTCGAGGAGAACTCGGTGAGGGGAAGATGGTCGGAAGGGCGAACCCAGTGGGCCAGCACAACAGTGGTGGAAATCGACGAGGAAGTGGAGACAGTCCACCCTATGGCGATTGGCGTAGAGGAGATGCAAGACCTCGTCATGTTGATCGGTGCGGAAGAAGCCGAAGCCCTCGCCGCGTTGGTCGGCGTAGAAGGAGCCCGAGAGGATGATCGACGCGACATGAGTCGAACTCCCCGCTAAGGCAATAGGCGGGGAGGAACCCGAGAGGATGATTGGTATGAAAATTGGGATGATTCCTCCGATTCATCATCTAACCAACCTAGGAGGAGAAGACGTTGGAACCATCGTTGCAGCTCCAGTTCACGATCTAATAATTCTGACGATGAGAACGACCCCTTTACACGAAGGATCACATCGGCACGCGTTCCTCGAAAGTTCAAATTCCCCGATGTGGAGTAGTATGATGGATCCGGCGATCCTAAAGATCACATCCAACGATATAGTGCCGCATGGAGATTCTGGGGGCAAACGACGCCCTCCTTTACCGGGCTTTTCAAACCACTTTGGAAAAGTCGACGATGGAATGGTATAATAGTTTGCCTGATCGATCTATCGACTCATTTAAAGAACTGACACGTGTATTTTGCCGACAATTCATGGCTAGCCGATAAAGAAAGCATGTCTCGAACCACTTGCTTGCAATAGTACAGAAGGAGGGAGAGAGCATACGTAAGTACATCAAGAGGTTCCAAAAAGAGAGGCTGAATGTCACAAATTGTAGTGACGAGATGACCATGGCGGCGTTCAAGAAGGGACCTCGTCATAAAGGGCTCTTAAAAAGAGAGCCATCTGGACAACCTTTTTACTCAGGCACAAAAATTTATGCTTGGGGAGGAGGCATTGGACACCATGGAAGGGGGACACCACATAAGGAAACAAAGAAGGAACTCCCCCCCAAAGATAGATCGATGCCGAATGCAGATAGATGCGATTGTGGGATCGTCGACATAAGAAACTAGAATCTAAGGAGAATAGACCAAAGACCCCAAAACAGAAGAGAGAGGGTTCCAGTATGACCCCTCAAGTTGAATGCTCCCCTGGTGGATATCATGGCTGTGGCTAAAGCCAAAGGACATTTTGAAAAATTCCCCCTCACCCTTAAAGAGTCCGGGGGATAGAAGGGATCTGCGTAAATACTGCCGATATCATCAAGATCATGGTCATGACACTGATGATTGCTTCACATTGAAGAAGGATATTGAACGGCTAATTCAGCAGGGGCATCTAAGAAGATTTCTTGACAACCCAAAAGAGAATCAGGCAAGAAGAGATCCCAATGATAGAAACCAACCGGAAGATGCTCAATTGATAACTGTGAAGATCGATGTCATATGTGGCAGACCATCTTCGGGTGGTCTGTCATTCTTAGCTTGGAAAGCATACACACGACCAGTAATGGTGGAAAATGCTAACCCTAAGCGACACCGAGTTTCTACGCCGATGATCGGCTTCACGGATGAAGACGTGGAAGGAGTCGAGATGCCTTATGATGATGCTATTGTCATTACTGCCATCATTGGATCGGCTGAAGTGTTGAAGCTCTTGGTTGATACATGAAGTTCATGTGACATGTTGTTTATGTCCACCATCAAGAGGATTGGCTTAAATTCGACTGTTCTTCAGCCGTGCACAAGCCCCATCATCGGATTCATCGGTCATTCCGTTCCTATTGTGGGGACGATAACTCTTCCAGTAACTCTTGGAGATCACCCGAAGTCCGTCACCAAAATGACGAAGTTCGTGGTTGTAAATCTAAAGTCACCATACAATGGTATCATTGGTCAACCATAGCTCATCTCCATCAAATCCGTCCCGTCCCCGTTGCATCTAATGGTGAAATTCCCGACCCCAAACAGAGTGGGAAAAGTGAAGGGTAATCAGCAACAGTCACGATCGTGCTATCTACTCTTTACGAAGAATAAGAACACCGAACAGGCTCTTCCGATTGATTTCCTTGATAACATAGAAGAGTATGTCGATCAACGACCTACACCAGTAGAAGAAACCGAACTGATATCTTTATTGGATCAGGAAAGAAAGACCACTCCCATTGTTTCAAGGCTACAACCGGACTTGAAGGCAAAGCTTATTACTTTCCTTCGAGCCCATGTCGATGTGTTCGCTTGGAGCTCCGAGGATATGCTGGACGTGGATCCTTAGGTGATCACTCATGAATTACATGTGGATTCCACAGCTCGCCCCATCAAGCAAAAGAAGCATAGCATGGGAGGAGAAGAGATGCGAGCGGCGGTCGAGGAAGTAGATCGTCTTCTCCAAGCGAACTTCATCCGGGAGGTACAATACCCAGAATGGCTTGCTAATGTAGTGATGGTGAGGAAGTCCACCAAGAAATGGCGGATTTGCGTTGACTTCACCGACCTGAATAAGGCCTGTCGAAAAGAAATCTATCCGATACCTCGGATAGATCATTTGGTGGACAATGCCTCGGGATACGAACTCCTCAGCTTTATGGATCCTATTCCAGTTATAACTAAATCCAGATGGCGTCGAAAGACGAGGATAATACCTCCTTTATTACTGACCGATGAATTTATTGTTACAGGAAGATGCCGTTCGGTCTGAAAAATGCAGGGGCCACCTTTCAACGAATGGTCAACAAAGTCTTCCACAATCAAAACGGGAGGAATTTGTAGGTTTACGTTGATGATATGCTCGTCAAATCTAGGCACTCGGTGGATCACATCGATGATCTTAAAGAAATGTTTGATAAAGTTCGGAGTAATAACCTGCAGCTGAACTCGATGAAGTGTACATTCATCCAATCAGGAAAATTCCTCGGCTTTATGATCATAAAACGAGGTATTGAAGCTAACCCTGGTAAAATTGTCGTACTTACAAATATGCAGGTGTCGAACACGATCAGAGATCTTCAAAGACTGAACGTGTGAATCACCGCTCTTGGACACTTCCTCTTGAAGTCTGCTGAGAAATCCCTTCCGTTCTTCAAGCTCCTGAGGAAAGCGCTAAGCCAAAGGAAAGGGGATATGAAGCTAGTCGAGCGAAACAAAAGGTGTGCTGAAGCCTTTGCCGATTTAAAAAAGTACCTTCAAAGTCCCCCGTTGCTGGCAAAGCCAAATGAAGGAGACTCGCTCAGCTTGTACCTTGTTGTCACCCAAGAATAAATAAGCTCGGTACTGGTCAAAGAAGAAGGGAACGTCTAGTAGCCGGTTTACTACACGAGTAGAGTTCTCTGATACGTGGAGATGTGTTACAGCCAAATCGAGAAGCTAGCCTATTGCCTCGTTACCACAGCAAGGAGGCTCCAACCATCTTTTCAAGCTCACACTATCTTTATGTTGATATATTCACAGCTCGAGAAGAATTTGTCGAGGATGGTAGATCTGGGTGGATGCTCAACTAGAGTGTCGAGTTGAGTGAATTCGACATACATTACAAGCCGATGACATCGATCAAAGGGAAAGCTTTGGCGGACTTCGTCGCTGAGTGCACCATGGAGGGCCCAGAAGGAGAGACACATTCCGGCTTGATCGACGAACTTCCTCCACAGGTGCAAGTCGTTGAAGATCCATCAACATCATCATGGAAGGAAGATGTGGAATGGGTAGTGTATGTAGACGGGTCGTCCTCCAGATCGGGCAGTTGAGCAGGAATTGTTATACGAACTCCCAATGGGAGAGTTGTGGAGTACGCCCTCCGATTCAACTTTCTGGCGACCAACAATGTTATTGAATATAAGGCGACGCTCAATGGACTGAAATTATGCCGATCCCTTGGAGGTTGTCATATGCGTTTGGTCAGCGACTCCCGACTCGTGATTCACTAATTACATGGTAATTACGAAGCCAAGGAGGAGATGATGAAGAGATATCTTCAAGCCACAAAAGCCGAACTTGCAAACTTCAAATATGCAGAAGTCCAGCACATGTCGCGGGCGAACAATTTCAGAGCGGATGCACTCTCGAAATTGGCTTCCTTATCGCCAATTGAGTTAGGTAGATCCATTTTCATTGAGAACCTATTGATGCCGAGCATCACCGCAAACGAACTACTCTGCATCAATTAGGGGGCAACATGGATGGATCCGATCAGCAAGTACCTCAAAGATGGAGAACTACCAAAATCAAAGGAAGAAGCTCGGAAGCTTGAAAGGTGGTCCTTAAAATACGCTCTTTTCGAAGGAGTCCTGTATCAAAGATGATGTGCTAGGCATGTCGTCCTTCCTTATTTAAACTGCATAGGACCCGTTGAGGCAGATTATGTCCTAAGGGAGATCCATGAAGGCCTTTTTGGAAATTACTACGGCGGAAGGACGGTCGTGTTAAAGGCGATTAGACAAGGTTATTACTGACCGACTATGGATGCTGATGCAGCAGTGTATGTGCGGAAGTGTGAAGAGTGTCAAAAGTTCTTAAAACACTCTTTTGCTCCACCAGTAGAGTTGTTCCCCATCATTAGCCCAATCCCGTTCACGAAGTGGGGACTCGACCTTCTCAAACCTTTCACTTTAGCAAAGAGGAGGAATAAGTTCCTAGTTATCGCCGTCGATTATTTTACTAAATGGATTGAAGCCGAACCACTGGCCCGTATCACATAGAGAGATATGACGAACTTTATATGGAAGTCGATCATATGCTGATTTGGAATACCTCGGTCCATAGTGATCGACAATGGGAAGCAATTCGAATGCTCAAATTTTAAGAAATTCTGTTCGGAGTGGGGGATTCGACTGCACTTCGCCTCTATGGCACATCCTTAAAGCAACGAGATGGCTGAAGCGGTAAACAAATGCATCCTAGAGCCTTTGAAGAAGAAAGTCAGGGTGACCTGGGGTTCATGGCCCGATGAACTACTGACGTGTGTTTATATTTTATATATTCACGCACGTCTTCTTTGTGTTTTTCCGTTATTTTCCGTCGTCTCGTACTCGTTTTCTTGTGATTTCTAGTTTTCTTTCACTTCTCCATATTTTTGTGTGTTTGCAGGAGATTTCCAGCGTAGGGGACATATAACGAAGATATCATGAGTCCCCAGAGCAACAGGAGGAGTCACGCACGATCCAGGGGGTCAAACGACGAAGATTGCCATTTTTCAGCCCTCAACCGATCGGTTGGACACAGCCAACCGATCGGGTGGTGCATGTTGGATCTTGATCCTAGCCTAAGGGGGGGGGAGTAGGCTTATAAAAATAATTCGTGCAACCCACGAATAATCACACGCAGTTATAGCACAACCAGAGTAACTAAAATGCAGACACAGAGTACACAATAGATTTACCCTGGTCCGGTCGTCCCAACGACCTACTCCAGCCCCCAAAGCAAATACTAGATTGAATAGTGCAATAGGTACAAAGTCACAAGTTAGAGCACGCTCAGAGCACCTTCTACGTCTCTACACTCGCCAGACTCTCAGTACCACACACACAGTGTTTCCTCGCACTATCAATCCTAGCAAAGCTTTCTACCAGCTAGTCCCAAACTAGCTGGGTCCCACTTGTCTAGTCCCAACTAGACAAGTCCCAAAATAGTCACCAAAAACAGGTAAAAGTTTCCCCTACAGAGAACGTTACACTAAGACACAAATAAAGGAGTTTAGAGTTTAGAAATGCTCAGTTTGTGTCTGTGTAGGCGTCTCTGTCAATCAGCACGTCCTCAGCTTCACTCTGACGCAAACGGTGTCTTAATCCGACTCCTGGATGTCAAGATATGCACTGGTTTGTGCGTAAAGCAATTTCAGTTCAATCCCTTATAAACTGCCGGTCTGTGCGCGTAGCAGCTTCCTTTAATTGAGAAGTCGGTGTGCTAAGCAGATCAGTTCAATTCTTTTAATTTGCGGGCCTGTGCGCATAGCAATCCTTTATAAATAAGCTGTCGGTACGTAGAGCAGCAAAGTTCAACTTCACTTGCTGTAGGTCGGTGCGCCGAGCAATTCTCTATGAAATTAGCAGCGCCACGTCAGCGAAGAAATAGTTTTCGATCTCGTAATAGCCCTTGCCACGTCAGCCCGATCGTCCGCCATTTCGTCTTCTTCTTCGAAATTTAGGGCATGCAGGCGGCGATAGCGACTTCGAGCGGCAACTGCAACTCGAGTGACGGTGAGCTCTCAGCGATGGCGATGGCGTCGAACGAGTCACGACGGCGGCGAACTCTTCTCCGACGAGCAGCAGCAGCAGCTCTCACGGACGACGAGCAGCGGACGGCAGCGAGCTTTGAACGGGGATGGCGATGGCTCACGGTGATCAACTCCTTCTCCGACAAGTTCGACACTGGCAGATGACGGCGATATGCAGATGGCGATCTTGCAACGACGACGACAGCTTCTGCACCCGATGATGATGACGGCGGATGCGAGATCTTCTCCGGTGATGGCGTTCAGCAGCGGAGGCGTCGAGAGCAGACGATGGCGACGACTCAGCGTTGGGCAGCGACGTACTTCGACAGCGGCCTGTCGACTGCAGTGATCTTCTCCGGCGTCAGCAGCTTCCAAGTGCCTCCGGTGTTGACACACGGTGATGCCTAGATCCTGACGGCGGCTTCGTCTTCGGGCTCTTGACGGTGCACGGTGACGGCTACCTCGCTTCGTCTTCGCTTCGATAGCGGTTCTCCGATGATGGGCTTTGGTAGACGTTCGTGTAGAAGCTCCGGTGACCTTTTCTTCAACGACGACACTTGCTTCGTCTTCAACGATGGCTGTAACTAGGCGGTGGCTATGCGACGTAGACGATCTCTCTCGTTGAAGCACGGTGACGGCGATGACGATGAGGGTTTAGGGGATCTTCTTGTTGCGGCTTGAAAGAGATGAGGTAGGCGGCCTTTTTTGTTGTGTGACCTTGCCACCCTGATGTTTTGTCCCCTCTTTGAGAATTTGTGTTGCCGTACAATATTTTTGTTTATAGCCTCACACCAAAAAATGATGAAGCCCCACTTCTTAATATTGTATGAGCAGTAAAAGATGTAGCCCCTCTCAATATTTTTGTTTGCTGCCGCAACCTAGGCAATTGATAGGGTGTGTGCTTATATAGGATAGCCTAGGGTTTTTGGAGAGAATCCCTAATAGATAGGGATTTTGTATTTTGATTGGGAATAGAAGTTTGAATAGGGTATGGGTAACAACAAATCCATTTAATTGATTTGATCAAATATCAAATTGATTTGAATCAACCCAATCTCCTAAGTAAGTTTTACTTGGTCCACTTTGCTCTCTATTGACCAAGTCAAGCTTCTTTGTGCACACACACTCCATCTCTCCCAATGTGCTATACGAATAGCAATTCCGTCAAATAGTGAAGATATATTGTTTCGCCAAGCCTGAAACACACTGAACACACACATTAGATATACCGACACGTTTGTCATCATCAAACCAAGTTCCTAGATCGTTGCTTCCAACAATCTCCCCCTTTTGGTGATGACAAACCCATAAAAGATTTGAGCAATAGAAATGAGTGTGTGAAGTGTGTTGAAGGGTGTAATGCAAATGAATATTCAAGCAATACAACATGGCATGCACAAACTAATAACAGATACAATAGCATGCTCCCCCTTCTCTCAAGCTCCCCCTTCAACAAATAGTTAAGTATATTTCAAGCTCCCCCTTCAACAAATAATATCACCATCAAGCTGTCAAAATCTTTTCCTTTCTCCCCTTTGTAATCACCAAAAGTGGATTAATGAAGTCACAAAAATATTCCATGCAAAAATAAATCATTATTAGATATAGCGAGCAATTTGCATGAGTATTCCAAATAATAGACAAGTCAAGTTCATAGAATTTCATACTAAGACTTCTCCACCTTTGTGTAAGTGAAATGATATAGACAATAAAGTGCAAGAGGAGTTTCAATTTCAAATATTCAACCAAATCAATCCACATTTTCTACTTTTCATGAAAATCACTAGGATTGATTTTTCCCACCTCATCAAAGATGAGTTCAAGTTACCGAATCCCAAAACATGGCCTAAAAGGACTTTTAAATGTGGGATGTCATTGCTTGACGAGTTATATACACCAACGCGAAAGATTACACATGTAGCACAAGTTGGATACTCGTGTGTTGTGTTTTAGCCATGAAGTGTATCCATTTTTCATACGGAGCAAATATCGTTTTTTTTCATTCTTTTGTGCTCAATTTTAATTCATGGCTAAACACATCATATCCCTTAGAAATTTCAGAAATTAATCATTCCTACATTCACTTGTCATTATTCTTTAAAAGAATCTCCAAAAGCACTAAAAAGTCAAATATCGTGAAAGTGCAAATGTAGGTGTAGAAATCAAGTTTGAAATTTAGGAGACATGTCATGGCTACTAAAAAGAATAACATCATGTTCATGTAGCTACAACAATAATGAATTGACTTCTACAAGGGATAGAATTGATCATTCATACAATATCACTCAAGAGATTCAAAAGAGGATTCAATAAGCACACATTTTTTTTTTGATTTTTGATTTTTCAATTTTTTTTTCAGAAATAAAAACATTAAAAATCATCCATGCAAGCACACAAAACAAAATAAATCAAGCACACACAAGAAATCTATGAAGGTATGGAATGAAGTGCAAAGAGGGATAGAAAATTATACCTTCTCGTCGCTATTTGACGAAGGAGCTAAAAGAATGAGACATTGAAAAGTTTGCTCCTTGCCAAATATCCATCACACCTACATGAAAGGTGTTAAGTGTGACCTTGGAATCCAACAAGGTCCACTAGTGTTAGCCAAAATAGTTTTAGAAACCCACACTTGTTTAAACTTGATATTGGTGTTCCTAAATTTACAATAGTATGATGTGTGGCCTACACTATCACAAGTAAAGCACTTTGCATATAAGTTCTTTGCAATAGAAGGTGCATTGTGGAATTTCTTGAATTTTGGCTTTTCGGCATTTTTCAAACCAAATCCAAGTCCTCTTCTATTATTGCCATATAGTTGATTCTCTAAAATATTATCCAACGATTGTTTTCCCATAGAGAATTTCTTAATGGCCAATTCAAGATTAGAGACTTTGGATTTCAACAATTTATTTTCTTCCACAAGCAATGTGCATTTACTTATAAAAGCTCTCTTGTTTTCCTCTTCCTTCTTTTCAAATTCAACCATTTTTCTTTTAAAATCATTATCCAACATGCAGAATTTATCATTAAGCTCTCTAATAACATAGTCTTTTTCAGTTTCGAGCTTAATCAAATCAAGTTTAAGCATGCTAATATTATTCATCAAGGAAGGGCAAGAGAGACAAGGTGCTTCATCATTAAAACTGGATTTTTCCTTTTTCAAAGTATCAATAGTAGAGTCACGAGCAACAATATCAATTTTGAGTTTTTCAATCTCTTTAGACATTTCATATTCAGATTGTTGCATTTCAAATTTTTCATTTTGGTAGTCATCTATAGTGGATTCAAGCTCTACTATTTTATCTTGCATTTCTTTACAAAGAGAAAGGAGTTCAGTTTTACTACCAGAAATTACCTCATCGTGTATTTCCATCAATGCCATGCATGAATGGGCTTCGTGTTCCTCCTCCTCGCTCTCAGCTTCGCTATCCATGTCCCAAGTAAGCACCTTGGATTTTCCCTTTTCTTTAGCTACCTGAGCTGTCTCATGTGGGCAATCCCTCATTCGATGTCCTCTTTTCTTGCATTTAAAACAAGTCATTCTATTAGTAGTATTCTGATCATAATTTTGCTTAGAAGACTGAAAAAAGTTAGAGCGATTAAACCTGGGTGCCATTTCTGCTCTTCCTTGCTTGGTCTGGACAAACTTTCTGAAATTTCTGACCATTAGCGCTATGTCATCATCATCATCTTCACTTTCGTCAGCTTTCAGAGCAAGTGGCTTGGTAGCTTTCTCCTTTTCCTCAGGTTTCTCCCTTTCATCAATATTTTGCAATTCAAGCTCGTGGGACATTAAATTACCTATTAAGTCCTCCACCCTCATCTGTGACAAATCTTTCGCTTCTTGGATGGCAGTGACTTTAGGCCTGAAAGAGCTTGGCAGAGCTCTTAATATCTTCCTCACCTGCTCAAGGCTAGAATATGGCTTACCGAGCGAACTAGACTTGTAGACAATGTTGGTGAACCTCGCAAACATTTCTGATATCGTCTCTGATGGTAGCATGCGAAATCCCTCGTATTCCGTGCTCAGAAGTGCAAGTCTAGACTCCTTCACCTGTGACGTTCCCTCATGCGTCACCTCTAAAGTATGCCATATTTCCTGCGCAGTTAGACAATGTGAGATACGATTGAATTCAGATTTATCTAATGCACAAATAAGAGCATTCATAGCTTTAGCATTTAAAGAATAAAGCTTCCAATCATTATCATCCCACTTATCATCATGTTTAGGCATCTCAGTATTTTTAATTTTGATAACAGGTGATTTATATCCTTTTTCAACAATTTGCCAAGCTTTATAATCAATAGAAATAAGATAGATTTTCATACGATTTTTCCAGTAAGCATAATCTCCTCCATTAAATCTAGGTGGTCGGGAAATAGACTGACCCTCAGCAAAAGCACTATCAATGTGGTCCATGGTCAAACTAGGTTAGATCCTAAAACCTGCTCTGATACCACTTGTTGGATCTTGATCCTAGCCTAGAGGGGGGGGGGGGTGAATAGGCTTATAAAAAATAATTCGTGCAACCCACGAATAATCACACGCAGTTATAGCATAACCAGAGTAACTAAAATGCAGACACAGAGTACACAGCAGATTTACCCTGGTTCGGTGGTCCCAACGACCTACTCCAGCCCCCAAAGCAAATATTAGATTGAATAGTGCAATAGGTACAAAGTTACAAGTTAGAGCACGCTCAGAGCACCCTCTACGTCTCTACACTCGCCAGACTCTCAGTACCACACACACAGTGTTTCCTCGCACTATCAATCCTAGCAAAGCTTTCTACCAGCTAGTCCCAAACTAGCTGGGTCCCACTTGTCTAGTCCCAACTAGACAAGTCCCAAAATAGTCACCAAAAACAGGTAAGAGTTTCCCCTACAGAGAACGTTACACTAAGACACAAATAAAGGAGTTTAGAGTTTAGAAATGCTCAGTTTGTGTCTGTGTAGGCGTCTCTGTCAATCAGCACGTCGTCAGCTTCACTCTGACGCAAACGGTGTCTCAATCCGACTCCTGGATGTCAAGATATGCACTGGTCTGTGCGTAAAGCAATTTCCGTTCAATCCCTTATAAACTGTCGGTCTGTGCACGTAGCAGCTTCCTTTAATTGAGCAGTCGGTGTGCTAAGCAGATCAGTTCAATTCTTTTAATTTGCGGGCCTGTGCGCATAGCAATCCTTTATAAATAAGCTGTCGGTACGTAGAGCATCAAAGTTCAACTTCACTTGCTGTAGGTCGGTGCACCGAGCAATTCTCTAAGAAATTAGCAGCGCCACGTCAGCGAAGAAATAGTTTTCGATCTCGTAATAGCCCTTGCCACGTCAGCCCGATCATCCGCCGTTTCGTCTTCTTCTTCGAAATTTAGGGCATGCAGGCGGCGATAGCGACTTCGAGCGGCAACTGCAACTCGAGTGACGGTGAGCTCTCAGCGATGGCGATGGCGTCGAACGAGTCACGGCGGCGGCGAACTCTTCTCCGACGAGCAGCAGCAGCAGCTCTAACGGACGACGAGCAGCGGACGACAGCAAGCTTTGAACGGGGATGGCGATGGCTCACGGTGATCAACTCCTTCTCCGACAAGTTCGACACTGGCAGATGACGGCGATATGCAGATGGCGATCTTGCAACGACGACGACAGCTTCTGCACCCGATGATGACGACGGCGGATGCGAGATCTTCTCCGGTGATGGCGTTCAGCAGTGGCGGCTTCGAGAGCAGACGACGGCGACGCCTCAGCGTTGGGCCGCGACGTACTTCGACAGCGGCCGGTCGACTGCAGTGATCTTCTCCGGTGTCAGCAGCTTCCAAGTGCCTCTGGTGTTGACACACGGCGATGCCTAGATCCTGACGGCGGCTTCGTCTTCGGGCTCTTGAAGGTGCACGGTGACGGCTACCTCGCTTCGTCTTTGATTCGACAGCGGTTATCCGATGATGGGCTTTGGTAGACGTTCGTGTAGAAGCTCCGGTGACCTTTTCTTCGACGACGACACTTGCTTCGTCTTCAACGATGGCTGTAACTAGGCGGTGGCTATGCGATGTAGACGATCTCTCTCGTTGAAGCACGGTGACGGCGATGATGATGAGGGTTTAGGGGATCTTCTTGCTGCGGCTTGAAAGAGATGAGGTAGGCTACCTTTTTTTGTTGTGTGACCTTGCCACCCTGATGTTTTGTCCCCTCTTTGAGAATTTGTGTTGCCGTACAATATTTTTGTTTATAGCCTCACACCAAAAAATGATGAAGCCCCCACTTCTTAATATTGTATGAGCCGTAAAAGATGTAGCCCCTCTCAATATTTTTGTTTGCTGCCGCAACCTAGGCAATTGATAGGGTGTGTGCTTATATAGGATAGCCTAGGGTTTTTGGAGAGAATACCTAATAGATAGGGATTTTGTATTTTGATTGGGAATAGAAGTTTGAATAGGGTATGGGTAGCAACAAATCCATTTAATTGATTTGATCAAATATCAAATTGATTTGAATCAACCCAATCTCCTAAGTAAGTTTTACTTGGTCCACTTTGCTCTCTATTGACCAAGTCAAGCTTCTTTGTGCACACACACTCCATCTCTCCCAATGTGCTATACGAATAGCAATTCCGTCAAATTGTGAAGATATATTGTTTCGCCAAGCCTGAAACACACTGAACACACACATTAGATATACCGACACGTTTGTCATCATCAAACCAAGTTCCTAGATCGTTGCTTCCAACAGTGCACACGTGTCCGACCCAGACGGAAGCTGAAGCAAAGTGCAGCCCAACCGATCGGTTCGCCGACCAGTTGAACACAGCAGAGTTCTCGGCCATTTGGAGCTGAATTCCAACCGATCGGGTGACATCTCACCCGATCGGTTTATCTGTAGCTGATTTTCCAAGCGACGACCCGGAGAGCTCAACCGAAGGTTTGCTGACCGTGTCTGTTCATTAGTGTTCTCTGTCTTTTCCGGGATAATTCCAACCGATCGGGTCACCTGATGCCGCATCACCCCAAATGACGACCCGGAGACGCCAACCGGTCGGATCAAGCGAGCGGGTGAAGTTCCCGAAGCCGACGGCCGAAGCATCAAGCAGCTCACCTGATCGATTGATGCTGTTGAGTATTGGACTTCTCCCTACTTGGTGTTAATGATGAGCAAACATAAATACTTGTGACTAATCCCCTATTTTGCAGTTAATCCATTGTCTAAGCTTACTATGAAGATCAACTAGCAATGGATGACTCACAAACGTGATTGAAGGCAAATGATATGAATTGGATGATCGTAGATTGATGATTGAAGCACCGTAAAGACTTCAAGCTCATACGATGGAAAGAAGAGATTATTCGTCAATGTAATTTTTCTTTTATCTCTTCTAGTATGTAGCTTAGAAGTAGAACTATGATGGAGCACTCACACACATCTACTTTCGGTCATAGGACATCTCTAGACCTTCGTTCTTTGATCACAATCCATTTCTCTTTTGTTTGTGCTAGGATTGTTTATAACAACCGACTGCTTAACAGTTTGCAGTCGCCTGTCTCAAAAACAGTCGACTGTGTTTTGTTCTACAGTCGCCTGTTATGCACAGACTATTACAATGCAATTTTTGGATCCTCTCTGATTATCTCGCACAGGCCACTGTTGAACGTTTATCAGGTGCCTGTCTTAGCGACAGTCGACTGTGAGTGGTTCATCAGTCGCCTGTCTCTCCTTGCCCAAACTCTGTTTGATCCGATTTCTACAGCCAGTCGACTTATGCTGTATATACAGTCGACTGTATATTAGATCAGTCGACTGTCTATGCTGCAACAGTCGCCTGTCTGTAAGTCTAATCTTTGACTTAGCTCTCTGAAAATTTCTCCTGTCTGTGACAGTCGTCTGTTTAAGGTTATACAGTCGCCTGTTCTGATTAACAGTCGACTGTGTTCCTTGCATCAGTCGTCTGTCCTGTATCTTGTGAGATTTCCAGTACTTCTTCTAACTTACTCTTCTCTTGGCCATTCGCCTGTCGAAGAATGTACAGTCGCCTGTTGGTTTTACAGACGACTATCTTGTCTTCATCAGTCGACTGTCCACGTGGTAAGTTACCGTTATGAATTCTCACCTACCCTTGCTGACTGTGCAGCAGTCGACTGTGTTTTGTTCATCAGTCGACTGTTGCGAGTTCAGATTATATCCGTTGAGATTTTTTCTCACGGATTTTGATTGGGTTTTTGCCTAAACTGTTTTGTGGATTTGAGAAAGCTATATATAGAGCTTCTACTGTTTCATTGGAAGGTTACTCATTCATTGCAAAATTCTTCAAGCTTTCATTTCCAAAGATCAAAGCTTTCAAATCCAAAGCCCTTAGCATTTCTAAATCTGATTCTCTTGCTCTCCAACCTAGAACCAAAGATTGATCCTCTAGGCATTTGGTGCAGTCAAGAGAAAGGGCTTTCCTCCTCTCCTTCAAGAGAGTTCTTCAACACACATCACACTTCTCCTTCAAGTTCTACTTCAAGGCATATGTGATTGTAAGTGTTGCTTTCAGATTTCATAACTTCATTATTTGAATTGTGCTCTCGGTTGTGAGAGTGGTTTTTGCTTGCTCCCGGGTTGTGGGAGTCAAGGATATCGATTGTCTTCGATTGCACTTGTAGGGTTGCTACAAGTGGGTTTTAAGGAAACCTCAAGTTAGGGTTCTAACTTGAGTATCCGGTGGTATCCGGGTGGTAGGGACGTAGGATTACCGGAAACAAGTCGGGAGTTGACTTGGGTAATCCGAACCCTTGAAACATAACTGCGTTTGCATGTGTTTCTCTTCGGGTTGTTTTCTATTCCGCACTATTTGTTGGATTGCATTTTATTTGGCGTAAATTCCTATTAAATTTGCATAAACACTATTCAACCCCCCCTTCTAGTGTTTTCCACATAGACAGGATCCTTACAATTGGTATCAGAGCACAAGGTTTTATCTATGGCATCCAACAACAACAACGTTCCTCCGCCGCCTACGTACAACAATCACGACCGTGATGGAGCGTCCACACTTTTCGAAGTTCAATCTACGGTACCTCCTCCACGTTTCAATGGTACTAACTTTGGTTATTGGAAGTGTAGGATGGAGACATTCCTTAGGAGCGCTTCTCTTTGGAGAACTCTCCACAAGGAGTATGTCGAGCCCTCCGAAGATGATTTCGAGAAATGGACGACTTCCGAAAAGTCCGCCGAAGTCAACAACGCTAAAGCAATGAACGCTCTTCATTGTGCGTTGGACCCGAATGAGTTCAACAAGATATGCACATGTAAGAGTGCATATCAAATTTGGAACCATCTTATCGTTACCCACGAGGGAACGAATAAGGTAAAGCTTTCAAAATTATATGTTGTCGTGCAAAACTTCGACTTGTTCCACATGCAGGAAAATGAGAGCATTGCGTCGATGTACGGACGCTTTACCGACATCACAAACGAATTGGAAGCCCTTGGTCAAATCTACACCGAACCTGAAAAGGTAACGAAGATTATCATGGGGATGACCTCCAAATGGGAAAGACGAGCAATCGCCATTGAAGAGGTCAATGATTTGAAGAACTACACCGTGGTGAATCTCATCGGGACTCTTATGTCTTACGAAGTAAGACGTGATAACCGATTGAAGATTCGAGCCATGATGAATCCCTCGGAGGCCAAGAAGAAAGCTTTGGCGTTCAACGCCAATTCGTCATCCTCCGAAAGTGATGAATCCGAGAACGAGATGGATTTGGGTGAAATGGCCCAAATGGCGAAGAAGTTCCAACGCTTCTTCCGCAAAGGTAAATTTCCCTCCAACAAACGTTTTGAATCTACTAATGCTACTTCCTCTCTTTGTTATAAGTGTAATAAGCCAGGACACATCAAGAGGGATTGCCCAATGCTAAACAACAAAGAAAAGTGGAAGGCACCAAAGTACCACAAGTCCAACAAGAACAAGAAAGACAAGAAGAAAGGACTCTTCGGTACCTTTGATGACTCAAGTGATGACTCATCAAGCGATTCCGATGATGAGAAGGGTGAGAGCGCTCACATGTGCTTCATGGCACTTGAAGACCCACTCTCGGATGAGAGTGATTCCGATACGGATAACACCGAGGTAACAATGGATGAACTTCGCATAGCTAATGAAGAACTATTTACTAAATACCAATCTTTAATGCTTAGATATTCTAGCTTAAAGAAATCAAAAGTTAGCAAGTCATCCATTCCATGCATTATCAACAATGACACCATTGTTGATACTTTAACCCTTGAGAAAGCAAACTTAGCTTCTCAAAATGTCACATTGAGAAATGAGGTGAATTCCCTCAAATCTCAACTAGATCAAACACATCCCATGGATAATAGTGATCTAGTTACACGCCACACACAATTGGGCTTAGAGAATGATTCTCTTAAAACCCAAGTGCACGAGCTCAAAGCACGGGTGTCCACCTTGGATACCAACATTTCTTCTTTAAAGGAGAAATATGAGCTCATGTCCTCCCGTATTGTGAGATTCAATAAGGGACACAGACAATTGGATGATTTGCTTGCAAATCAATTTCCGGCCACACATCGTGTTGGCCTTGGATTTGTTAAAGCAAATGCATCTAATGATCGCACCTCCTATAGTGGTGTCACTATAGATTTTGTGAGGCCTTCCTCCGATGCATCCACAAGTGGTGTCAAAGACACTATAGGTAGCAATCCTACCAAGAATGTCACCACATCACTTTCTATTCCTTTTGGCAAGAAACCCACTAAGGGTGGAAACCAAAAGCAAGGCCATGCTTATATGTACACTAATACTCATCCACGTAGGAAACATCCTACTTCACAAGTGGATAATCATGACACATTTTATGCTCCGCACCCACGGACACGTACACAACCACACATGAGAAATACTCATGTACGTGCTCCCACACACCCATATGTTCATACGCATCATTCTTTCAAATATGATAATTCTCCACATGTCATGCATGATCAATATCCTTCATATAATATGCATGCTCCCAAGAATTCATATCATTCAAGAATGTACAATGCATATCCTCCACCTCATATATATGCTAGAAATCATGTTCCTAAGAAGCATGCACCACATAGAAATCCAACTCATATGCATGCAACTAGGAATAGGACTCCCAAGATGTATACTATTTGGGGTCCTAAGAACACTAGTCTAAATGTTAGGAATGCTTATGTTGATTCCTACTTTCATGATGTAATTAGAAATAGTAACTATGTTGGGAAGCGGAAGTCCACTTGGACTTGGCTTCCAAAGGGCTAATCCCCTTGGACCCAACAAACATTGGGTATCATAAGCTTATGGTATATTATATAGGTACCCAAGAGAAAGAAGAAGAGCAATAAATGCCTTATTAGCTCTAAAGGGAAAGGATGGATTCTTGATAGCGGTTGCTCCAAACACATGACGGGAGATCCCTCATTGCTCTCCGAAGTGATTAGCATCAAAGATGGTGCAACGGTCACTTTTGGAGGTCATCAAAAGGGAACCATCATTGGAGTAGGGATCGTTGGTAATCCTTCCAAACCCCTAATTACTAATGTTTATCTTGTTAGTGGTTTATGTCACAACCTCATTTCCATAAGTCAACTTTGTGACAAAGGTTATAAGGTTAACTTCGGAGAAGGATTGTGTACAATTGTTGATTGTGATTCAAATGTTTTATTTTCCGGTATTAGGCGTAAAAATATTTATTATTTAAGCTTGCCTAAAACAGTAGAACATTGCTTAGTTGCTAACACAAGTGAACAACTATTATGGCATCGCCGTTTTGGTCATGTTCACTTCAAGCACTTATATAAGTTAGCTAAGCATGATCTAGTCAAAGGTTTTCCTAAGATTGTTTTTAATAAGAAAAACTTTTGTGATTCATGTCAAAGAGGTAAACTAAGTAAATCTTCATTTAAGCTTAAAGAAGGGATTACTTCTAAGAGGCCCCTAGAACTTCTACATGTAGATTTGTTTGGGCCAACTAGAATCACTTCTTTAGGTAATGCTCATTATGGACTAGTTGTCGTTGACGACTTTTCTAGATTTACTTGGGTTTCATTCTTAATTAATAAGAATGAAGCTCATGAAGAGTTTACCAAATTTGCAAAGAAGATTCAAAATCTTTTAGGATCTACCATTATCACTATTCGTAGTGATCATGGAGGAGAATTTGAGAATGAATCTTTTACTAAGTTTTGTGATGACTCCGGGATAACTCATAACTTTTCCTTTCCTCTTGCACCACCACAAAATGGTGTTGTAGAAAGAAAGAATATGACTCTTATTGAGTGTGCTCACACTATGCTCCATGATAGTCATTTAGGACTACATTTTTGGGCAGAAGCGGTGCACACGGCATGTTATGTGCTCAATAGAATCCTAGTGAGACCCCGAACAAACAAAACTTGTTTTGAGTTGTTTTACAGTAAAAAGCCTCAAGTGAAATATTTTCGTGTCTTTGGTTCAAAATGTTTTATAAAGAACACCTTTGGTAATTTAGACAAATTTGAGCCAAGATCCGATGAAGGAATCTTTGTTGGATATTCCACACGTAGCAAAGCCTACCGGATATACAACAAAACTTCTTCAACGATTGAGGAATCACTTCACGTATCGTTTTATGAAGATTTTAATTTTCCTCATGTTGATGATGATAATGTAGACATTCTTTGTGATTCTCTTAATAATGTCAAGATTAATGATAATATTGTTGAGACTAACACTTCTAACGAAGTTGTTGAAGTTGTTCCTAGTGATCCAGGTTTACCCAAAGCTTATCCAACCGTTTGCAACCATCCTCATAACCAAATCATTGGAGATATTGGTGTGGGTGTTCGAACGAGATCAAGAATTGAAGAATTCTCCCATTGCGCATTCGTCTCTACCATTGAGCCAAAGAACATTCAAGAAGCTTGTGAGGATAGTTCTTGGATAGTGGCTATGGAAGAAGAACTAGCGCAATTCGAGAGAAATGAAGTTTGGGAACTTGTACCTCTTCCAAGTGGTCACCAAGCTATTGGGACCAAATGGATCTTCAAGAACAAGACGGATGAAAACGAGGTAATCACACGGAACAAAGCAAGGTTAGTAGCTCAAGGCTATCGGCAAGAGGAAGGTATTGATTTCGAAGAATCCTTTGCCCCCGTAGCTAGATTAGAAGCTATTAGGTTGCTTTTATCTTTTGCATCCCATAAGAATTTTAAGTTATTCCAAATGGATGTTAAAAGTGCATTTTTAAATGTGTTTGTAAATGAAGAAGTCTATGTTTCTCAACCTCCCGGTTTTGTTCATCAGAAATTTCCAAACCATGTTTTCAAACTTAAGAAAGCGTTGTATGGATTGAGACAAGCTCCTAGAGCTTGGTATGATCGCCTTAAGACCTTTCTTTTGAATTTAGGTTTTAAAATGGGAGAAGTTGATTCTACACTTTTTCATTAAAGATTATGAAAATGACATTCTTTTGATTCAAGTTTATGTAGATGACATTATTTTCGGTTCTAATAACTTTCATCTTTGTCAAGAATTTTCCAAATCTATGAAGGATGAGTTTGAGATGAGCCACATGGGAGAGCTCACCTACTTCCTTGGATTGCAAATTCGACAAATGGAGAATGTCACTTTCATACATCAGACAAAGTACACAGGGGAGCTTATTAAGCGATTCGGGATGGAATCGTCTTCAAGCAAAAGGACTCCCATGAGTACTACTACTCATCTGCACAAGGATGAAAGCGGAAAAGATGTAGACGTTCGTCTATATCGAGGTATGATCGGTAGCTTACTTTACTTAAACGCTAGTAGGCCCGATATCATGTTTTCCGTATGCATTTGTGCTAGATATCAAGTAAGACCTAAGGAGTCACACTTGATTGCGGTTAAACGAATATTTCGTTATCTCAATCAATCCCTAGATTATGGGTTACTTTACCCTAAGTCTAGCACATATGAGTTAATCTCATATAGTGATGCCGACTTTGCCGGATGCAAGTCCGACAGGAAAAGTACTAGTGGCACATGCCATTTCTTAGGAAATTCCTTGGTTTCTTGGTTCTCTAAGAAACAGAATTCGGTTTCATTGTCCACGATTGAAGCGGAATATATTGCCGCGGGTCTTGCATGTGCACAAGTTCTTTGGATGAGACACACTCTTAGTGACTATGGTGTCAATTGTGATACTTGCCCTATCATAGTTGATAATCAAAGTGCTATTTGTCTTTCCAAGAATCCGGTACACCACTCCCGTACCAAACACATAGACGTGAGACACCATTTTATAAATGATCATGTAGCTAAGAAGGACATCATCTTAGAGTACATTGAAACCCAAAAACAAATTGCCGATATCTTCACTAAACCTCTTAAAGAAGATTCATTTGTGAGGTTGCGTGGAGAATTGAAATTATGGGTGAATCTGAAATCTAGAAGCTCAATTTTCATGCTATAACTCCTTATTGAGCTCATATATATTTGATTGTCTTTCTTCATGTGCTTTATTGTTTTATGAGATTAAGAAAGGCAATTGTGACTTATTTGATTTCATTAGTTTTCAAAGTTGATTGGAACAATTTGTGTTTCAATAGATTTATTGTTTTCATAAGGATTTTAATATGTATTTGTGTTTAGAGTATAGGTCCTAGGGTGAGTGTTCTTATTCTCTGGAATTCTATCTCACTGTGCATTTTTGGACCAGGACAGACGACTGTGTTTCTTTTGACAGTCGACTGCCCTACTCTATATCTTTCATATGAAAACTGATATCTTTCACACAGCCGACTGTTGACTGTTTTACAGTCGACTGTTCATGTAACAGGCGACTGCAATTTAGTCATCAGGCGACTGTACTCTCTGTCGAACCTTTTACAGTATTCTCTGTTTTTTTTCTTGTGATCTGTATTAATTCTCGGCCAGCCGACTGTTGAGTATATGTCAGTCGACTGTCCATCGGACATGCGACTGCATTTTACTTGCCAGTCGACTGCCCATCTTTCTGAGAATTAATTTTATCATTTCTTACAGTCGACTGACTTTTGTTCTCCAGTCGACTGTCTCCTGCTGTATCGGTTCATTTGATTTGATCCGAGCAGTCGATTCTTTGATCCAACGGCTCAGAATGTTTTTCCCGACCTTATATTCAACCGACGCGATCATTTCCCCACGTCGTTTTCTCTCTCCTCCGCATCGACCGTTCAACTTCCCGCTCGATTCTCTCTACAAAATCAATCGATTTCGTGTCTTCAACCGTCGATCTCCTCCCAATCGTCGCTGTCAGTCGTGCTCTACCGTCGTATTTGATCTTCATCTTCGCGATCGTCTATCTTCCTTCGGTTGGTGTGTTTTCTCTCTCTCGACTATCGTTTCCGGTTGTTGTGTTTGATTTTCCTCTCTTGTTCCCATGGCTCCTAAACCTAAGGGAAAAGAGAAGATCATTGCTTCTAAACAACCTAGGGCTCCTAAGAAACTCATCGCCAAGAGAAAGAAACCCTACAAAGCTCGAACCAAGTTTGCCCAGTCACCCATACGTTCATCGTCACCGGGTTATTCTCCTTCTTCTTCGTCGAGTGATGCTCAGCCCTTGATTCGTCGTCAGCGCAAGCCTACTGGTGTTCACATCAGTGAGCCTGCTGCTGAGAGTCCTCATGTGTCTCCTTCTGCATCTAGTTCGTCTGAAGAAACTCCTGCAGTACCCCCCTCTGATCTCCTGGTTCCCGTTTGCAGAGACGATATTTGTCTGGCAAAGTTCCATTCTGTTCTTGGGATCAATCTGCTTAGGGAGCGGTACATTGCTTTCCCCGCATTTACTGCTGAGAGACTTTCTGACATTCTGTCCGCTACTCATCTGGCCGATCTTTTTCGCTTCTCTCAGAGCGAGTCCCCTAGAGCCTACCCATTTCTGGTGAAGCTCTTCTATGCGAACCGCGTTCGCGGTGAGTATTCGACTACTGGCATCCTTGATACTGTCGTCCAGGGAACCCACATTCAGCTCACTCCCTCTCTTTTAAGGACTATCCTTAGGATTCCTTCTGTCGGTTCCCTCCCCACTGATATCAGCTTCTCTGAGATTGACGATCTTGATCAGTCTGTTCTCCGGGATATGTTTCGAGAGGTTCCTTTAGCTCTTGATTCGGGTGTCAGATCATCCATGTTCTCTGCACGGGGTTGGGCTGTTCACCTAGTGGTGAAGTCCAACATTCTGCCGAGATATGGATTGTCCGATCAGCCGTCTCAGGATATACTAAAGTGTATGTATGCTATTCTCTCTGGCATGCCCGTGAACTGGGCCGGTGTCCTCCTTGACAGGATGGACAAGGTTGAGGTCACGTCCTCCTCGTCTCACATTCCCTTTGGTGGTCTTTTGGCTCGTGTCTTCCGTCACTTTGGTATTGACCTGACCCATTACGAGCCCATGCCCTTTGGCCCTCTCATCCACGCTTCTGCGAAGTCGAAGTCCTCTTCGGCTCTGCATACTACCTCGAAGAAGAGGAAGACTATCTCTGCTCCACCCTCATCCACTGTGCCTCCAGCCGATTTGCCTTCATCATCATCTGCTCCATCATCTCAGGATACTATTTTGTCGATGATCTCTGGTATTTACTGGTTGCTGTCTCTCTCTCTCTCTCCTCCATCAGGGAATTCCCTTCCCTGAGGATTTGAGACAGTATCTTCCTCAGACCCATGTGCCTCCTCAGCCTTCTGGTAACGTTGAGCCTCCTGGTGTTGCCTCGACACATGATGCTGCTGCTGCTATTGCTGCTGTTGCTCCATCTGATCCTTCTCCAGAGGACACTCCTGCTGCGTCAGAGCCTGCCCCCTCGTCCGCAGACCCTGGAGACACTCACCCTTAGATCGATATTTATGAGTGATTTTGTTATATGTTTTGTCGTTGTATGATGGATGCTGATGTATGTGATACTTTTTTATATGTGTATTGATACAGTCTTTGATGTTGTCATGATGTAGCTATTTTTTTGTTGCTCATGATGTATCTTTTTGGGATGGCCATGTTGATGACCATTCGTTGATGTACTCAGCTTCTTTATATCTATATATATGATGTTGCATCCCTCTCTTGTATCACACTATGCTATATTGATTAACTTCTGTGTGATGTATGATATATTGTCTCTATGTATGCTTCACTCTTCTTGATGTGCTTTTGAGACAATACACAAATTTGATATTGGTTAATTCATGCTCTTTCGTTGATGTGATGAATTTGTGAAAATTATTTTCATTTCGAATATCTAAAATGTTGATATTGGATTTCAATTCCATTACTCACATGTGTATATGATGAGATTTTATGAGTTTTTTTTTGATTCGATATATCTTTATACTCCTTGATTGTTGTTAGTTCGTATTTTAGCACTATTATTGTTGTTGTTATTTGCTCCCGCCTTTTTGGATAATGCCATAGGGGGAGAGAAATAAACATACAAGATTCATAATGGATGTGCTAAGTATGTTCTAACGCTTGAATCTAAGATTTTCGATGCCTTAGATTCAGGGGGAGTAAGATTACAATGAATATGGATTTTACTTCCTAGATTCCTTGAATTAAATTCATTCTTATCTCACTCATTTGCTTCAATTACTATATAGATGCTCTAATATTTGTTGACTAACTTGATTGGCATCTATGTAGGGGGAGTAAGTTTTCATTACGCACAACTATTTATCTTTTTGTTTATGTTTGTTTGTCATCATCAAAAAGGGGGAGAATGTTGAGTATTGGACTTCTCCCTACTTGGTGTTAATGATGAGCAAACATAAATACTTGTGACTAATCCCCTATTTTGCAGTTAATCCAGTGTCTAAGCTTACTATGAAGATCAACTAGCAATGGATGACTCACAAACGTGATTGAAGGCAAATGATATGAATTGGATGATCGTAGATTGATGATTGAAGCTCCGTAAAGACTTCAAGCTCATACGATGGAAAGAAGAGATTATTCGTCAATGTAATTTTTCTTTTATCTCTTCTAGTATGTAGCTTAGAAGTAGAACTATGATGGAGCACTTACACACATCTACTTTCGGTCATAGGACATCTCTAGACCTTCGTCCTTTGATCGCAATCCATTTCTCTTTTGTTTGTGCTAGGATTGTTTATAACAGCCGACTGCTTAACAGTTTGCAGTCGCCTGTCTCAAAAACAATCGACTGTGTTTTGTTCTACAGTCGCCTGTTATGCACAGACTATTGCAATGCAGTTTTTGGATCCTCTCTGATTATCTCGCACAGGCCACTGTTGAACGTTTATCAGGTGCCTGTCTTAGCGACAGTCGACTGTGAGTGGTTCATCAGTCGCCTGTCTCTCCTTGCACAAACTCTGTTTGATCCGATTTCTACGGCCAGTCGACTTATGCTGTATATACAGTCGACTGTATATTAGATCAGTCGACTGTCTATGCTGCAACAGTCGCCCGTTTGTAAGTCTAATCTTTGACTTAGCTCTCTGGAAATTTCTCCTGTCTGTGAAAGTCGTCTGTTTAAGGTTATACAGTCGCCTGTTCTGATTAACAGTCGACTGTGTTCCTTGCATCAGTCGTCTGTCCTGTATCTTGTGAGATTTCCAGTACTTCTTCTAACTTACTCTTCTCTCGGCCAGTCGCCTGTCGAAGAATGTACAGTCGCCTGTTGGTTTTACAGACGACTGTCTTGTCTTCATCAGTCGACTGTCCACGTGGTAAGTTACCGTTATGAATTCTCACCTACCCTTGCTGACTGTGCAGCAGTCGACTGTGTTTTGTTCATCAGTCGACTGTTGCGAGTTCAGATTATATCCGTTGAGATTTTTTCTCACGGATTTTGATTGGGTTTTTGCCTAAACTGTTTTGTGGATTTGAGAAAGCTATATATAGAGCTTCTACTGTTTCATTGGAAGGTTACTCATTCATTGCAAAATTCTTCAAGCTTTCATTTCCAAAGATCAAAGCTTTCAAATCCAAAGCCCTTAGCATTTCTAAATCTGATTCTCTTGCTCTCCAACCTAGAACCAAAGATTGATCCTCTAGGCATTTGGTGCAGTCAAGAGAAAGGGCTTTCCTCCTCTCTTTCAAGAGAGTTCTTCAACACACATCACACTTCTCCTTCAAGTTCTACTTCAAGGCATATGTGATTGTAAGTGTTGCTTTCAGATTTCATAACTTCATTATTTGAATTGTGCTCTCGGTTGTGAGAGTGGGTTTTGCTTGCTCCTGGGTTGTGGGAGTCAAGGACATCGATTGTCTTCGATTGCACTTGTAGGGTTGCTACAAGTGGGTTTTAAGGAAACCTCAAGTTAGGGTTCTAACTTGAGTATCCGGTGGTATCCGGGTGGTAGGGACGTAGGATTACCGGGAACAAGTCGGGAGTTGACTTGGGTAATCCGAACCCTTGAAACATAACTGCGTTTGCGTGTGTTTCTCTTTGGGTTGTTTTCTATTCCGCACTATTTGTTGGATTGCATTTTATTTGGCGTAAATTCCTATTAAATTTGCATAAACACTATTCAACCCCCCCTTCTAGTGTATTCCCCATAGACAGGGTCCTTACAGATGCTTCAACCGATCGGGTGACGTCGATTTCTATATATATATGCCCTAGGTTTCTGAAAACGTAGCTTTTGATTTTTTCTGTCTTTTCTCCATTTGTGACGGCTGGAATTTTATTGTTATTTGTAAGTTTTCTGATCTTTGTGAAACTTTGGTATTGTCTTAATAGTATTTCTACTACCTCGTTTCAATTGCCTGATCATGATTTTTACGGTTGATTTTCATTTAGGTTGCTTTTTAGCTATAATGTGTGAGTAGTTCCCAAAGCTGGGATTTTGGTGGAAACCCCTTCGTGGGCTCTCCCTGATGCGTCCATAGGACTAGGATTTCGATTGGGATTAGGAATTTAGATGATTACGCGGGGTGTTTCATTGTCATCGGCGGGAAAAAGACCGCCTTTGACCGTCAGGCCAAGGGGGAATAAACTTGGTGGTTGACTCCCTAGCCATAGCTCACGCCCTTAGCGTAGACATTGAATCCTAGCGCGTGGGAACAGCAGGATGAGATGTTGGGAGTTATCGTTGTGAGCTTAGTGCTCCCGGAGTCAGTCAGTGTTAATGGACATGGGAATGCCCACTGACTGAACCCGGGTAGTCCGACATATCATCCTGGGCACCGATCGGAATATCGGGCCCATGGGACGCTAGTATAACTCTTAGAGGTAACGTCTCACCACTAAACCCTAATTCCGATCGTATTCCTATCCTTCGGTCGTAATAGTGAGAACACATGATAGGGTGGAAACCGAAGTCCTAGGTTTCCTTTTATATTGTTTATCCCTCGTATCTTTATTCCGTGACAAACCATCCATCGATTTGGGCTAGCTCACCCATAGGGTGAACCGGTTCCTCTTTGAGCACAACCACGCCTCCCTGTGTTTGACCCCCAAGCCACACTACAACACCGTGCACTTGCGGTATAAATATTTAAATCTGGTATCCCCAATTCTATTGCACCCTTGTATGTGCAAAACCGGGGGACGTCAAGCTTTATGGCGCCGTTGCCGGGGAGGGAACGTGCTTGTTATTTTAGGACCCATTGAACCCTTGAGTCTAGCTTATAACCCTATCTCGCGATAATTTTCGCATTCGACTTTTTCATTTTTATTTTCTAATTTTTATTTCCTATTTTTATCTGTTTCTATCCCACACTTGCTTCACGGGTGTTTGTTGTTTTTCATGCGCAGGAATACAAGGAGTCTTGACGACTTGATTCCTATTGATCCGGAGATAAATGCCACCCTGAGGCGTCTGAACGCAGAGAAGTAAAGAAGAGAAGAGTCGAACGCTATGGGGGATAATACCCCACCGCATAAGTCCCGGCTAGAAACTCGATGCCATCCATCGGGTCCACCTCCTCCATCCAACCTCCTGCTATTACAGCACAGAGTTTTGAGCTTAAGCCGTCGTTAGTAACGTGGATCCAGCAGGATCAATTTTCTGGGGCACTCATGGAGAGCCCTATCGAACATCTGGACTCCTTCCTAGAGAAGTGTGACACATTTCGGATTAATAGTGTCACGACTGAAGCTATCCGACTGAAGCTATTCCCCTTCTCTCTGCGGGATAAAGCCAAGCAATGGCTTAGGGGAAAGGACCCGAACACATTCAACACTTGGGAGAAGCTCTCGAACGCTTTCTTGACTAAGTTCTTTCCTCCGGGGAAGACGATGAAGCTGAGGAGTGAGATCTCCTCCTTCTCCCAAGCCAGCCACGAGTCCCTGCACGAAGCTTGGACGAGATACAAAGAGATGCAGCGGAGATGTCCTCATCACGAGCTTCCAAAGTGGTAGATTATAATCTGTTCTATAACGGATTGAGGGATGACTTGAAGTCTTCGATGGACGCCGCGGCTGGGGGGTCCTTTATGTCGAGAAGTGAAGAGGATGTTGGCAACATTTTAGAAAACATGGCATCAAACAATGAGCGGTGGTGCGATGAGCATGCCACGCCCAGATCTGGAGGCATTCATAGAGTCGACGACGTCGACAAGTTGTCTAGCAAATTTGATTTGCTATCGACCCAGATCTCAGCGCTTATGGTAGGAGCTGGTGGTGCCAGCACCCAACAAGTAACGGCGGTGGAAGCTGAAGTCCTGGGAGACTTCGAGGGTGGTGATATTTCACCCCCGGTGGATCAAGCTAGCGCACTTTTCTTCAACTCGACGGGTAATGCGCCGATCCACCAAGGACTAGCTCGAATCCGGTTTATTCTCCCAATAATCGGAACCACCCAAATCTTAGCTATCGGGCACCGTATCAGCAGTCTCAGCAACAAGTATTTCAGCCGCCTTGGCAACAACAGCAACAGTATCAGCAATAACAGCAGCCTCCATAGATGTACCAGCAGTATCCCCCTAGGAACCAGCAGCCCATGCAGCAGCAGCAGCAGCCATATGGCCAGCAGCGAGTTATTTCCCCGGTTGAGTCCCTTTTGACCCAATACATTACAAACCAGGAGAAGATCAATTTGAAGCTTGAGATGGGGCAGAGGGCCCTCACCGACCAAGTAACCCAGCTGGGGTTGGAGGTGGCGAACCTTCAAAGGGTGCAAAACCAATTGTCGGATCAACCGGAAGTTAATCCAAGGGGGGTGAATCAGACATTGGCACTAACGCAGGATCATGCGAATGTGTCTGCTATCGTCTTAAGAAGCGGGACACAAATTCCTACAAGAGTGCCTGCTAAGGAACCTGAAGCACCGTTGGTCGTAGAGCGACCAATTGAAAAAGCTAATGACAACAGTGCTTCGTCACCAAAGACTACGACTCCAGAGGGAGTCTCTGAAGAAGAGAAGAAGAAGGACGAGGAGGGGAGCCTGAGAGTATTCAAGCCCGTTGTGCCTTTTCTACAACGACATGTCCAAGCTAAGATTGATGAAAAATATGGCAAATTCTTTGCCATGGTCAAGGATTTGAGCTTGCAGATCCCTTTCCTCGAAGCCATAGAGACAATTCCTTCATATACGAAATATTTAAAGGATTTGGTGACAAGGGGTTCCAGAAAGGACAAGGTTGTTCTCACAGCGGAATGTAGCGCTCTGATCCAGGGAGTGAACCCGTCGAAGCTTAAAGACCCAATAAGCTTCTCTATTCCTTGTTCGATTGGGGAAGTGAAGATCCATCGGGCGCTCGTAGATTTGGTAGCGAGCGTCAGTCTGATGTCCCTGTCACTATACAGGAGGATAGGGATGGGAGACCTGGAGCCCACGGGTATGACCCTTCAACTAGCTGATAGATTGGTCAAATATCCAGTGGGAATTATAGACGACCTGCCTGTTAACGTCAATGGAGTGCATGTGCCGGTAGACTTCGTGGTGATGGACATGCCCGAAGACACTCATACACCCATCATCCTCGGACGTCCCTTCATGGCCACCGCTGGCGTTCTGATAGATGTGAAGAAAGGAAAGCTATATCTTAATGTTGGCGACCAGAAGGTCGAATTTGACCTGGGGTTATCCATGCAGCACCCTCCGGATGAACCTGGTTGCAATATGCTGGACGTTGAAGAGGAAAGAGCCATAGAAGCTGGGGCCTGGGAAATTCTCTCAAGGAACCCATCCGACAGCTTGGGGGACCTTGAAGAACATGTCGGTCTGAAGAAAGAAGATGTTGCTCGGGAAGCGGGTACGTCACATACGATCCCTCCTGGATTCCAAAAAGCTCCTCCGACGAGGAGAAAAGGGAAAGAGCCCATGGGGCTTACTGCTGATGAAATCCGGATCTTAAGAAAAGTGACGGTCGACGCCAATGTGAGGGAGAAGCCCCCGGATACCATCAATGGAGGGAGGATCGTCAAAGAAGTTTACTTATCACCGCTTGCAACACCAGAGACCACCGCTCCAAAATCTGAAGGGATGCCAAACATTGGGCATCACCCCGTCCTCCTTGAAAATCATCTATCGGGCGTCGAGCAAACGACGTTAAACAACAGCGCTTCATGGGAGGCAACCCATGTTCTAAACCCTCGTCTTTGTTTTTAGGATTATTTTTAGGATTATTTTTCTTCTTTTGTTGAATAAATTCAGCAACGGGAACTTTCGTCGAGAGACTTAGGCTATTTGTGAACTTTTGCAGGAAACAAGCCCCCAAACGATCGGTTGATCTCTCAACCGATCGGGTGGGACGTATCCGAAGATGGCATATATCTGTTCTTTAGTGAACCGCTCAGGTGGAGCAAACCGAGACCGGGTGGCAGATCGTGTGAGAACGACAGAAGTCTCGGGAAAACTTGGGATTAAATCAACCGATCGGTTGATACAAGCAGTGGTCATGTGGCCGTTCGGGTGAAGTGCACAGAACTCTCGGGAAAATCGTGAAGCGGCCAACCGATCGGTTGAAATCTCAACCGATTGGTTTGCATGTAGCCACTTTTCAACAAATTTTTCTAAATAATAACCAACCGATCGGGTGAAAACTCACCCGATCGGTTTGGCCAAAACCCTATAAACACCCCCCGACTGAACCGATTCGTTTTCTTCACCCGATTTCGAAATCCCCCTGTCGTTTCGACTTCGCCTCCTCTCAACTGGCCAACTTCTCCCCCCAAACCGATCTCCAATCCCTCTTAACCGACCACTCCACTTCCTCCTTCATTCTATCCATCAATCCCTCTCTCTCCCTCTTCCATCCATCCCCGTCCAAACCCTAATTTTTGCCACACTCCCCCTATTTCGAAAAATTGTTGAAGAGGCGTGCCGCGGCTTCACACTCCCCTCAATTGCACGGCGTTGGGTAATTTGCGAGCAAGGATTGTCTTCGCTACTGGGGAAACTCGTTCCCTATCTCTATTTCTTGCATTTGCCTTAGTATTACTATTTTGCTCAATTGCCAGTGTTTGTGTGCATTCATCATATCTTGCATACACTTGCATCACACACTACCATGGCCAGGGACAAGGATGAGGGTAAGGCTATCATGCGTGGGGAGGGGTCGTATCGCAAGAGACGAAAGACCACACGTCCACCTAGTTCACGTTCCCCTCTTACACAGCCTACACAACCCCAACCCCAACCAATTATCCCTTATGAGGACCCAATGGTGGGCCCGCGTGGTTACTATTTTTTGAGTGTTGAGCAGAAAGATTTTTATAATAGACTCGATGCACGGGGACACCTATCCACCAAGTTTGCACATGCACAAGCTCTTATCGATCTCGTAGTTTTCTCCGAGGTCGAGACTCTCTTCGCTAACTTAGGGTGGATAGATTTCCTGAACGCCAACGCGGTATTACCCCTCCCTCACACTCGAATTTCTATCCTCCCTTAAATGTGAGTCGGGATCGATCGTCATTTTCCGCGTCCGAAACAAAACCATTCGCACCCACCTGAATACTATCAATAACATTTTCGGTTTCCCCATTCTTGGGGACGATGCTATCCGTCCCTACGGGTATCACCCTAATTTCGACGTCGATCAATTTTGGTTTCGCCTCACCCTACACGATCATTATCATCGAGGTAAGGCCAAGGCCTCCTCCATCATTCACCACGTATTCCGTCTGGCCCACCGAATCATATCTTGCACATTCTTCCCCAGGGATGAGTCCGGGACCGTGACTATCCCTGACCTTTTTATTTTGTGGGCCATGAAATTTGCTTTTGTTCGTGATGATTACAGGATTGCTTTTGAGGCCCCTGTCATTCCCATTCATGCTGGTGCTTGGCTTATTCACAAGTTACTTGAGATTAGCCGCGCCGTCAAGGGCAAGTTTTGTTGCGGGGGCCTCATTACCATCATAGCTTCATATCCCCAGTACAATATCGTCATCCCCCAAGATTTGCCTTCTACCGCAGGACCTACACATCTAGATCTTGATATCCTATGGCACATACATATGATCAAGCCCCGCCCCGACGGTCGTTTCACTTTCTACTACGGTCACCCCCTGCTCCTTACACCATTCTGCCTAACCCCGCTCGTATGCCTATCCAGCTTGTGGCAGATTGGACATTCCCTCCTGACCCTGAGTTTCTAGGGGGGTTACGTCTTCTGTTCCTTATCCCGGGCGCACCCAGATCACCTCCCCTTACCGCCCACTTAGGCGAACAGGAAATTCCTGCGTCCCGAGGAGACCCCGGGTCTGGTCCCAGTAGTGCCACCCCGGCTTCTGTCCCCATCACCACCGTCACCACCTCTCCTGTCCGTACGACCACCACTTCCTCTGTTCATCGAGCCGCCTCTGCTCGCCTCGCTCTTAAGGCTGAGTTAGCTGCACTGCGCGCTGGCGCATCCTCTTCGACCTCCTCGGTCCCATCCTCTTCTATCTTTACCCACCCACGTTTCCTCGCACTTGAGAGGAACGTTGCCTCCATCCTCCGCCTTCTCACTCACGTTCACGGCCCACCTCCACCCACACCACCCCCCTCACCACCACCTTCACCTCCTCGACGATCTTTGCCTCCACCATCACATTCATTACCTCCCGTCACCACCGTTTCCGTCCCCTCCACTTCACCTCCACTCACGACCACTGCCGTCACCCCCAAAGATCCATCACCATCCACTTCCATCACCCCATACGCACGCCGCAAGAAATTGCAGGTGCGATCAAGATCACTTCCCCCACCATCCTCTCCACCACCTATCCCCGTTCCTCTCCCATCCACCACCGCATTGGTCGCCATTTCACTACCACTTACCATCATCACCACCACTCCACCCATCGTCCACACCACCACACCTCCCACCCATCCACCCCTTTCCTCACTTCTCTGCACACCCGTCACCTCTCCCGTCACTCCCCCACATCCCCCACATCTTCTACCGAGGAGGACGAGGATAGTCCCTCTCCTGCTTTTTGATTTTTTTCTTTTTCGATCTTCCCCCTAGCATATTTCTGCACCACCATTTATTAAATCATATCATTAGCATTATCATAACTAGCTTGGGGAAGTCGTTTTCTTTGTGTGTTGTCGTATGATATTTTTATGGTGTGCTTGTTTATATATATCATGTGGTGTGATTTTCTATTTTTTATTTTCTTTGTTTCTTTATCCTTCTTTTTATTTTTCCTGTTTCGTATGTGTGTTCTTTCTTGTTTTTCATTCTTTTTGTGTCGGTGCGTATTTCCCCCTATTTTCATTGCCATCCCATATTTACTTCTATTGCATTGATGGCAATGCAAGTTTCAGCTTGGGGGAGTCGCACTTCGTGTGTCATTTGCGTCATTTTCTTCGTTTTTGAGTCGTTTTCATCGTGTTTTTCTTTTTCTTTCTTTCTTTTTATCTTCCTCTCCTAGAGATGACCCCCTATGATGAATTGCCACAAAATCACACACACACCTAGCATGGCTTCGATAATCACATTCACTAACCCTAGGAAGCCGAGTCCTCTTGCATTTCATGCATCGTGGGTCCACTTGCTTTTATGTGAGTCGTGTAGCTTATAGTGTGCTTCTTCTTTGTGATTTTGATTTATATACCTGTCCTGGGATGACCCCTAGATTATCATGCTTCGATTTGAATATGCGGTATTTGCTTCCCATGTCTGCTTCTATATGCATGAATATTTTATATCGTATACTTCAATTCGCATGTGTTGGGATTCCACAATTTGGACTAGGATAACCCATTTAGCCTATGCTCTGATTAGCGAGAAAAATCTCCTTCGCCCAAGTGTTTAGAATCCGATTTCTTTTTTATTTTACTTGGTGCAAATCCCCTCGTCGTGTACCATTCTCCCACTTGGGAGAGTACACATGTATATATCCCAAAAGACCAAAAATCCAAAAAAGAGAGAAAAGAAAAACCCCAAAAAAGAAAAGAGAAAAGAAAAGAAAGAAAAAAAATATGTATAGCCAAAAATCCAAAAAAACACAAATGCCCCAAACCCAAAAAAATGTGTGAATATTTTCCTATCTACCGAGAATAAAGGAAAGGAGAGAATTTGCACCGAGTGTTCTACTCCACATCATCTCAACCCCCATCGTTTTCGAAAACACTTGGAATAGGAACTTTCTAGCGTTTATCTAGGCGACAGTGAGGTGATTTCCTAGTCCCTAGCCGTGGAGTCCCTAATGCATGATACGCTTCTATTCTTATACTTTTCTCATGCATGCTTGAGCTACTATTCGTCGCTTATTTCAAATCGAATCGATATTTGGGTCTTTTGTTGGATTTGTGTATATGGAGCTTATTGCACAATGTAGATAGTAACACCGTCTGCTAGCACACAATCACACTGACTCGCGCTTCACCGCATGGGCCCACGACACTTGTTTGGACTCGTATTCCTTGGTTTAGTGTTGTGATTTATCGCTTACTTGCTTGGTGTGGCGTGTTTGGTTTTGTTGGCCCTGACGGGCGATTTAGGATTTGATTTCTCTTTCTCTCTCCTTCTCTCTATTTTCTCTCTCCGAGCTCCTACTCTCACTCGTCGTCCTCGAGGACGAGGAAGGGTTCAGCTTGGGGGATTTTGATGTGTGTTTATATTTTATATATTCATGCACGTCTTCTTTGTGTTTTTCCGTTATTTTCCGTCGTGTCGTACTCGTTTTCTTGTGATTTCTAGTTTTCTTTCACTTCTCCGTGTTTTTGTGTGTTTGCAGGAGATTGCCAGTGTAGGGGATATATAACGAAGATATCATGAGTCCCCGGAGCAACGGGAGGAGTCATGCGCGATCCTTGGGGTCAAACAACGAAGATTGCCATTTTTCAGCCCTCAACCGATCGGTTGGACACAGCGAACCGATCAGGTGGTGCACGCGTGTCCAACTTGGATGGAAGCTGAAGCGAAGTACAGCCCAACCAACTGGTTCACCGACCGGTTGAACAAAACAGAGTTCTTGGCCATTTGGAGCTGAATTCCAACCGATCGGGTGACATCTCACCCGATCGGTTCATCTGTAGCTGATTTTCCAAGCGACGACCCGGAGAGCTCAACCGACGGTTCGCTGACCGTGTCTGTTCATCAGTGTTCTCTTTCTTTTCGGGGATAATTCCAACCGATCGGTTGAATACTCAACCGATCGGGTCACCTGATGCCGCATCGCCCCAAATGACGACCCGGAGACGCCAACCGGTCGGATCAAGCGAGCGGGTGAAGTTCCCGAAGCTGACGACCGAAGCATCAAGCAGCTCACCCGATCGGTTGATGCTTCAACCGATCGGGTTACGTCGATTTATATATATAGATGCCATTGGTTTCTGAAAATGCAACTTTTGATTTTTTCTGTTTTTTTCTCCATTTGTGACGGCTGGAATTTTATTGTTATTTGTAAGTTTTCTGATCTTTGTGAAACTTTGATATTGTTTTAATAACATTGCTACTACCTCGTTTCAATTGCCTGATCATGATTTTTACGGTTGATTTTCATTTAGATTGCTTTTTAGCTATAATGTGTGAGTAGTTCCCAAATCTGGGATTTTGGTGGAAACCCCTTCGTGGGTTCTCCCTGATGCATCCATAGGACTAGGATTTCGATATGGATTAGGAATTTAGATGGTTACACAGGTGTTTCATTGTCATCGACGGGAAAAAGACCGCCTTTGACCGTCGGGCCAAGGGGGAATAAACTTGGCGGTTGACTCCCTAGCCATAGCTCACGCCCTTAGCGTAGACATTGAATCCTAGCGCGTGGGAATGGCAGGATGAGATATTGAGAGTTATCGTTGTGAGCTTAGTGCTCCCGGATTTGGTCAGTGTTAATGGACATGGGAATGCCCACTGACCGAACCCAGGTAGTCCGGTGTATCATCCTGGGCACCGACCGGAATATCGGGCCCATGGGACGCTGGTATCACTCTTAGAGGCAACGTCTCACCACTAAACCCTAATTCCGATCGTATTCCTATCCGTCGGTCGCAATAGTGAGAACACATGATACGGTGGAAACCGAAGTCCTAGGTTTCCTTTTATATTGTTTATCCCTCGTATCTTTATTCCGTGACAAACCATCCATCGATTTGGGCTAGCTCACCCATAGGGTGAACCGGTTCCTCTTTGACACAAGCACAACCATGACTCCCTGTGTTCGACCCCCAAGCCACACTACAACACCGTGCGCTTGCGGTATACATATTTAAATCTGGTATCCCTAATCCTATTGCACCCTTGTATGTGCAAAACTGGGGACGTCAACTACCGAGCATACTTTGGTCATACAGGACGACTTACAAAGCTGCAATTGGTCAAAGTCCTTTCATGCTTGCCTATGGGGCATAGGGTGTTGTCCCTGTGGAGATAGGTGAATAATCCTTGAGGATCAAGTACTTCGATGAAGAAGGGAACCTTGAAGGCCTAGCTCTAAATATGGAGCTCATTGACGAAGTACAGGACCAAACTCTTGTTAGGTATTGGTGTTTTAGACCAATATTATTTTGATGATGATCACAACATTATGTTGTTGCTAATGACTCTCTATGTTTTAGTCTCATGTTTATCAATTGAAGAATTATGTTTTGGAGACTAAATGCTTGGTGCAAGGATGGACATCAAGAGAAGCAGTACCAAAGCTTGGATCGTGATGAAGGGAAGCTCATCAAGAGGTGCCAAATCTTGGAAGATGATGGGGACCATCAATGCATCTAGAGCTTGAAGCCTTAGACTCTAGTGTTGAATATTGGACTCCCCGGATTTGGTTTTGGGTGATGAGCAAACATAAATAATTCATGAACTAACAATTTGTGAGCGCAGTATTGGAGATCGTCGCCAATTTCACGAGAATAATCAAAGCGACATCTCAACACTTCCATAAGCTCGTATTCAAGCCTAAAGCTTCGTTGAAGCTCCTGCAGCGCTTTGGAAGTTATGAAGATTCAATCGAAGCTCTCAAAGACCGTTTATTAAGGTTCTTTTTATAGTCTTTTAGTTTCGATTGATAGAATGTTAAGCCTTGAGTATATCTTACGTTTCTATCTTCATTACGCTCATTTCGTAGCTCTAGGATCCTTGCACAAGTTCACTCTAACTTCCTCGAAGCGTCGCGCTTCGATTCGGACTTTGTTGTGCATGTTAGTTGGTACAAGAACAAGTACTGACCGACTAGATGGTGATCTAGTCGGTCGGCAACTGTTCTTGGACCGACTAGTTTGATTCCTTAATTTCTTGGACTTTACTGTTTACAGTTAGTCGGTCTATGTTGACTCACCGACCGACTAGTTTGTGAACTAGTCGGTCAGTGATGCTTCTTTGACCGACTAGTTGAGACTTACTGTTCACTCTAAAATTCTCCTAAGCTACTGTTTACCGTTAGTCGGTCTAAGAACGTTTGGTGATCGACTAGTTGACAATCTAGTCGGTCAACTTTTGTTCTTAGACCGACTAAGTCAACTTGCCTTCAGACTATGTTGTTTTGCTTCTTAGTCGGTCTACGTTCATTTACTGACCGACTAGTTGTGAAACTAGTCGGTCAGACAGTGTTCTTGGACCGACTAGTTTTCTAGGTCTGAAATTCTATCTCTTCTCAGATCTGCTCTTAGTCGGTCCATGCTTTGTGACTGACCGACTAGTTGATGAACTAGTCGGTCAGTGATTGTTCTTTGACCGACTAATTCTCCCAGATTTCTATCCGTTGGAGAATGACCTAACTTGTTTTTATGGGACCCTATAAATACGAACCTAAGTCATTTCTCTCTAGGTTAGAGCTGCCATTAAGAGATTCATTGAGTTCTAAAGAGATAGCTATTCTCCCTCAAATCTAAAGCTCTCTTCCTCACAAGAAACCCATTCTCTCTCATTTCTAGATCTAGAGAGAAGCTTGTTCTTGGTGAGCTCTTCAAGCTATTGCTTGATCCAAGTCTCCAACTCTTCCCTAGGCACCCATTGCTGCTCATTTCCTTGGTGCTAGGGCTTGGTGACTTCATCTTCCTCAAATCCTTCATTCCACCTATTGGGTAAGAAAAACTCAAGGTATAGGATTTTGTGGTAAGAGTATTTATTTCATATAAACTCTTTATATTGCTTATTGGCTCTCTCGGTTGTGAGAGAAGTTTGTGATCCCGGGTTGTGGGATTCACTTTGCCATTGCTTGTATGATTTGATCTTGTGAAGGTTTTTCACAAGATATTCATAGTGGAAATCTTGAGTTAGGGTTTCTAACTCAAGTATCCGGAGGGGATCCGGGTGGTTGGGACGTAGGATCACCAGGAACAAGTCGGGGAGACTTGGGTGGATCCGAACCCATTAACTTCGTTTGTTAGCATTGTTAATTTCATTGTTGTCATTCAATTTAAGCTTCCGCAAATTGATTTGGTAGTTGTGTGCAATTTAATTTGGAATTATACGCCTTATTATTTTAAAGTACTATTCACACCCCCCTCTAGTACTTGTGCAGTAGCTGGTAGGGCATTACATTTGGTATCAGAGCCAGGTTCTCAGCTATGTCTGCCAACGACAACAAGACCGTGCGTCCACCTTCCAACTATGACACCTTCAGGAACCGTGAAGGAGCATCTTCCGTGATGGAAGGACATTCCTCTACGAGGCCTCCATTCTTCAACGGTACCAACTACGGGTACTAGAAGTGTCGGATGGAAACCTTCCTCCGAAGTGCATCTTTATGGAGAACTACAATGAAGGAGTATATTGAACCCGAAGAAGAAGATTTTGAGAAATGGACTACCGCGGAGGTCGCCGCGGAGGTAAGCAATGCCAAGGCAATGAACGCCTTGCAATGTGCATTGGAGCCCGAGGATTTCAATAAGATATGCACATGTAAGAGTGCATATCAAATTTGGAACTCCCTCCTCATTCTACATGAAGGGACGAGTAGGGTAAGAGACTCTAAACTCGTAGTCGTAACCAAAGATTACGAAATGTTTCATATGCAACAGGGCGAGAAGATGAAAGAATATTACGCTCGTTTCGTTGACATAATAAACGAGTTAGAGGCCCTCGGTAAGATCTACACTCAAAAGGAGAAGTGCTTAAAGCTTATTGAAGGACTTCCCTCTTCTTGGGAAAAACGTACCTTCGCCATCGAGGAAGGTAATGACATGGACAAATATACCGTAGTTCAACTAATGGGTACCTTGATGTCATACGAGGTACGCAAAGATAGCAAGGTGAAGCTACAAGAAAAGATGAAGTCATATTTGAACCTAGATGCGCCTAAGAAAAAGGCGATTGCATTCAAGGCGGCTTCATCCACCTCTACCGATGATGAAGAATCGGAAAACGAGTTGGACTTGGAGTCCATGGCACTCATGGCCAAGAAGTTCAACCGTTTCTTCCGAAAGGGTAACTTCAAACAAAAATCTAAGTTTACTTCTACTAACGCCTCTCCACCTTTGTGCTTTAAATGCAATAAGCCAGGACACATCAAAGCGGATTGTCCTCAAAACAAGCAAAAGGAGAAGTGGAAGGCGCCAAAGTATGACAAGTCCAAGAAGTACACGAAAGGAAACAAGAAGGGACTTGTCGGAGCTACCTTCATCGACTCCGAGGACTCCTCAAGCGGAGAGTCGGATGATGAGCAAGTGGAGCAAGCGCACATGTGCTTCATGGCAAGAGAGGAGAATGATCAAGGATCCTCCTCTTCCGATGATAGTAATGACGAAAGCGATGAGGTAACGATGGATGATCTTAGGGATGCTAACACTCAACTTTGGTCAAAATACACTAAGTTAGTAAATAGATATACTAAGGTAAAAGATGACCTAGCTAGCATTCAAACATCGCCTAAGACTATCATCACCAACAACGACACCGTTGTTGAAGAGTTAAGAAATGAGATTGTAAATCTCAAATCTAAACTTGAACATGCTAGCATTGAGGATGCGGAAGAACATGAGATAGCGGATTTAACTTCTCAAAACTCGACTTTGAGTATTGAGAACGAGAATCTTAAATCTCGTGTTTATGTGCTCACATCGCAAATATCCACTTTGGATACTTCTTTGCGTTCTCTCAAAGAGAAATATGAGAACACATTGGGCCGAATCAACGAATTCAACAAAGGTAAGGGCCATTTGGATAATATCCTAAAAGACTTACTTCCGGCCAAACACCACATTGGCTTGGGATATATGATGGGAAATTCATCCAAGTCGGTCACCACTTTTGTTAGGCCAACTTCCGAAGCCTCAACGAGTGGGAGCAAACACTCTATTGGAAGTTCATCTTCCAATGGTGCTTCCACCTCGTCCACACCCTCTTTCGGAAAGAAACCCACTTTGGGTGGACCTCCAAAGAAGGGGCATGCTTACATGTACACCAATACCATGCCACGTAGGAACACACGTCCTACTCCACCGTCTCACACATATGATGATTTTTATGCAACACATTCTCGGGCACGTGCACACCAAGTGAGACACCCTCACGCACGTGTTTCCACACATGCATATGTACACCCACCTCATCATATGAATAATTCTCGTCGTGCACCATTCCATCATGTCCCGTATGCCTATCCACTACATGCATCACGTAGAAATCAACGTAGCATGCATGCACCCAATAGGATGATGGCTCCCAAAATTTTCACTATTTGGAGCCCAAAGGACACAAGCATGGACGAAAAACAAATATATATGAATGCTTATTTTTCGGATGTTGTGCATAGTAAGAATTATGTGGGGAAGTCTAAGTCCACTTGGACTTGGCTTCCAAAGGTCTAATCCCTTGGACCCAATGACCTTGGGTACCATGATATGAACTTATCTATCTTTAGGTACTCAAGGAAAAGAAAAAGGAAAGGAGCA
Source organism: Scilla litardierei (assembly GCA_030789695.1). Classification (NCBI taxonomy): domain Eukaryota; kingdom Viridiplantae; phylum Streptophyta; class Magnoliopsida; order Asparagales; family Asparagaceae; genus Scilla; species Scilla litardierei. The sequence goes on from CM061141.1 coordinate 154,662,322, forward strand.
ACGAATTTAAATTTAGCTCCAAAGGGAATTGGATACTCGATAGCGGGTGTTCCAAACACATGACGGGTGACGCTCGTTTGCTTTCCGGAGTGGTTCCCATTGCGAATGGAAACCGCGTCGTATTTAGAGGCAACGAGAGCGGAACCATCATAGGTGTTGGTAAAGTCGGTAACCCTTCTAAACCATTAATTAGTGATGTTTATCTTGTTAGTGGTTTAAATCATAATCTTATTTCAATAAGTCAACTTTGTGACAAAGGTTACAAAGTTAGCTTTGCGAAAGGATTGTGTCATATTTTGAGAAAGGATAATGAAAGATTATTATTTTCCGGAACTCGTCGTAAAGACATTTATATTTTGGATCTTCCTAAGTCATATGAACAATGTCTCGTTGCCAACACAAGTGAACAACACTTATGGCATCGACGCTTTGGACATGTGAACTTTGGAACACTATATAAGCTTTCAAAATTGAATTCTATTAAAGGTTTTCCGAAGCTAGTTTTCGAAAAGGAAAGTTTTTGTGATTGTTGTCAACGCGGCAAGCTTCCTAAATCTTCATTTAAACCTAAGAAAAGCATCTCTACTAAAAGGCCACTAGAGCTATTACATCTAGATTTATTTGGGCCAACTAGAGTAGCTTCCTTAGGAAATGCAAGGTATGGACTTGTCATCGTAGATGACTACTCAAGATTTACTTGGGTATTTTCATTGTGTAATAAAAATGAAGCTTTTGAAAACTTCACAATTTTTGTTAAGAAAGTACAAAATCTCTTAGGAACCACCATTGTCACTATTCGTAGTGATCATGGAGGTGAATTTGAGAATGAGTCTTTTGAGACATTTTGTGATGAAGTTGGTATTACTCACACCTTCTCTTTCCCTCGTGCACCTCCTCAAAATGGTGTAGTTGAGAGAAAGAATAGGACGCTAGTGGAGTGTGCTCTCACTATGCTTGATGATAGCCAACTTGGCCATCAATTTTGGACGGAAGCGGTACACACCGCTTGCTATGTGTTTAATAGAATACTTTTGAGGCCCGTCACTAAACAAACTTGTTATGAATTGTTGTTTGGTAGGTTGCCTCAAGTTAAACATTTTCGTGTTTTTGGTTCGAAATGTTTTATTAAGAACACATATGGTAGTTTGGACAAATTCGATCCGAGATCCGATGAGGGGATTTTTGTTGGATATTCTACGCGTAGCAAAGCCTACCGGATATTCAACAAACGAACCTCAACGATCGAGGAATCGCTTCATGTCTCATTTAATGAAGGATTTGTTCCAACTAGAATTTCAAATGATAACGATTCTTTGGATGTTTTATGTGATTCATTTGATAATTCTAAGTCTAATGATTCTATTGATTCTATTGAGACTAACCCAACTAATGAAGTTGTTGAGAATGTTCCTAGTGATCAAGGTATTCCCAAACGGCTTCATACCATTCGTGACCATCCCCATGAGCAAGTCATTGGCAATATTCAAGATAGTGTCAAGACAAGATCGCAAGTCCACCACTTCGCAAATTGTGCCTTTGCATCATCAATAGAGCCAAAGAATATTAATGAAGCATGCGAAGATAGCGCTTGGATCTTAGCCATGGAGGAGGAGCTCATTCAATTCGAGAGAAATGAGGTTTGGGAGCTTGTTCCATTGCCATCGAAGAACCACACCGTCATAGGGACAAAGTGGATCTTCAAGAACAAAACCGACGAAAACCAAGTCGTCGTCCGGAACAAAGCTCGGTTAGTAGCTCAAGGCTATCGTCAAGAGGAAGGTATCGATTTCGAAGAATCTTTCGCTCCGGTAGCTAGATTAGAATCAATTAGATTATTATTGTCTTTTGCATGCCATAAGAATTTTAAATTATTTCAAATGGATGTTAAAAGTGCATTTTTAAACGGAGATGTCGTTGAGGAAGTTTACGTTTCTCAACCTCCGGGCTTCATTAATGAAAAATTTCCAAATCACGTTTTTAAACTAAAGAAAGCTCTTTATGGTTTGAGACAAGCTCCTCGAGCTTGGTATGATCGCCTAAAGAATTTTCTTTTGGATTTGAATTTTAAAATGGGCGAAGCCGATTCAACACTTTTTATTAAGCATGCGAATAATGATATTTTATTAGTTCAAATTTATGTTGATGATATCATTTTCGGTGCTACTAACTTCGCTCTTTGCGAAGAGTTTTCTAATGTTATGAAGGAACAATTTGAGATGAGCCACATGGGCGAACTCAAATATTTCTTAGGTCTCCAAATTCGCCAACTGAACGATGCAATCTTCATCCACCAAACGAAGTACACGGTGGAGTTGCTAAAGCGATTTGGAATGGAGAATGCCTCCGGGAAAAAGACTCCAATGAGCACGACTACGCATCTTGATAAAGATACGGGCGGAAAAGATGTAGACATTCGTCTATATCGAGGTATGACAGGTAGCTTACTTTATCTTACCGCGAGTAGGCCCGATATTATGTTTGCCGTATGTATATGTGCTCGTTATCAGTCTCAACCTAAGGATTCTCACTTAGTAGCGGTTAAACGTATTTTTCGCTATCTAAGTTACACTTTAGATTTTGGATTACTTTATCCGAGATCTAGCACATATGAGTTAGTCTCATATAGTGACGCTGATTATGCGGGATGCAAATCCGACAGGAAAAGTACTAGTGGCACTTGCCATTTTCTAGGAAATTCTCTTGTCTCTTGGTTTTCCAAGAAGCAAAATTCGGTATCACTTTCAACCACCGAGGCGGAATACATTGCCGCAGGTGCCGCTTGTGCCCAGGTTCTTTGGATGAGACACACATTGAAGGACTTTGGTATTCATTGTGATACTAGCCCTATCATGGTGGATAACCAAAGTGCTATTTGTCTTTCAAAGAATCCGGTGCACCATTCCCGATCGAAACACATAGATGTCCGACACCATTTCTTAGATGATCATGTTGCTAAAAAGGACATCATTTTAGTGTACGTTGAAACCCAAAAGCAAATCGCCGATATTTTCACGAAACCCCTAAAGGAGGACTCCTTTGTGCGGTTGCGTCGAGAATTGGGGATTATGGGTGAATCCGAGATATAGGATTCATATTTAAATTCAATCATCTTGCATGCTAATATAATTCGCGATATTTCTTTCATGCTAGATTTATTGAATTTTTGGGAATTTTATGTGATTTATTTGAATTTATGATCGAATTCGTATTTGAAAGTCGTATTTAAGATTTCGACGTTTTATGGGGTAATTTAGATGACTAATGAGTGAGTTAGGATGTTTCATCCAAGTGGTTTGTGAAGAGAAATCAAATTTCAATTTTTGGACTCTTCTAGTCGGTTTCAGTTCACTGGTCAACCGACTAGATGCTCATCTAGTCGGTCAGCAAGTGAACTCAGACCGACTAGATCAAGCCTATATCTAACTCCTATCTTTTTCTTTCGTTAGTCGGTCACAGTACACTTACCGACCGACTAGATTGAAAACTAGTCGGTCAGTGAATATACTGCGACCGACTAAATCTAGCCCTAAAAATCCCTCTGTGCCTCTGTTTCGACTTAGTCGGTTCAAGCTCATTGACCGACCGACTAGATCGTAATCTAGTCGGTCAGTGCTTGAACTGTGACTAGGGGTGGCAAACGGGCGGGTCGGGTCGGGTTCGGGTCGGGTCAGGTTTGACCCGACCCGAATAATGGTAAACCCGAACCCGACCCGAATTAAATTCGGGTCAGGGTTCGGATACCCGAACCCGACCCGGTCGTAACCCGGGTGACCCGTACCCGACCCGGTTTGTCTTACGGGTCGGGTTCGGGTCGGGTTTGGTGTGAAATAGTGTTTATTTTTCAAAAAAGGTCGGGTTCGGGTCGGGTTCGGGTCGGGTCCGGGTCGGGTTGGGGTGAAAAGAGTGAAAATACGGGTCGGGTCCGGGTCGGGTTGGGGTGAAAAGAGTGAAAATACGGGTCAACCGGGTCGAGGGGTCAAACCCGTACCCGACCCAGATTTTTATCCGGGTCGGTCGGGTTGACCCGAATTCGACCCGACCCGGATTGGCCCCTACCCATACCCGACCCAAGAGGCCGGGTTCGGGTCGGGTCGGGTCGGGTCAATTTTGCCACCCCTAACTGTGACCGACTAAGTGTGTTAGGGCAGTTATGTCTTTTTGATTCCAGACCGACTTATACTCTTATTTCGTTCGACTAATTCTTAATTTAGTCGGTCTCCTCTCAGCTCAAGCCCGAAAAACCCCCAACCCCCATCGAGCCCTCTCGTCTTCCCGTCGACTCCGGCCGTTTCTCCGGCCATCACCGCCGTCCGCCGCCGTCGACTCAGCCTCCTAGGTATACTCCTCCCTCTCCTAGGTCGATTCCTACCCTAGGGTTTCCGATTCGTTTCTCTTAGGGTTTGTTCACCTAGGGTTTGTATTTTCGAATTTCTAGGGCTTGTGATTATCGATTCTTAGGGTTGTTAGCTTGTGATCTCTAGGCTGTTTTCGAGCTTTTCATCAGTTGCTTGTGCTCTTAGAACTATGGCTAAGACTCGCATTCCGATCGCTTCTTCCGGGGCCTCTCCTATGACCGTAGAACAACCTACCGCTAGGAATCCCCCGAAACCTAAGCGTCGTGCCAAGTCTACCCAAGCCTCTCCTTCGTCGCCACCTCTTAAGAAGCCTAGAACTGCATCCGTGAAGCCCCGCAAATCCAAGACCAAAAAGCCTATTCTTCACACTCCGGCTACTCCTCCCGATTCTGATACTGATTTTATCCCAGAGGATGAGCCTACTAGGGAACCTACCCCACCTCCGAAGACCCGTAAGGCCAAGGGTAAAGCTCCTATGCCAGTTGGCGGTGTAGACATATCGTTGTGCCGCGATGACCCTCAGTGTCTCGCCGCGTACAACCGTATAGAGCACTGTCCACTGTTGTTAGAGCATTACGTTCAGTTCTCTGATTTCCTCGGCCTTGCTGATCTTCTGTCTTATAGTGGCCTTCTAGATTATCTCCGATACGACCCCAAGGCCAATCCCAAACCATACCCTCGTCTCGTGAAATTGTTCTATGCCAACCGTATTCGAGGCCAGTACGACGCCAGTCACTCCATTGAGACGACTGTCTTGGGAACTCCTATAGTTCTCACGGCAGAAATCTTAGGGGAGATCCTTGGTTGTGCGTCGTGTGGTCTCCTCCCCTCGGACATTTCCGTTGACGATATCTCTTCCTTGGACCAGTCTGTCCTTTCTGAGATTTTCCAGGTTATCCCCTCCGCATTCATTGGTGTTCCATCGAAATCTTTTAAGCCGAATGCGTGGGTTCTTAACCTAATCTTGAAGTCATGTCTTCTCCCGAAGTATGGATCCTCTTCACTTCCCTCTCAGCCGTTTTTGAAGCTCATATACGCTCTTTTCTTGGGGTGCGAGATTAATTGGGCTCGCGTGATACTCGATAAGATGGATTCTTTCGAGTGTATACGCAAGACCAATAAGTCTGCGCACATTCCATACCCTTGCTTGTTGACTCTCGTATTCCGTCATTTTCGAGTTCCTCTCCCACCTGACGATGAGCGTCCTTTGGGTACGCCTCTGAACGCGACGGCCGTGAAGAAATCTTTAGCGGCTCTTCGTCACGTGCAGAGGTCTACCGCATCTGCTTCCCAGTCTACTCCGTCAGCTGCTGCAGCCTCCTCTTCCCCTGCTACTTTGGACGATGTCGTACGTCTACTTCGTCAGCACGACTCTCGTTTGGCTCGTACTGAGGAGGTAGTATGTCGTATAGCTCGTACGATGGGGATTGAGCTTCCTCCTTCGGTGTCTGAGGCCGAGGAGATGGACGATGAGGAGCTTGACGAGCTTGTCACTACTTTTGCCCGTGGCGATGAGGCCACTGCTGCTGCTGCTGCTGGTGTTTCCACTTCTGCTCCTGGTGTTGGCACCTCTGCCGGTGCTCCAGAGACTTCCGAGCCTGCTCATGTATCTCCTGCTGCTGTTGACACTGCCACTGCTGCTGCTTCTGTCGAGACCCTTGCTGCTGTTTCTGTCGAGACCCTTGCTGCTGTTGAGATTCCCGTTGTTGAGCCTGTTGCTGAGATCTCCACTCCTGCCCCGACGATTCCATCTGTTGAGACGCCTCTACTCCCTGCAGATCCTGAGTCCACTCCGTCGACTGGACCCACGGACGCTGTAGATCCAGCCTCCTCCTCGTGATCGTCTGTTCCGAGGACTCTCCATATACGCTTTGGATGATATGTCTTAGTGAGAGTGTTTTGGGTTAGGCTGGGGTTGAGAGATGTTTTGATGTATTTTTTTTGTGCTTTTTGGATGTCGGAGTTGGATTTTATGATATGACGATGTTGATGATGATGATGTATTTTTTTGTTGTTTATATAGATGATGTGTCTCACTTCACATGATGTACCTCATATATTCGATGTGATATCTTTTTGGATGTACTCATGTTGTCTATATATATATATATGTTCATCATCGTTGACTTTGTCTTTTATTCGTCGTGCACATTTTAATATTCGTTGAATATATTTGAAATGTGATTTCGTCGCTCGACGCATGAAACCTTGGTTAAATAGATTTAAATTCTATAATTGTATAGAATTGTTTTCCATGCACAAATTTAGCCAAGAATATTGAATATTGAAGAGTATGTTTCTTTATTCAAGAAATGAATAATTATTTGGTATTTTTGATGATTTTGATTACCGTTGATTTTTATTAATAATGGAAAATTTGGCACACCTTGTTTTGATTTCCACATTTTTTTCCCTTGGTGTCAAGTTGGTCCATTGTCTTTGTCTACGACTCCCGGTGTTGGATTTTACATTTCCTAATTGTTGTCGTTGTATGCCCCCCATTTTTGGGATAATGCCAAAGGGGGAGAGATAATGATAATAAATAGCGCAAATGAAAATTTAACTCAATTTCCAAGAATCTAGTTTGATATGTTAGATTCAGGGGGAGTTAAGATACATATAAGGATTTTCAAAATCCGATATTTCAAAAATCAATTCATTTTATCTATCTTACTCGTCTGCTTGATGCAATTCATTTGTATTCAATTTGGAATTAACGTGTCATCAATGCAGGGGGAGTAAGTATTTTTCATTTGAATTACTATTTTTGATTATTATTTATGTTGGTTTGTCATCACCAAAAAGGGGGAGAATGTTGAATATTGGACTCCCCGGATTTGGTTTTGGGTGATGAGCAAACATAAATAATTCATGAACTAACAATTTGTGAGCGCAGTATTGGAGATCGTCGCCAATTTCACGAGAATAATCAAAGCGACATCTCAACACTTCCATAAGCTCGTATTCAAGCCTAAAGCTTCGTTGAAGCTCCTGCAGCGCTTTGGAAGTTATGAAGATTCAATCGAAGCTCTCAAAGACCGTTTATTAAGGTTCTTTTTATAGTCTTTTAGTTTCAATTGATAGAATGTTAAGCCTTGAGTATATCTTACGTTTCTATCTTCATTACGCTCATTTCGTAGCTCTAGGATCCTTGCACAAGTTCACTCTAACTTCCTCGAAGCGTCGCGCTTCGATTCGGACTTTGTTGTGCATGTTAGTTGGTACAAGAACAAGTACTGACCGACTAGATGGTGATCTAGTCGGTCGGCAACTGTTCTTGGACCGACTAGTTTGATTCCTTAATTTCTTGGACTTTACTGTTTACAGTTAGTCGGTCTATGTTGACTCACCGACCGACTAGTTTGTGAACTAGTCGGTCAGTGATGCTTCTTTGACCGACTAGTTGAGACTTACTGTTCACTCTAAAATTCTCCTAAGCTACTGTTTACCGTTAGTCGGTCTAAGAACGTTTGGTGATCGACTAGTTGACAATCTAGTCGGTCAACTTTTGTTCTTGGACCGACTAAGTCAACTTGCCTTCAGACTATGTTGTTTTGCTTCTTAGTCGGTCTACGTTCATTTACTGACCGACTAGTTGTGAAACTAGTCGGTCAGACAGTGTTCTTGGACCGACTAGTTTTCTAGGTCTGAAATTCTATCTCTTCTCAGATCTGCTCTTAGTCGGTCCATGCTTTGTGACTGACCGACTAGTTGATGAACTAGTCGGTCAGTGATTGTTCTTTGACCGACTAATTCTCCCAGATTTCTATCCGTTGGAGAATGACCTAACTTGTTTTTATGGGACCCTATAAATACGAACCTAGGTCATTTCTCTCTAGGTTAGAGCTGCCATTAAGAGATTCATTGAGTTCTAAAGAGATAGCTATTCTCCCTCAAATCTAAAGCTCTCTTCCTCATAAGAAACCCATTCTCTCTCATTTCTAGATCTAGAGAGAAGCTTGTTCTTGGTGAGCTCTTCAAGCTATTGCTTGATCCAAGTCTCCAACTCTTCCCTAGGCACCCATTGCTGCTCATTTCCTTGGTGCTAGGGCTTGGTGACTTCATCTTCCTCAAATCCTTCATTCCACCTATTGGGTAAGAAAAACTCAAGGTATAGGATTTTGTGGTAAGAGTATTTATTTCATATAAACTCTTTATATTGCTTATTGGCTCTCTCGGTTGTGAGAGAAGTTTGTGATCCCGGGTTGTGGGATTCACTTTGCCATTGCTTGTATGATTTGATCTTGTGAAGGTTTTTCACAAGATATTCATAGTGGAAATCTTGAGTTAGGGTTTCTAACTCAAGTATCCGGAGGGGATCCGGGTGGTTGGGACGTAGGATCACCGGGAACAAGTCGGGGAGACTTGGGTGGATCCGAACCCATTAACTTCGTTTGTTAGCATTGTTAATTTCATTGTTGTCATTCAATTTAAGCTTCCGCAAATTGATTTGGTAGTTGTGTGCAATTTAATTTGGAATTATACGCCTTATTATTTTAAAGTACTATTCACACCCCCTCTAGTACTTGTGCAGTAGCTGGTAGGGCATTACATCTAGGAGATGCAAAATGTACTCCATGTAATTTCTATTACTTTCATTTCTCTTTTTGAGTGTAGGATTGTGTAATACATTGATAGATGGTCATACTCATTCATGCATATGCATTAAACATCTTAGTGAGCCTTATGATTATCATAGAAACCAACCCAATAGGTTCACCTTACCAAAAACTCAAATTGGAGTTTTTGGCCTTCCAACAGGCGACTACTAAAGGCAGGACAAGCGACTGGGTGATCTCCAGTCGCCTGGCTAGCCTTCTACAGCCGATTGTTGTGCATAGCTCAAGTAAACTTTTTCTTGACTCTTTCTTAAGCTTTTGGTGCAGGCAACTGAAGTTCATTTAACAGGCTCCTGTCTACCATCAGGCGCCTGAACTTTGTTCTTCAGTCATCTGAGTGCCAATGTTCGTGTCTTGTCTTTTCTGGGCACCAAACCACTTTTGTGACAACCGACTGATATAAAGATTACAGTCACCTGTCTATATTCAGGCACCTGGACTTTGGTCATCAGTCGTCTAAATGCACAAGTACAAAAGTTGCATTTTGTCATCTCCATTCCATCCCATGTGACAGTCGACTGCTGAAGTATATTTAGGCACATGCACATTGTACATGCGCCTGTGTAGTCTTATACAATCGCATATCCTAGCTCAGATTATAGTTGTTGGAAATTTTCTATCAGTTGATCAGTCGCCTGTGGTTTCTTCTACAGGCGCCCGTCCGAGAGCTTTCAGCCCAAAATCTAGCCGTTGCAGATTTGTCCATTTGGCCTTTTTCTTGGTTTTGTGGGGTTATTGTGGCTTCCTATATATATGAGATGGGTTAGTTCTATTAGAACTCTTGGTTAACATTGAATATCTTAGAGATTCATTAAGCTACTCTTATTCTCTCATTTCTCTCTCATGAGCTCTAATCTCTTCATGCTTTGAAGCTAGCTCACGGGAAATCATCCAAGTGGAATCAAGATCATCTCATCTCAACACTTGGAGATCCTCTTCCATGCCTTCTTATTCTTATTGAGTAAGTTCATCTCAAGGCATAGGTAAGAGTATTTATTTTATCTCTGTGAAGTGAAACCCTAACTTTCTTTGTGAGAGTTTATCTCTAACTTTCTTTGTGCGAGGTAGTTGCTTTCTTTGTGAGAGCTAGGTACTCTCTTTGTGAGAGTTAGATTCTCTTTGTGAGAATTCAAATCCCTTGTGTAGGGAATCTCTTTGTGAGATTGTATTCACTACCTTGTGTAGGATCATAGTGAATATTTGGTAGGGCTGGATGTACCCAAGTTGGAGAACCAGGGTAAAATCTATGTGTTAGCGTTTGTTTGATTGTGTTGTTTAAATTCCTCTTGCACTTATAATTCTGCATTTGCAAGTTTAATTTTTAATTACACGATTATTACCATTACTCTATTCACCCTCTCTAAAGTGTTTGTTGTTAGTATTGCAAGGTACAGACGGTTCTTACAGCTCTGACGACCCTTATCAAACAGAAGCAACGCCTAGATCAGTATTACAATGCTCGCATCAAAGGAAAGACATTTCGAATTGGTGATCTCGTCATGAGAAATGCCATTTTCACCCCAGAGATCGTCTGCCAAGAGAAGCTTACTGCGAAGTTGGAGGGTCCATATCAAGTCATTGATGTGCTTGGATCGGCCACTTATAAATTGCCGACCATGGAAGGAGAAAAGCTAGGTCATCCTTGGAATGCTGAACACCTGAACAAATACTATCAATAAAAGATAGTGAAGTTGCTATTTCTGCTCACTGTTCAGTCAAATAAACAATATATCTTTGCTCAAAATATACTCCTTGATGCATTCATGCGAATACTAATGCTATAGTCCATTTTCAAGTAGTTATCTTTTACAGGTCTTTACGAGCTCTTCAGTTATACGATCGGGAGTTTAAGTTCTTGCAGGCCGAGGACGCTTAATGTCGAAGATGATTTTACGAACCTTCAAGAGCCCCTCGGTTATACGATCAGGAGTTTAAGCTCTCGCGGGCTGAGGAAGCTTGATGCCAAAGATAATTTTATGAACCTTTGCGAGCCCCTCGAATATACGATTGGGATTTTCAGCTCTCGCAGGCCGAGGAAGCTTAACGTCGAAGATGATTTTACGAAACTTCGTGAGCCCCTGGGTTATACGGTCGAGAGTTTAAGCTCTCATGGGCCGAGGAAGCTTAACGACAAAGAAGATTTTACGAATCTTTGCGAGCTCTTCGATTATACGATTGGGAGTTTAATCTCTCACGGACCGAGGAAGCTTAATGGCGAAGAAAATTTTACGAACCTTTGCGAGCTCCTCGGTTATACGATCGGGAGTTTAAGCTCTCGCGTGCCAAGGAAGCTTAAGGTCGAAGATGGTTTTAAGTTTGTATGGATCAAAAACGCCAGACAGACGATCTCACAAGCTCGAAAGTAAAGTATAACCAACTTGCTTAAATTAGCATTATCTTTGTCTACTGTATCAACATTTTATGTCTTCTTAACTTAGCCAAACAAAGAAAGTTGGGGGCAAGAATAAGCAATGAACATAGAAGGAAATGAAATTTTCAACACATGACCACATTTTCATTCATTCAAAGATATCATCGCAAAGGAAGACAACCATATGAAAGTATGATGTTTAGACATCACTACATCATCATTCAATTTTGTTCTTCTTCAGGATGAGGATCTTCAGGATGAGGAGCGTCTTCCAACACATCTTCTTGTCCATTCTCTGACGAAGAATCTTCATCATCAGTAAATACCATGGATAGCTTTGAGAAATCAATCACGACGTCCGGATAAACTTTCTCTCTCTCGCCGACATTTATCGAAGCCATTTTAAGGGCGTTCACCATGGCCGGGATGAACTCATTAAGTTGATAATCAATGACGGCAGCCTTCTTTATCTCCTCAAGTTCAACCTTTTCCAAATCATCTATCCGAGCTTGAAGCTCGGAGGCCCTCTTCTTGGTGATCTCTTTCACCTTAGCCATTTCTTTCGCCCTTTTTTCGGCCAGAACACGAGCTTTATTTAGCTTGTCCAGACTTTTCTTCATAGCCTCTACTTGAGCACCAAAGTCGGCGACTTTGAGCTGTTTTTTCTTCAGCTGCTCGACAGCCTCTTTCTTGACCACTTCAAGCTCCTTGGTTTTCTTGGCAAGCTTGACCTCAGCGGTGTTCATAAACGCCGCATGCCGATGAAGTGATGCTGTTATCAAGGATAACTGAGTGAGGAAAGACGACGTTTAAAGAAGATTACTTGGATAAACTAAATGATAAGAAAGTGAAAGTAAACTTGTTGGGAAAGCCAAACTGCGGTGCTGGAGAGCCTTTCAGGGTCCACACCATTCAAAGATTCCCTATCTCTGGGGAGAATCGAATTTTCAACCAAGCGGGTTGCGACCCTGCTTCAAAGATATATTCTTCGACATCCACTGGGTACGTCGGCTTCAGAAGCTTATTTCGGGCAGATTTGCTAGATCGGATTTCTTAGATCTAAACACTGCTAAAGCTTGGTTACAACTCAGGTCGACTAGCCCAGTAGGCCCCTTAGGCGGCACACAACCCCATGGCCACTTATCGGCGTTTCCAGCCGAACTCAAAGGTTGTAGTTTGATCGTAGAAGCAGCAGGAAGTGCCGAGCTCAAGGGATGAAGCTTCGAACCAGTGGGACAAGGCTCCAAACTAGCAGGCGACACATCGACCATAGTCGATGCCATAGTTTCTGGAACGGGCTGTCGATCGAGGAGGACGACATCAGGAGAAATGGCCTCGGTGAATTTTTCTGAGGCCGAACTACGAACCTCGGCCCCATCCTTTTTGCTCTTCTTCTTCTTCTTCCTCTCAGCTCCCACCAACTCCGAAGATGATTTGTCTCTCTTCTTTGAAGCCTCCGTGGCCGATCTTGGGACTTCTTCGGCAGAAGGCTGAGCAGCTGACTCTTTCATCAGTTACCTCTTCCCATTTTTCAAGAGTTCCTTCACGCTAAAGCTCATCGTCGCTGTCTTACTAATCGAGCCTGCAAGATGGCAAAAGATTAGTGTTAAGGTCGAAAATGATCGAAACAATAATAATGCTGACGTGGACCCCTTCTTGGTTAGTTGGAGCCTCGTCAGTCGGTTGAATGTGACACTGGGTTAGTAGAACTGGGGTCGTTAATTGTTGGTAGTCGACTTGCGATGCTCGTTCGACCCTTGAACAGATTGATCCTTGGTCGATTGATATTGAGAAGCATCGGCATGACCTTCCCGTTAGATCAGGCATCGATGAACTGCACCACAAGGAAGCATCAGGGGGGCCGACCTGGGTCCTGACCCAAATCCCCTCCGATGCTTCAGTTAGAACGGGACTTAAGAGAGAGAGAGAGAGAGAGAGAGAGAGAGAGAGAGAGAGAGAGAGAGAGAGAGAGAGAGAGAGAGAGAGAGAGAGAGAGAGAGAGAGAGAGAGAGAGAGAGAGAGAGAGAGAGAGCTTGGACCTGCTGAGATCGACCCACAGAGGCTCGTCTCAGGTTTATCATAGCAAGCCATTTTGAAGAAGAAATATAAGTAGGAGTATGTAATGTCTGGGTATCAGATCTCATACCTCCTTGTTCTGTCCATCCCATGTG